>VZSG01000889.1:0-20724 GCA_013398315.1 Nothoprocta pentlandii
CACAATTGTGCAATTTGTGATTTTGCAGGTTTAGTTAATAGGAACAGTGTGTATTATTCTATTTTATTTCCATTTCCAGAAGTTATATGTTGCCACAATTTCTGTCTTACCCCATTTTTTAATGTAAATGCAACTGCTTTTAATATAAATGCAATTGCTTTTGTTTTATTGTTTTCTGGATAATAATTACTTGAAAGGTCTCTATGCACAGATTTGTAATTGTGCATTTTGAAATTGTGTTAAGGCAGGTAGAGAGATAATGGTTTAGGATGAAATGTGAAGCAGCAAATAAAAAGTACTTGTTGCAATAGACAGTACTACTTTGCATGCCTGAAAATATAGGTGTGCACCACCCAAGCAGTCTTGCTGAATGACTGGAAGGCTGCTACAACCATAATATATATCTACAACCAGCTTTCAACTGGAACAGGGTCAGAAACAAATAAGCCTTGAGCACTGAGTCTATGCAGATGGAGATGACAGGTGTCTCCTGAAGCAGATATTCCATGCTAGGGGATAAAGTCAAACTGATACCAAGCTTAAAGTGCACTCCTGACCCAGCCAGGGGCCATCTTTTTTTAACTTGGCAGAGCACCACAGCATGCAGTAAAAAATATGTCTTGTAGTACGGCGTGATAAGAGAGTGGGCTCAGCAGCAGAGGGAAATGCATTTGGCATTCACGCGCAGATGTGGGCTGTGTTTATGTAGCGTGGGAAGTTGAGTGTCACTCCCTTGTTTCTTCTCCTCATCCCTTACCCAGAGATTGCCGTATGCATGGGTGGAATAATCTAGTGGGCTAATTTAGTCTCACTTCTCTAAAAAACAGGTAACTAGTCTGAGTAAGATGCCTCACTACTTCTCTAATCAACAAAAAACAAAATAGGCAAACCCACAAAATTTATCTTCCATGCAATGACGTCTGGTGTCCGTGCAATGAGCCAAAATAGTGTTTGGAATGAAATCCCAGAAGTCCCATTTCTCATGAGCTACAGAAGCTTTAGAGCAAAAGATTCAAAAAGAAAACCATGTATAGTAGCAGCACAAACCCATGAGCAATGCAAAGAGAGGAGTAATAGCAGGGGAGCAGCTGAACTTTTTCTTATTAGTTCTAGAGTAAACTGAAATTTAATTCTAGAGCAAATTGAAATTGAGACTACGATCCTCTCATTTTCTTCCCTCACAGAGTAACTCTAAAATGGACAAAATGTGAGGTGGTCAAGAGAATTTTCTGTGACACATATTACAGAAAAGTCCAAATGAATTACTGAGATTAAAGGTCTTGGAGAAAGAATCTTTAGGATTGAAAAACATGAACTTGTAGTTTGGGAAAAAAAAATAAAGTTCTTGGCACTGAAGCTTCTTTTACTTTAGTTATAGTCATTTTACCTTGATTGAACTCCTGGTGAAAAAAGGAAACAATCATTGGAGTTATATGTAATTAAATTTGGACCATGATAGTTACATTTCCAGCATTGACCCCTGTTTAGTATGGAAAAATCAAGGCGACTAAGTGTGAATTTCAGTGCCAGAGCGAGTTATTTATACTAAAATTTCTGTAGGTGAAGTGAGAAAAATGAGGGATAATCCCGTATGTGGTCAATGGAGTATAGAAAATGATTCAGTCTGTCTGAAGAAGACATTCAGTGACTGGTCAAAGAACAGTTCAATGCAATAGTAGGTCTGCAAGCTCTTTTAAGGATATTTATTGTAGGTGTGGTAATCTTTAAGTAAGTCCAATCCACAGTTTTTAAATTTATGATAATAACTTTACTCTGAATAGGAAAAATGCAGTTTTTTTTTTTTTTTATCTCTTCATATTTCAATGAATGGAAACAATACAAAGCAGTAATAGCCAAAATGTAAGGCATTACTTTTATTTACTGCTCTTGTTTACTGCACATTCTGGCAATTTTTAGAAGCTCAGATTTCTAAACAGTTTCCCCACAGATGTATCCTAACATTTGAAATGCAGGTTTCAAAAACTGAGAAAAAAAAAAAAAAAAGAATAAATAAATGCATGCGAAAGTATCACAGAATATTTGAGGTTGGAAGGGACCTCTAGAGATCATCTAGTACAACCTCTCCTCAAGCAGGCACCCCAGGCACAGGGTGGCATCCAGGTGGCTTTTGAAGACAAAAAACCTCCATGGGCAGCCTGTGCCAGGGTTGTCACCCTCACAGCAAAGAAGTTGTTCCTCACATGTAGATGGAACTTCCTATGCCAGGTAACATTCTCAACACTTCTGAAAATTTTTGAAGTTCAAGGATTGGTCTTAAAATGAAAGAACAAATTATTGCTGTAGAATAAAATCTACTACTTGATAGTTCTTATTATATAGTTAAGCGTAATTAACCAAATGCTAACTGGCCTGTGGAATCTGTATTTTTTTTCCAGTGATTAGAGATGACAGGATGTTATCTCCAACTGTTAGATGGAAGGTAATTCAGTTTTCACAGAAGTTTTATGTGATGCTGATTGAATTAATATTTAAGATATGTGTCATATCTTGTGTAAGGTATTATATGCACAATGCTTTTATTTTGACTATGACGTTTTACTAGCTCCTAAGCATTTAGAGATCTAATAGGTCCAGAGAACAAGCTGCAGTGAAGAGTGGAAAATACAACCTGCAGTTACAGAGATTTTGGTATTATCTTTTATATTTTTTTTTAGTATTTTGTGGAGAGCATTGTCTTTAAATCATAAACATAAATTGTAAAAAATGTTTTACCTCATAAAAAAGGTATTATGTAAATCAATCTGGAAATATATGATGAAGGATGGACTTTATGAGACTATCTGTAAATGGAAAGGAATGAAAGTACAAAATGACCATTTTGCTGACAATGCAGCAGACAAATAACTGTTTTATAGTTTCATGATATTATTAAGGTTCCAAAAATTGTGATATTAATATGCTAGTTTCACTTCTTATGTTGGAGATATAACTCTCCTTTAACTCTCCTCTATATTAAGTTTATTCCTCAGCTGTTCATTAGGAACGACCTAATGTCCTAATGTCCTCTGTCATCTCCAGGTTGACCGCAGTGAAGAAAAAGTTTTGGGCATATATCAGTTCTCCCTAATTAGACACCAGTATTTATAGATAGACTCTACTGATTACTTTGGATTCTGAACTTTAATTGCATTGTATTTTATATTTTTCATTTTTTTATATATTTATTTATGAAACTATGAAATTATTATTTCTTTATAGGTAGCTTAACCTACAGCCATTATTGTGATTATAATTGGCAATCTTTTCCTCATTACAAACACTTCAAAATGTTTACATGCTGCTGTCATGACTGGGTCAGACCTTTGAAACAGAAAGTATTTTAATATGTACCCCAAGAGACTTCTACTGCAAACTTAACAGACCACAGAGAAATCTTCCTTGCGGTTGTCTTAGCTTTGGAAGCATTTTAAGTCTTTAAAGACATTTTTCATGGCAGTCTAGCTTTTCCCTTGTTATGAAATCACATCAGTTTTCTAAAAGGAGTCAGTCAAAATGTATTCGCCTCTAATATTCCATATAACTGGTGAGTAAAACCACATGTTTCAGAATTCTCCACAGAAAGCCTAAATGCCTGAATCTTGTGGCTCTCAGTGGATATGTTTGTACTCAGTGAGACATGTGAGGCTGGACTCTGCTTGTGCATCACTACTTTTCTATCTCCCAGGAGTCCCAGTGGTCTCTATGAGAAGCCAATAAGGGCTCAGGTTATCACAGTTATCACAGTTGATTTTCACTGATAGACTGATTAGCCATGACGTATTGATACCTTTTCATGTGGGTCACTCTAGAGAATTAAAATCATCCAGCAGATTGGTGTTTGAGGAGGTTTTTCTCTAGTGGCAAGATTGACACAGGTCAGTTCAAATTTCTCACTTATTTCATAACATTAATCAACAGGAATATGTGCCAGGAAGGTGAGTTGCTTGATTTGTAAACAAAGCCTCATGTGGTTGAGTGGCAAACGCAGCATCACCAGAAATAAAAGGTGCATTGGCAGGTCCTTGCTTTGAAGCAAGGACTACAGTCAGGCTGCAGCAGGAAATATCAGCATCCAAACTTCTTTTTCTGAGTTTTGAAACAAAAATATTCAATGTTTTCTGAAAAGAGAGAGTTCTGTTTCTAGCACTGCCTTCCCATCAGGAAAATTTCATTACAGGTTGAACACTTATTCAGCCCTTTTGAGAGTGCTTTGCTTTATCTTTTTGTTTGATTCTTAGGAAGCAAACGACCTAGCTTTACATTTGGTTGTATTTCTTAAACTTCTGTTCCTGTCCTTTTGATAGAGGACAGAGACCACCATTTTACACTGTCTCAAGATGATCATGTAAAAGAATGACTCACTAAATACCAAATTTTAAAAAGTGACTCATGGTTTTATTTATAAGGGGTAGGTGGGAGGATATGAGAACTCCTCAAGTCCCCTTAGGCTTTAGGAAACCCACAGTGAAAACAAATTTTAGTCTTCTGATTTGGGTAAATATTGACAGTGTCCTTTTTTTTTTTTTTTCCCTCCAGAACCCCATTACACTTCCATTCTACTGCATGTTTTGTTAATCTGGTGGGGAGTGGAAAAAAGTAGGAAAGTTCGGAAACTATCGAGTAGTAGAAGTGGGAAAAGAAATGTTTTGCAGTCTTTGGGCATCCCTTTTGCAGACTCTCTTGGAAACGCTTCCTCCGATGAAGCACTGAATTCCAAGCCATCTGTGAATCCTCAAACTTGCACACCCACAGTCAAAAATGGGTATAATTTGTTTCTATAGCTGCTCATGGGATCTGCCAAACTTTTTTTTTTTCCCCTTCTTTCAGTTGTTTCTCTTCTTTATCTACATCCGTCTTCATCCTTATTTTCTCTGAATTTTTGACCATCAAGAAGAGGAAAGAAGCACCATCTGTTCTTAAAATGTTCTAAGTTTGGCTTCTTCTGCTGATAATCAGCAGCAAATCAGACTAAAGCACAGCATTTGGTATCCCTCAATTATAATGTATCTAACAGCAAATGTGAGCAGGCCTAAATGGATCAGTGTTTTGTTTCTAAACTAAGTATAGCATGACTACAGTGGGATTGTCATTTAACTACCTTGCAAATATATCAGTTCCACTTCCTTTCCCCCAATACAAGGACAGTATTAACTGTAATTAGTATAAAAAGTTTTTGTTCTTCCCAGTATTTTATTTATCTAACCAGACTTTGCCAGTTTGGTAAATTGGCAGAAGTATCAATAAGTTCTCTCAAAGAACAGTATTACATATTATATGACTGCAAGTAGAAATCATTGTAAAAATTGTGAAAATTCATTTCTTTCCTCTGTGTCTATCTGACAGACTGGTCTAAAATAATATCCAACAGATTTCACACTATCTAATTATAAAAAAAATCTGTTTTTTATGTAAGATGACTTTATGGTTAAAACTCTACCTGACAAATTAATGCAATAAATATGTTAGTGGATTTTATCTCCTAAGCAAAGGGAGTTCATAACTCATCAGTGACCATGGCTCGTTAGATGCAAATGAATAAAAACATTTTGAAGTGTGCAGGGTTTTATCAAGAAATCTGATGAAAATCAGTATTTCAATCTGAGAAGTCTGTTGAATTTCGTGCTATGACATTTGAAGACTGAAAAATGTATGTATATGAAACAGGAGCAAATTGTCACAACCCTCTTACTAGAATGGGGGAGTAAATCTTAGCAGTGTTTTGTCATGACTCAATCTTAATTTCTGATCCTCTGTTTTTGCTGCTACAGACTATACTATCTTTTTCTCAAGCCAGTACAGATATAACGTCTTGTTTCTAATGATATGACAAACTGCAGAGGAGACCCATTATTCTGTCACCTTTCAATGAGCAGTAGCCGAAGGAGGAATTTTGCCCTACGTGTTCTTTAACTGAAACCTCCAGATGGTCTCATGTTGCTGTGCTGCATCCGACACACTGACAAATAGGCTGTCAGAGAAGATTTTTCCTGTAATATACACTGTGAAACTAAACCTCTCTTTGTTGATATACATTGTTTGAGTGTGGAGCTTGCTGTGAGACATCATGAAAAGTTAAAGCATTTTTGCCCCTACGTGAACACAATATATTAAGAAAAACTAACATGTCATTCCATATACTGAGTTGACAAAAAAAAGTCATGTGCTAGTGAAGAGAACATGAAGAATTCAAATCAAAACATTTCTCTTGTATAGGGTTAAGTTTGCCTTTTAATAGCTAGTCTATAGGTATTATTACACAACAGGTCCGAATAGTGGTAGTTAGGCTTTCTTGATCAAAAAATTCAGCCCATCAAATTTTGGTCACCTGCCACTAAACTAAGAGAACAGACTCAGTGACTTCCATAAACATTCAATTCAAGAGAGAACGAGCCCAAAGGATGATCCCTTAGCAGAACAGTAGACATGATATTCAGATCTGAAATGAGTTGAAGGATATTGCAATGCCATTTGAAGTCTCTTTCATTTAGGCTTGTAAATTAGAAGCAAAAGTAAACTGGACGAATCAGGTCCTAATCTGCATCTGCAACATTTTTTCTTGGCTTTGTTTGTTTAAAGTGAGTCTTAGTGTAAGGAGTAGGACTGAATTTAAACTCACAAAATTTAACGTTTTATTAGTTGACAAATAATTTGTCTTTCACAGTGTGTCACTCAATCCATGTGTATGTTACTGGTACCCTGTAGGAGATTATTCATTAGTAATATGTATATATTTATGTGTGTCAAATTAATCCCAATCCATTTTTTTCTTAGATATGCAAAATAAAGATATGCAGTCTTTTGCTACCTCATCTGCCATTCTATATGTGACAGGTAATTTATTACATTGTCAAAGGTAAGAATATAAAGATATGTGCTAGATGTAGACAAACAGAAAACATCTACAGAAAAAAAAAAAAACATCCATTAGCCTTCTTTCCTCATGTATTCTCATGTTTCCTTTTACTTGCTACATAAATAAAAGAAATACATGGCCTAATTTGTCATTGTATTTTTTTTTAAATTATGTTTTACTTATATTTGATTAATTGGTTTCAGAAGTTGTGAGTTTATTGTCTTGAACAGTTTTAAGGGAAATCCTGCAGTTGCCAGATTAGTTCACAAGACTGAGAACCTGACTGACTTGCTTGTTTAGATTTCATTTTAGATTTTTTATATGAGCCAGAAAAGGAGATCTCTAAATGGCTGGCTTATATGTCTGTGAATGCATAAGATGAACTGAAACATGCATTATTTCAACCTTTATTAAGATTTCAGAATATCAGTTCTTTTGACATTACTTTTGCCTTTTCTTTTTCCCCTGCCCACGCTTACTTGATTAATAATTAACTAATTCCTACAGACAGATTCTGCTACAGTCTGGTCCTCGATGCTTTGGATGCCAGATACAGGAAGTACACATATAGTTTAAAAGCAAGGAATTAAGTGAGATTTATTATTTTGTACCTACAAAGACAGTCATATCAGCAATTATGCAATTTTGACCTGTATGACAATTTTATTTCTAAGAAAACAGAGAAGTATAAAGTGAGTAAGCAGTTTGCATATGATGGTATCAGTGTTCTTATACTAGTATGCAGTTCCCTCAGAGAAATTACTGGTGAGGCTGGTAGCACCATCCTTGTATAAGTCATTTGAGCAAAATGTCAATTGTTTATCATTCTGACTGTGTGAGCTGAAATATTACAGACTGGCAGATTCTTCAAGTAGACTTTTTTTTTTTTTATTATCGGTTCAGTTCATTTAATTTAAAGAAGGAGCCTTGCATCATAAATCTTTTAAAAAGTCTGAAAGTTCACAGCTTTGGAACAAGATAATGGACATTATGGGATAGTGAGAAGTGTCTGTGGTAGAGAGGAAGCTTTTGCTGTCTTTGTAAAATTCTGTCCAAATTTGGCCAAGTGCTAAAAATCTCAGTTTGCATAAATTCAACAGCAGTTTCTGCCTAGCTGATCTCTCCCTGAATATTGGCCTAGTTGTCTAGAATAAGAACTCTTAATCTGTCCTGTGATCTCGGTGATGCTCTGTTTGTTTGGAAAAAGCTGCACTCATCACATCATTAAGGTATTTTGTAAATTTAGGTGTTAGGGAAATTGATTTGGTTATCCAGTGTTGGAAAAAGTCTTATACTTTGATAACTCTTTCACATCTACATGGAAATGCATCAAACCTCACTAAATGGGTGCAGAGGAAATAAAAGACTTTTCAAATACCCTACTACTGTAGTGATAATCATTTTAAAAATCTTGCAGGGCATGACTAATTGTGCCTTTAGATTAGATCTGAATAATGTGCAATAAATAAGACCCTACAGTAAACAAGAAAAAGAAAATGCCTGGACAGTCATTCAATGAGCATTCACTGAATATAGCAGGGTCTTGGCAAAAAAACGAGAGCAATCATAATGTGGAGGTATAAGAGAACATACTCAGTACTACCCTTTCTGGCTCTGGGGGGCATGACTTTTAGCTTTAATAAAATTTAATCTGTTTTTTGTGTCTGTAATAAACTGTAATGCCTTTGAGATTATATTTCCTCAAACTTAATAGAATGCATAACATTGTATTAAAAATAGATCGTAAATTGATACTAGCATAGATATAAGTGTGTGAACACAAAAAAGTCAAAACATATTTGGAAATATCTAGATATCATAATTAACATTGCTAGCTATTTTAAAAAACTTACCAAGCTTCTATTCATCATTTCCACTGATGAGTTATCAATGGAAAGTTAATGTGGAAAGATCTATTTTTCCATATTTATCTTTTTTTAATACGAAGATCTGAATATTTACATGCTATTTGAACTACTTTATTAGATTTTGACCAATACTGAAAGATAGGTTAAAAGACAATGATTCATTGTGATAGTTTCTAGAAATATTTCACAGAATCACAGAATATTTAAGGACATGGCTAATGTCCTTATTTCATTATTTCATTAAGGACAACAGAAAAATCATCTTTCCTTGAAAAATATTTGTTTGTGTATTATTTTGCTTCAAGTTTTGTGTCAGAAACTCTTGTAAAAATACAGCTCTTTCAAACAAGAAAATTTCTCAAGGTTTTCTTTGGTTTGGTTATGTGTTGAGCTATGTGTAGGAAGGAGAAAAGTGTTTACAAAGAGTTAAAATGTACCTAAGAGCATCAGTCCTGTATTCTGCTAGTGTTTCATCTGATCATCTGTATCTTCAATGCTGGCCTTTTAATCCACTTATAGCTATTCTGTACAGGAAATGGAACACTGGAACATTACGGTTTAAGAAATGAGGAAAATACACAATGCCTGGAGAGCTTAGAAAGCAATAGAAATGAATTCTGGCAAAAAAAAAATCTATTGTAAAAATAGGTCATTTCTTTTGATCTTTCGCTGCTACTAGGAAAAGATTAATTCAGTGTTCAGAACATCAACCAAAGAGTTCATGCTCATAGAAAACACAAAAGGAAAATAAAGTTATGATTATATGTAATATAATTAGGGGTGTTGTGAATAATAAATCAGACAAAATTCAATACTGCTAAAATATTGTCCATACATATAGTCCATTTTTGGACATATTGATCCTTTAAAGAAGAAAATATACAAATCCCATGTGTCTCAGAGGAGGAAAAGACTCCTAGGTGCTGTTCACCTGTCCAGATACGTTTCAGTCTCTAAACTGTTGTGCTTTAAGTATCTGCCTGTCTGCATTAACATAATTGAAAAATGATCTAAAACATTTTCTCTAGTAAATTAGCATTATAAACACTTGGATTCTCCTGAGATGTTACATTCTAGAAATAAAACAATCTTTGAGTTTGGAAAAAAAATAGTAGTGATTACAGTGATTTATGGCTCAACTATAATACACTTAATTTTTAAACAAGTATAATTTATTTTTCATACTAGTGAAAAAAGGCATCATCATGTAAAATCATTGATATACTCAGGCTGTTTTGAGATTTCCTCAAGTAACACCCCAGCTTTGCTTTATTTTTTTTTTTTTTCACATTATCTTCTTTCCCTATCCTACTGCCCACCCTCTACTCCCAAAACACTTTCTAGAGTTAATCTGGAGAAATATCCCCACTGGAAAAAGTTCTCATCACCACATCAGATCCACATTGATTGATCTGGTAGCTGAGGGATTGTCTATCCCTTCTGTCTATCCCTTCTGCAAGGTAAGGGAAACCCGCTTAAATCCCCCCACTTCAGCTTGAACTACTCATTCTCAGAAATTTTATACAATGAATGTAACAGAGAATGAATTTTCTCCCTTTCTCAGTGTTTTACAGCTTCAAGAACCGGGTTGCTCCTCAAATGACAAATGTGTTTATGACAAGAATGAGCTTTCCTGTCTTACTGTCTCCTCTATCAAACAATAATGAGGGAAAAGGATTCTCTCCACTCTAAATGTTTTCATTTCTTCATGAACCTAGCTCTTGCCTCTCTGTTTCCTGTGGATAAATTGAGGCAAAAGAGAGAGAGAGCTCAAAAGCATTTGTAACTAGGAGCTTTGTTTTCCAGAGCCATTTATTAGCTTTACAATCACAGAATCATGCAGAATCATAGAATGGTTGAGGTCAGAAGCGTCCTCTACAGATCATCTAGTCCAACCCCACCCTGCTCAAGCAGGGACACATAGAGCAGGGTGGCATCCAAGCAGGTTTGGAAGATCCTAAAGAAGGAGACTCCACATCCTCCCTGGGCAGCCTGTTCCAGGGTTCTGTCACCCTCACAGGAAAGAAGTTCTTCCTCATATGGAGATGGATCATCTCCTCTTCCCTCCTCAGCCACGTAAAGGCTGAAGATGAAAGCCCATCTCAGCTCCAGTCCTTTCTGTCTCCTTTTCATCCTCTGAAATTCTTCACCCTGCTAGGCTTTTTGTATCACCAACTTCCTTTCTTGCTACTGAAATCTGCACCCGATGTCTCAGTACTCAAAAGTCCTTCTTTGTCCATGCAAGCTGCGACCCTTTCCGAACCAACTTCTGCCTTGGCTTTTCACCAGATTCCTCTCACCAGAGCAATCACCTTCATTCTTTTCTTTTTTAACCTTATAGAATTCATTTCCTCTTCCATTGCTTTTGCCCTTCAAAGTTCTTGTTTTCCTTTCTTTGCTTGTCACATTATTTGGCTTTTGCCCTTTTTCTGTATTACTCTCTAGCTTTTCTTTCTCTAATGCCAATTACAGCTAGGAGATGAGGTTACAAGCCGTATCAAGTAACCCAGTTGACTCTGCAGCTTCTCTGACAGAAAGAAGGTTTTTAAAAAGCCAGGATTGACTAGCATGAAGTCTCACTCTCCAGAGTATATTTTCCACTGTTTTGCCTTGGCTAATTTGTCTCTCTCTATATTGGTTTCCTACTTGTTCCAATGGTTCTGAGCTACAAAAAAAGAAAATAAAAAGTACAAGAGCCTTTGCATCCTGCATGTCTTTTTAGATTCCATATGCATAGACCATAGACGGGAAGGACCTTTAAATAATAACCAGACCAAAGCTGCTTTCATTCTATGTCCTTGTTCCAAATCTTTATGAAGGTGATTTGTAGTCAGAATTTTCCCAATATACCTATTGAGCAGATGAGGTCTTTGAGGCCTCTAAATAAAACTACAAAGCTTGTAGTTCTCAGTGGTGGTTTGGCAGCTGCTCATTGTATTTCTCTGTGTTCTGTGGATGAGCTTTCCTGCTTCCAGTGTAGTGTCGTTTTTACTCCATCTCCTTTCTCTTTCCCATCTCTTTGTAATACAGAGACAGAGCATAGAACAGTGGCAGTCAGGGGAAATGCAGGCAGGCCAAATGAGATGTCATTCCCCCAATTTATAGTTCATACTTCATAGGGAGAGATTTTCATTCATATAATTAACTTCCCCTTTGTCACTTTTGAGAGATAGCAATATAGTGTATACTAGATACCTCAAATGCTGTTTCATAATCTGCCAAATAGGGAAATGCATATAAAGTTGGACAAGAATGAATGGATTTAGGGTTCAAGGTGTGGAAAAGCTGATGGCTCTGGCAAGGAATTTACCTAGGGAGAGTCAGGTGGATTGGCAGCAAATAAAAGCATATTTTACTTTTTGGCAGGAAAGCTCTTATGCTCAGGGAATATCATATGTCTTGCTGACTGAGATGGAAAATTTTGGAGAAAACCTCTTGTAAAAATTCTGGAATTATGTCATGGCCATTTTCAACATGTAAATATTTTAGGATAGCAAAGTAGTCTGAACAATTTTCAGGAAAAGGAAGGAAGATTTTTTTTTGACAATGATGCTTCTCTCATGTTTAGAGGAAAATATTTCTTTGATGCTTTTCATATAAGCACTGGAGTTTTTCTAGGAAATGGGATGCTTTAAACTCTCAAACAAAATACTACTTAAGGGAGAAAGGAGCTTGAATCATTAATCCCCATGAAAAAGAAAGCAAGCCTTTGGTTTTGTGAAATAGCCATTGCTGTCTCACACAGTTTTCATAGTTCATTAGTGTCTTTAATAATGAATAGTACCACTAAATACCATGTCTACTTATTCCATTCTTTTTTTCCACTTATTTTCATTTAGAAATGAGATTTGAATGAACTTTTTAACGATGATATTAAAGCAGAAAGTGTGGATGTGAAACCTTAATACAGTGTAATCTTGGACAGCATTTTGATCCTAAATAATAATTAGTGTAATAAGTGATGTCAATTTTGAGTAGATTATCTAACACTAAAAGCATATTTTTATTATTTGTCATTTCTAATGAAGAAACAAAATCTTAAAAATCCCTCTTTAATTATTTTACTTTTTCATGTTATGAAGTGCCTACTTAGCACACTTGTTATTTTCATTGCTTTACCTAACTCACTATTTGATTGATCTACTGGCCATAACATTAGAATTTTTGGTATTTGATACAGTTGTGTTTAACTTCACTAGGAAAATTGTCTGGAATCAGCAGGGAGAAATACCAAGGGATTGTCCTTCTGCTCTAAACTGGGTCAGATCTTTCCTATCTGCCTGGGTTCCAGTGGGTGGACCTTACTACTCTTAAATATCAGCAAGGTACTATTTAGTCTGGACTCAGCTAAGGACCTTGTATATCTTACAGTGATACGATAAAAAAAAAAAAATTGTTCTTAGTAATAGAATGCAGGAATTATATGTGGGTAGATGTATAAAAAATAATATATTTGCACAATGTATAGTTCCAACACAGGATAGGTATAGAATATATTTTTTTCTATGCCTCCAAAATCACTAAGATTCCCCAATAAGTATAGTCCAGTTATCTCCTCATTGAAAATATGTAGCCATATGTGTATATATATGCATTTATAATTTATGAGTAGTTCTGGCCTCCCGTTCAACTGTTTACTGTGTGTGTGTTTGTATATGTGTGTTTTTCAGAGGGTAATCTGTGTGATCCAGATTAAATAGCATTTCATGTTCATATTACAAATGATGAGACAACTCTGAAGCAGACAGAAGACGTTTTCTTGGATTAAGATATTTAGAAAAGTAGAATAAATATAAATGAGATAAAGTTTTTTTTTAAAGTAATGAATATCAAAGCACAGAAAACCAGAAAAATATAGTTTTCTAATACTAAAATAATATTGATGCACTTTCCTTAGTATAAATTATTGATTAAAAACACTTAACTAAGATAAATCAGAGTGGGACATAATTTGCAGTCATGCACAAACATAAAGTGAAAATTCTGTCCCTGTTTTATCTGTTAAATCTCTTATTATCTGGTTGAAAATGAATTTCCAGATAGGTTAAGAGCTCTGTTTTGTTGACATAGAACTTTGATTTGTATACTCAAACGAAACTTTCTAGTCAATCATAGCTGTGGTTTTTTAAGCTGATTTTACAGCTGCATCCAAGGCATGTATGGTTTTAGCTTTGAAAATGGTTCTATTTTGCGCCAGTTAGCTTTAAAATATCTTTTTTTTTTTTAATTTGCTCCTGAATATTCAATGTAAGTTTGGGTTATGGTATCTAAAAGCTCACTTTTTCTCTGTGATAGCATTACAGAATTACAGAATCTTAAAGGTTGGAAGGTATCTCTAGAGATCATCTAGTCCAACCTTCCTTCAAAATCCAGGTGGGTTTTAAAGACCTCCAGAGAAGGAGACTCCACAACCTCCCTGGACAGCCTGATCCACTGCTCTGTCACCCTAACAGTAAAGAAGTTCCTCCTCACCTGGAGATGGAACCTCCTGTGTTTCAGCTTCCAACCATTATCCCTTGTCCTATCACTGGACACCACTGAGAAAAGCTTGTCCCCCTCCTCCCTACAATCTCCCTTCAAGTATTTATATATGTTAATAAGATCCCTTCTCAGCCTTCTCCAAGCTGAACAGGCCCAACTCACAGGGTCTCTCCTCATACGAGAGATGTCCCAGTCCCTTAATCATCTTAGTTGCTATCCGCTGGACCCTCTCTAAGAGCTCCACGTCCCTTGTATACTGGGGAGCCCAGAACTGCACACAATACTCCAGGTGCAACCTCACCAGAGTTGAGTAGAGGGGCAGAATCACCTCCCTTGACCTGCTGGCAACGCTCCTCCTGCTGCAGCCAGGATCCCATTGGCCTTCTTGGCCGTGAGGGCACACTGCTGCCTCATGGCTAACTTGGTGTCAACCAGGACTCCCAGGTCCCTCTCCATGGAGCTGCTCTCCAGCAGGTCAACCCCTAATCTGTAATGATGCCTGGGGTTACTCCCCTCCGGGTGCAGGACCCTGCACTTGTCCTTGTTGAACCTCATGAGACTCCTCTCTGCCCAACTCACCAGCCTGTCCAGGTCCCTCTGGATGGCAGCAAAGCCCTCCGGAGTGTCTTATTTCTTATTTCTTATTTCTTATTTCTTATTTCTTATTTCTTATTTCTTATTTCTTATTTCTTATTACAAGGAAATAAGAAAACATAAGCCGCTTCTGGAGGCAAGCCCTGAAAATGTTGATACAGTGACTACAGCTGGTCAGGAATGCCTCGTTAGGCTACCTATTTTCCGTTCAATAATGTTCTTTCCTTTCAAAACTGAAACCTCTGAAAGCTGTCTATGATTTTTACTTTAGTTTTAACCCAGGCTATAAGCGAAATTAAGAAAAAAGAAAGAACCTTTTCTTAAGAAAGGTTCAGCTTAATATTTTTTACCTTTTTTTTTTTTTTTTTAAGGGAGAATAGATTTTCTTTTTCTAACCACATCTGAAAATAAAAGATGTAAAATATAATTTCTCTATGCCTACTGTGCTGCAGTCAGGTTTCTTCCTGATTACAATGCTTTCCATTCCTCCCATAGAATAAAATGCTGCATAGTCAGCTTTTTTTTGTTCAAAGGGAACATAGCTCTGTGAAACCATTAGACACATAAACTTCATGAAATTAATTGTTGGCCTTCTTCAGAGACCAGTAAACAAAGAAAAGATTGTACACAGTGAATTGTTCTAAGTCTTTCATAGAAAAATAACTTCTAAAAGAGGTCAAATTTTAAATTACAAACAAGCAATTTATTATGTGAATTACACAAACATGAATCTTGTAAGTGACAAATATAGAACTGTAAATGTTTCTTTTTAATATTTGTACATCAGGACATGATATTTCTTTTTCCTTTTCTTTTTCTCTTTAAAGAATAGCTTCAGCTACTGAAAGCAAAAATATTTATTACAGTACAGTTTTTATACACTTTTTCTTTCATAAATGCCATGGAGATTTCATGAAATATTCTTGTAACTTAAAAAGAACCTACTGAGTGATATGTTCTGCCAGTAAACTGCAAGAACTGGGGATTCCCCTGCATCTCTTTACCTTTATCTATCTCTAGAGACAAATAACAGAGAAAGAAGAATTTCCATAGGTTTCCCAATGTGCAAGAAGAAAGGTTGTCAATAATAACACTGATTTAAATTTAGCATCATGTTCTGGTTTTGTTGAAAGTAAGAAAAAAAATCAATAAATGTTTGCAAAAGTATAGCTAAAAAAGAGAGACCCTTTTTCATGAATTAACTAGAGGTTATTTGGGTAACATAACTAGCTCATATGCATAGATTATGCAACAAGTGGCAGAGGTGAGTCAGAGCACAGATTTAATTTAAGAACATTTGATCTCTTTCAGAATTCCTAAACCAGACTTTATTCAATGATACAAATATTCAGTCCTACAGCATTTTGGATATCAAATATCATTGAGTAAAAAATATATATGTATAGTAAAGTAAAACATGACCAACTTAAAATTTTGGTGTCTTGAAAATTTATATGATTTTATTTAAAAAATATTGTAGAGCTTTTAGCTTTGTGATATCTCTTATAATCAAGTTTTCACCTAAAAATACTTCTGTTTTGCTTCTGTTAAAAAAAAATCAATATTTATGGAATGATATAATGTTAAAAGATGTGTAGCTTTGCTGAAGGAGAACTGTCATATGTGACACTAATTTCTTAAAATAAAACATTTGAAAACTACGTCTGAATGTCTTCTAGCTATACTTCTATTCATTTTTTAAGTATTAGAGGAACACATGGCTCTCTGGGGAAATGCACAGATAGCATGATGGTTCCTATTTAACACACCTGTTGCAATCATCTGTTTTCAGATAAATAATTCTTTTCATTTCTGGATTTTAGAAAGGGGGTAAAAATAAGTCTGAAAAACAGCATAGTAGTTTATCTTTTCTTCTCACAAGCACCTTCAAGATACATGAGTGATGCCTTTTTATAAATCCAAGTGTAGAATAGAAGTCTACTTCTACTTTTTTTGGAAAAAAAGTGTTGGATGTAATAAAGAGGGTAAATGCTACTTTAAATTGCACACTGAAAGAAGTGAAAATAGTTTAAAACAAAACTGGCCCTGCTACTCTGTGTTGAGACTATTCCTTCATGACATATTTCTTCTGAATTGCCTTTTACTGCTTTGATTCAATCCTGCAAGACCTCGGGGGACTGCATGTATAGCCTTACTGAACATGACAAGGCTTCTGGAAGAATTTGCAGAATTGGATCTGATACATGTCACAGATCCATGATATGGGAATGAAACTGGTTGAGTGTCAAGGGACATCTGTATTTGAGACCTTAAATCCTTCTTCTCGATCCCAATATATTACTTTTTTATTGTTGCTATCACAAACACCTCAGAAAGTATGAATTCCTCCTCTCCCATCTTCTAAGAAATAAAGAAGGAAAAATACAGTGTGAATGATCCCAGTTATTAGATGGTAGTGATGGTAGATCTAAGTGATGGTAGATTTTGGCTAAACTGGTCCTGGAATTCTAAATAGGTCTATCTCAAGCAGTTTCGAAAATGGCCATTACAGAACCTTTTAGAACTGCATGATTATTAGCTAAGTTCATGGTAATACACAGTAACAGGATTTGTTTGCGGTGGGTAGCAAAGATTAAAGATAATACAAGAGTGCAATTGTTAGAGTATTTTGAAACTACTATAAATGGAGGAAGTCAATACTGGGATAGCTTCATGCATTATTAATATGAACAGAATTAGCCCATATCCAGCAATTGGATCTGTGAGGTCAGAATTGTGCACTTCCTAAGAGCCTCACTGAAAGGCTCCAAGGAGTCTAATGCTAAAGAAAGAGAAAAAAAAACCCCAAGAATGCAGCTGACTTTTGGGGGATAGAGGTTAAAGAATGGAAATAATTCAAGAGATTTCAGTTATGGTTATAAAGTACTGAATTGTTTTCTGATTTTGGTGTAATTTTGTATTTGTTTAATTTCATACTGAATAAGATCTTTCCTAGAATATACAAGGGAAGAAAGTTATCATGCACAACAGCACTCATAACATTTGAGAAGAGATGTTTAATTTTTCAGATTGACTAATGTTATGTAATGGGAAAAATAACTAATATGTAATTGAGAATAATTGTTTTTATATGGCAATATTTTTAAAGTACTTTAGGAACAATAAATTTCATTATGGTTTGATTTTTTTGTTTGTTTTTTTCTGTGTCAATTGAAACATAGTTTGAAATGTTTCTGTACTCTGTATGTTATAGCGATTTTCAGTAACAATACAGGATAAAATGTACCTATCTATCCATATGTACAGGGTAAAATTTTTTGTTCTTTTTTTTTTTCCACTCTGCATATTGCTGAAACATCAATAATTTTATGTGTCTAATATCCCATTTATCCAATTTACCAGATCATAAACTGAACTTTGTTATGTTGGAATCAAACTTTTAAATAAAAACACATTTAAGAGCAAATGTTGTGGATAGTTTTTGATTAAGCACATCTGTACTTTAAGTGTACAGTGTCATATATAAATGACTACAAAAGTGAAATCTCTGTCACATTAACTAGTCCTTAATTTTCATAGTCATTATATGATGAATGATGAAAGGTTACAGAAAAAAATGCAGTTTTTATTTTTCTAAAAAGCTATTCTTCTAGATTCCTTTCATAAAGGCAAGTCTAATTTGTGCTCTCTAGTTGTTCATTAAAGGTACCGTCTTTGTACAGTTTAAACTCTTCTGACTAGAAAACATTAATTCTAGGCCCTTAGCGCCAAAAAAAAAGAAAACAAACAAAAAAAGGCTACACAAATTGTTTTTGTGTTCATTGTACCGTCTTTGTACAGTTTAAACTCTTCTGACTAGAAAACATTAATTCTAGGCCCTTAGCGCCAAAAAAAAAGAAAACAAACAAAAAAGGCTACACAAATTGTTTTTGTGTTCATTGTATGCAAGATAATTTTTAATAGTGGGTAAATGGAGTGGTTTACATGGAAGATGGAGAAATTATTTGATATGACACAATTCTCCTTAAATTTTAACTTTCTATATATAGTGGCTTAAGTCCTCTTTCAGTGCTTTGCTTTTTATGAGATATCTTTATGACTGTATTTTTTCTTTTCTAATTGTTCCCATAATTTCAATCATTTCCACTCTTCTTTTACACATCTCTCCTAGAAAAGAGAACTATGCTTTTTTAAATTTCTGTGACCAGTTGTTATCCATTAATATATTTTATTCTCCTTTCTATTTTCTCCTGCAGGAAATTATAGCATTCAGTTGTCCTTTTTTTTTTTTTTTTTTTTTTTTTTTTTTTTTTTTTTTTTTTTTTTTTTTTTTTTTTTTTTTTTTTTTTTTTTTTTTGTGGAACCATGTAGATACTAATTTTCACACCAGTTTCAGAGAGAGAGGGGGAAAAAAAAAGGAATTAAACTTACAGACCAGTGAAAACACTTTTTTTTCATGTCATGTTTTTTTCTTGTTCAGAAAGCATGTTATTTTTTATTTCCTCACCATGCTATTCATTTGACTGTGGAATAATCTTAAGCCTACTACCACAATGGTGATTTTGTGAATTTTGTGGTGCTTTGCTCTGTTCACAGTAAGATTCTGTTATTATGGTAACTTTTTACTTTACAATTGTATGTGGATACCCTGACTGTAGAAGTGAAGGACTGGATTGTCCAGCTATTGCAAGAGTCAGTTTGAATTAGTTTGGAGTTCTGCATGAACAGAATGGAAGCAGAGCGCTGAATTGCATTCATTTTCTTTACACACTAGTCATAAGCTTTAAAGCACTTTGTGTGCATATGGAACAAAAATAACACTTTGATATTGGAATGGCAAACTCAGCTCCATTTATATATGTATTGTATGAACAGCTTTTAAACATGCTGTTATAATATACAAGCACTTAAGACTGTCTGTGATATTCCTGTGAAACTCTCTGAGAAAGTCCTGTGAGAGGAAAGATGATATAGTCTGAAAGATGTGGCCGAGCTGGAGAACCAATCTTGCTAATTAATCTGCATGACAGAAGGGAGACTCATGGTTCTTCTGCTTAAGGGTAACACAGCCTCCTCAGAACTGTGACAGCAGTAGTTGCAATCATCTGAGCTTTCCAAGAACTTGGGAAAGAAGTCCTGAGAGTTATGAACTTATATGCCTGTAATCAGTACTCCGTCCACTGTTGCTCATGTTAGTGCGCACAGATTAGCCCTCAACCAGTACTCATTAGCACACCCTATGCCATTATACTCGCTGGTGTCCAGGCTGGGCTGGTCTTTCACACCATGCCAGTGCTTTTCTCACTTGATTTTGTGTGTGTGTGTATATGAATTTGATAGTATTCCCACTGTTGAAATTAGCTTTCGGTATATGGACGGCTTGTTAAAATACTACCCTCTTAATCAACTGACGAATTGTCTATGACAAGGCCTGTATCTCTAGCACAGAGAATTGATTCTGAAAGGTTAGTTGTTATGAACACAGTTTGAAAAGGATACCATGTGCTTTTTGCAATTCTCAATCTAGATCTTAATGCTTTTACTGAAGGCCACTTAGGCCTAGTTGTTTATGATGCTCTGAGGTAAGAAGGACACCTACTAGGAAGTCAAAGCTCACTTCCCATTTCATCATGTTATCAATCATTTCTTGAGGATACAAACAAACCAAATGGTGCTATGTAACTACAGACTATGTACCCCAATAGTCTGAATTGTGATGTTATACGTGATGAGCATCTTTTAGAAGAGACAGTTCCACATGAGAAGATATTGTGTCAGAATGTATTTGGTGTGGCAGTGCAGACCTAAGATATGGCAGTGTCAGTGCAGGCCATCAACAAATGTGCATAAGTACAGTTACTTGTTAACCCCCCAAAACATACCAGTTATCATATTATTGCTTTGAGACAGCTCTGAGTCAGAATGGCACTTAATATATACTTTGTAAGAGTGGCTCTGTGGAAATAC
>VZSG01000889.1:39893-56795 GCA_013398315.1 Nothoprocta pentlandii
AAAAAAAAAAAAAAAAAAAAAAAAAAAAAGAAATCCACCCCAAAACACTCATCATTTTCAGTTAATTATTTCATTATTTCATCTATAAGGAGACATCACTTGAGATTGTACAATCTGGGTAAAAAAAAATCCTTCAGTTAATGCTATCAGTTTAGAACATTTAAAGTGGTAGGAATAGGAGGAACGTCCTTTTAATGGAGCTTGTTTTAGATATAGGATTTACTTACTGTAATAGTACAGCAACTTACAGCTATAGGAACCAGAAAGATAGCAGCTCAAATCCAAAATTTGTGCATCAATAAAGATTTCAAAACTGTTTGTACTAGGATGGATGCAGTTTTGCAAGGTGGCATAGCTTGTGTATTACAGAGGGCCCAGATATGAAAGAGCCAACAGTGGTAAAGTGAAGTTTGCTATTCAGCACATGATGGGAAGTGTGAAAGGCAACAGACAGAACATAGGATGTAATCTTGGTACTGTGCAAGAAATAAAGTAGAGGATGAAAAAAAAGAGGAGGAATGTGTTACAAAACAACCAAAGCAAAGATATGTGTGTTTTGTGAGAAAAAAAAATAAAAATAATAATATTAAAAAAAAAAGTGGGGAAAAAATGATTAAATAGCAACAGGTGCTCTCATATGAGTAGGAAGGAGAAAGCTTAAGTTAAATTTTCTTTCTTTTTTGACACCAAACCTACTAACTTCATCTGCATTGAATCAAAGAGTATTAATTCTAAATGAGATTTCACCAGCTATAGTTACCCAAAAGAAGTGTCTCCATATTTTCTTGCTGAGTCTTATCAACTCAGCCAAGAGACAGAACATCTTGCACTTCAGCCAGGCTCAGATAGCTGCAGACAACTTGTGGTCTAGAAAACATGCAGTATATATTCCCAGGGCACTTGGGAATTACACTTAATTGCACACATGCTCCACTAAAGGCTTTCATTCAGAATAAACATTTGGCTCATGTTTTATTTGTAAGACATAATTTATTATTGCATTATTTAGAACAGTGAAAGCCTTCACATGCCATCTATAGAAAATGATCTTGTTTTCTGGGATGCAAAGGAAGTACTGCCTGTTGATTTTAGACAGAGTAAATTTATTCTTATCTGTGAAAATACACATTGTAATGATGACCACCACACTATACCTCCAAGTTTTAAGATTGATTTTTTTCTGCTTTTACATGTTTACACCTAACAAAATGAGTGTAAGGTTCATTCCTTAATTTCTACTGCCACTTTTTGCTCCTTTTTTTAGATATTTGTGCTTATAAAATCCTAGAAGCCTTAAGACCTCTGGAAAAAAATCTAATTTCTTTTATTATTAAATTTAGCAATATCTCCCAGTGACAAAGTTGAAAGTCCTCCCTTTCATAAATTAATTGTGCTCTGTAGTTACTCACAGCCTATACCAGAAAGTTGTCTGGAAACACACATTTGATGAAGACAGATGTTTGGCACACTTGAAATCTGAATGAAGTCAGCTAGTTTAGGGAATGCTAGGCTCTTACGAACTATTCCCACTTGCAAAAATGTCATCCGACAATATCTGATAAACAGATTGGTTACTTTCTATCTCAGCCAAAACAACAATAAAGTTTGTTTTTATTTGCATACTACCGGCCTATTGTTCTGATGACTCTTACAATGTACATCATTCATCTATCCTGGTGCATGCAAATTGACATCATGCAAATGCATCATTTTTTGATGCATATAGGAGGCCTATAAGTACAGGCACAAACAGCCTAAAGACTCTTGCAGCCCCTTCCTATATTGTGCCAGTGAATTAAATACAAGGTCTGTCAACCCATCTAAAAGCTGGGAGATGCTGCTACAGATCTGCTAAATGTATTCTGCCATTTTCAGGAAAGGGAAAATAAAAAGACCCAAAACTTTAGGCGAAAAAAAAAAAAGACCCAAAACTTTAGAAAAAGCAATACAAAATTGGATGTTGAAGATAGAGGGAGAAGGAGTTAGAGTTCCTCGGCCTTTTCTAAAATAGCAGGTCAGGTCAGTAAAATTTGCTGAACTTACCTATGAATTTGGCTTTTCAGCGTGGGTTTGTGTGTGCACAACGGCTCTACTTCTGTCAGTACAATCTCTGTAGGTAATGCACTAAACTAGAAAGATAACAAGATACTGCAAGGAAACAAGGCAGTGGGTGTTTTATATGACGGTGAGGGGTTTTTGCTTACTTATTTGTTTGTTTCTGAAAATATATCCCTTTAACCCAACATATGCATGAACTCCCCATCTTCTCAACATCCCATCTGTTTCTGTATGGCTTCTGCATGTGTCAAGAATGTTGAATTAATGGCATGTCATCTATAAATAGAGTTGCCTAGGCGGTAATAAGAATGGTAAATACAAATATTGTCAAATTCTTAAGGGAAATAGGATGCTAGGTAGAGAATGTGTAATGTTATTTGAACAGTAGAAAAGTACACATTTACCCACTGCACCTGTTTTCCTCTATGTTCTGAAGACTTACAATAATGCGTGTCTTGCAGCAGAAAGAACTAGTGAATTTATGGCTAGGCACACTTGATCTTCCTATAAAAAAAAAGTCATTTTATATAAATGGCTCTTTACAAGGTTAAGAGGAACTGCCTGAAAGTGTGCGTGTTTGGGAATGATTGTGTGAAGACACTGATACTTGTTACATAGCAGTGACTCTGATGAGATCATTACTTTTGTTAGAAATCCTAAAGATAAATCCAGTGTGTGCTTCAGAATTGCCTTTTCTTGTTATCTTGCTTTTGATGTTTTCTTGTTTTCTGCAATGAAATATTCTACTGTTTTAAATGAGATTTTGGCTCCCTTAAGTATTTAAGCTTAAACTGTTGAATTAGATACATTTGATTATTTGTAAGGTGGAATTGCAGATTATTTGGAGGTGGAGAAAATGAAATATCTTTATTCTGATACTCAATCCAAGGATTCATGAAATAAATTTATATTAACTACACAGTATTTTTTTGAGTGTTGAATATGGAAGATTTTTTTTAAATTTTTAATGTAATATTTTCTTTCCTCTTTATTAACTTGCTCTAGAAATGGAGGTTCCTTATTAGTAGTAGCAATTTGCAGTATAAATTTGGGTGACTTAAGTAGATGATTAACACTGATATTAGTATATAAATTATTTTCTGGTTCTCAGTCTGGTTCTGAATCTGGTTCTTTCAGTAATAATACTGTTGTATTTATGAAGTAAGATTGTGAATAGAATTTTTTTATATAATTTTAAAGTCTATGGAGAAATATAGAATGATCTTCAAGAAATAAATTAGCAATACCCTGGTTCTGCATAATCTTAGAGTATGAACCTAAAATACATTTCTACTGCTAAAAGTGGTACCAAATCACATTCTTTGGGTGTACTTAGAGCTCTTCTTGATTACTCTAGAGTAATCAAGAGTAGAGTCCAAATTGTCTGTCAAGAGTTAGAAAAAATTAGTGAATTTTGAGTCCTAAAAATATCTGCATGTATGAGTGTTGCATATATGTATATGTGCTTATCATTCTAAGTATTTTTCTTCAATAGTGAGAAAAATAGCAGCCTTTAAGTGCTCAAACTGAACTCCAAAGAATTTCTACAATGACCTAAAATAAGGACTTAGGTCTTTTAGATTTACTTTAAAAAATCTATAAAGATTTTTATAGATTAATTTCAAATAGATCAGACTATGTTTCTCTCTATTATTTGGATTTTACATTTTTAATAACATCCCTCACTAATTAAAGTCAGATTTAGTGTTTGATTTTTAAAAGAATAAAAAAGGACATTAGATGTTACACTCCTATATTTTAATGTTTAACATGGAAAATTTCAAGAAAAAAAACAACAGGCAAGAGGTGTGATACTTTTATTCTGAAAAGCATTTTACATTGTGAAAAGAATACACAACTCCAATTTTAACAATCAACTGATTTAAACATAAACTAGACAAGAAAAATATTGTGATATCACTTGAAAGTATAAAATGAAATGCTGCCCAAGCTAAATCACTCAGAAAAAAAAAAAAAAGCTAATTTGGTTACTCCTCTTGTCAAAGTAGAAAAACTATTTTTGCATGTAACATATGAAGGGAAAAAATGGTTTTCTAATTGTTAAAGTATGGTTAATTTTCCTGTAAGCATGTATACGTTAGTTATCTAAATGATAGTTACAGAGAGGATTCTCTTTAAACTATCTGTATTTTCTCAGTAAATTCAGATGGGTGGAGTTAAGCAAAATGAAACCTGATTAAGAAAAAGAGGCTGTTTTAAGCTGTAGAACTGCAAGTGCATTTAATGGTATTTAATTTTCTGCATGCGAGGAGCTTATTATACACTGAATCCTGTTAAATGCAGATATCTAATCAAAGTCACGTATGTGTAAAAGAATCAGACCTTGTTTCACCGTCAAGGTTAAAGCCTACATTTTTCGCTACCCACTCAGGTGCTGTTAGCTATGATGTATTTTAGATCAAGTTTTGCCTCAGGCATGTGGTAAGCAAAGTGATTTACTTTAATTTAATTGTCACTGGAGAGGGAAATAACATACAATCTAGAAACTACCTTGCTGCTAAATAGCTTGGCAACATTATGTAATATGGAAATGAGTTGAAAGCAGGAAAATTTTCCTAAACAGCTGTGATAGGTGCATATGTATATATGTGTATGTATATATATATGTATATATGTTTATGTATGTGTAAACAAGGATATATATATATTTATGTATTTACTTGCTTGAGTGTATTCAGGAATTTTAAGCTTCTAAAAGCACTTTGGGATTTTAGTCTATAGATGTTTCTAAGGCCTGAAAAAAACGTTTTCAGATGAAGCTATTTTCCAGGATAATCCTTATTTTAACCTAGCTGATTGCTGTCGTATCTTTGTTTGTATATGTCTCTGCTCATAGTACTACTGCCAGGTCCTACTGGTACTTTGAGTACCAGTACTCAAACTACTGGTACTTTGAGTACTACTCAAAACCTTTTTCAGTCTTGTTAAATCTGTTACTTATTTTCTTTTCTGACTCCTTCATTTGGGTCTTGCTTGTTTTAAACAGTAGTGAAGTAACCTGCACCCAGTGGTCGTTCTCCAAGCTCTTACTGTTTTCTTTCTTAGAGATAAATTCTGCCTATCAGTACAAATATGCATGTCTTCTGTCTCCTGACTTGAAAGCAAGAGAGGATTGGTCTTCCTTTATGTTAAACAGTCTGGGTTTGCATGTGGTGACAAGAAGGATCATCTGAGGTTTCTGTTTGGATTCAGGTAAACTAGAGTGCGTGAAATTTATAATCAAAGAGTTTTAACCTTTGACATCAGCAAGGTTTCTGCATCCTTCAGTATTCCTCATGTTAATGAAGGAATTGAGAGCTACACAAGGCAGAGAAGGGCAATGTTGGCACCCTATGAAGTTAAATGTCGAAAAATTAACGGGACTAGAGACTCGGTGGGAGTTGCTGAATTCCTTCCATGATTTTCCTACACATCATCATCTACTCTTGTTTCCTTCTGACATCTTAGACAAATCATGCTGAAACTGACAGCAAAAAGATTCTCTAATCATTTGAACGTACTCATATACTCTAGGTACATTCTGAAAGTCTCCTTTGAGCTTCTCTGGGCTGAAATGTTTTATCGTTTCTTCTTGAAAGTGTTGCCTTCCTCCTAGGATATAAAGCTTGCTTAACAAAAGTATAGTTATTCACCTGAACTGAAAAATCCCTGTAAGCAGGTATACTGCACTGGCCATGCAGAAGCCTCTATGCACAATATTTGATCAAGTGCTTTCAAAGATGGGGCACCAAGCCTCTGTGTTGCTGTTTAGCAACCTGTGGGCAAAAGTTCCAGCAAAAAAAAAGAAGTCTGCCTTTTCTACAGAGTCGTCAAAGTCCTATAAACAGGTATTGGTCAAAGGCTCAGTTAATATCTGGAATGTCCTTGTCTTCAGAATGAAGGAGAAGGAAACAAGATTAACAACCTGTGGGAAAATAACAACCTAAGGAAATCCTGAGTACTTCGTTTGCGTCAGCAATATAGGAGGATGGTGAATGGCAAAGCGTGTGCCCTTCAGAACCAGAGTGAATGGTCTTCGGGACAGACAGCACAATTTCTAAGTAATGCAAATGCTGTCATACAGGCAAATTGAATTGTGAATTGTGCCTCACAGCTGTTCAGTAAGTCCTAATAATTGGTCCCTTTCTAATTCATATTTCGCATAAAACTTTCTACTCTCTTATCCATATAAATAGCAAATCAATTATCTCACATTATATAAAATTAGCTTCAGTATAGAATCAACCTTGTTAATTTTAGTTTCTTACGCGTATGATTTTGACTCATAAATAATATTAAGTGTTAAAACTATAATGTGCTGAATATCTCATATGTCACACTGTCCTCTGAGTCTGTCCTGGTAATATTTTAATCAAGAAATTATTAGAAATCATTAGCAGAACAGGCAAGAGATTGCTAGCAGTTCTCCAGAACCTAAAAATGACCTTTTTAGTGAGTGGGAGCATGTCCATCAAACAAGCTTTCTCTAAGAAAATGTGGAAAGGCAAGTACTAGAGCTGATCAGAATACTTTCTCTAGAAAGTGGTTGGTTTTTTTTTTTTTTTCCCTGAAAAATCATAGTTTCCAAGGGTGATTCATGCTGGAAGAGATCTTGGAAAGTCTCTAATGCAATACACAGCTTTCAGGCTAGAAGAGATCTTGGAAAGTCTCTAAGGCAGTACTCTGCTCAGAGTATGGCATGGTACAGCCACGAGCCCTGGCCAGGTTGCTCAGGACTTTGTCCAAATTGGTCTTGAAAACTTTCAAGGATGCAACGGCCACAGCCTCTGTGGACAAACTGTCCCACTGCCTAGCTATGCTGCTAGTGAGAAAGTTTCTCTTATATCTAGCC
This sequence comes from Nothoprocta pentlandii, assembly GCA_013398315.1. Lineage (NCBI taxonomy): Eukaryota > Metazoa > Chordata > Aves > Tinamiformes > Tinamidae > Nothoprocta > Nothoprocta pentlandii. The sequence goes on from VZSG01000889.1 coordinate 46,804, forward strand.
TGAACCTCTCGTGTTACAGTCTGTGCCCCTTGTCCCTCCTCCTCTTGTCATTCACCACTATGAAATGCCTGGTTACGTCCTCTCAGACCCCTCCTCATAGGTATTGGTGGGCTGTGGTATGGTGTCCCTGAAGGTGTCTTTGCTGAATTTTAGGAGATTCCCTTTGACTCACTCTTCCAGTCTGGCTAGGTCCCTCTGGATGGTAGCTGTGTCCTTGAGTATATTGACTTATTCCTCCTCAGTTTGGTGTTATCTGCAAACTTTGCAAGTGTGCACTCCACCTCCTCCTCCAGGTCATTTGATAATGATGTTAAAACATGCCAGGCCCCAGAACAGACCTCAGCAGTGCTCCATTTATCATCAGCTGCCAGGCAGTGCACAACCCATTAGCCATGACTCTGCGAGCCCAACCATCCAGTGTGCTGTTTACTCATCTGTGTGATTGTCCACCCACACAGACTGCAACGTCCCAACTTGCATTCAAGAACACTGCAGAAAGCAATTGAAAGTCTTACTAGAGTATAGGCAAATGGCATCTCCTAGACCATAAGTCTAGTCATTCACCATTAAAGGCAATCAGATTAGTCTGGCATGATTTCCCATTGGGGAATCCATGCTGACTGTCCTCTGTCATCCACTTTTCCTTCATGTGACTAATGAGTAACTCTGCTAGACTCCTGAAGAAGGTATACAAGTGGAGGAAGGAAATTCTAGTTTTTTTCAGATATTTAAGATTATGACTTAAGATCTAGTTGAGAGTTCTGTTGATTTGAAATTAACCTTCTGCAATTCAGGTAGCCTGTAGACCTGAACTGAAGTCTTCTATAAAGACTTTCCAAATTTTTAAGATACTCAGAAGACATATTTTTCTGCAGTGCTCTGTTTTATGCAAAACTCTATCCCATTTTTGTTTTAGCAAAAATGTTCTGAAGTTTTGCTTTTGTTTCAGTAGGACATAATTCTCAAAAAATCAGAAATTGTCTTGAAAAACATTTTTGTATGTGGTTCAGGGCTTATGATCACTAAGTAGATTTGGTAACATGGTATCTAGGAGAGAAAACTTGATAGCGGGCAACAGCTACATAAAGTGGCATTGTTATAAAATAAAATAAAATAAAATAAAATAAAATAAAATAAAATAAAATAAAATAAAATAAAACAAAACAAAACAAAACAAAACAAAACAAAACAAAACACACACAACAGAACTGGTCATGAGGAGCAGGTATTTCTCTAATGCATGCATAGGTTCATTTTGTTGATGTCACAGATTTTCTAATGTCTACCTGAGCTTGATGGACAGCACACTCAATATTGGCTTATATGTAGTTTTGTTGGCTGCTTAACCTGCAAATTTCTCCAGAGATTTGAACAGTATAAAGGTATTTGTCAAACCTGTACTGAAGCCGTCATGACAGAAAGAAAGTTAAAGAAATGTAGAAATGGCAAAAGGGATTCAAATAAATACTTTTTTTTTTTTAAGACAGTAATCATCAAAGACTAGCTTAAATTAAAAATATTAGGTGTCTTCATAATATATCTGAGGAATTTTTTTTTTAAAATGGCTTTGGCTGCCTGGGTTAAATAAAGAGATTTATGAACGAATAATTCCTTGGTGGTGGCTGAGGAAAAAATGCAATGCTTGTCAAAACAAATTACAGTCATGAGGAAATACAAGGTTTATTGACATTTAAATTGTGAGGATCAGTGAAGGTCTTTTAAGACCTGCTGTATATTTCATGGAATATGGCCTATGCTTTTAAGTTGTGCTTTATAACGGCAATAGACAAAAAACAAAAAAAACTGAGGAAAGTTTTTTTCTGAGGAAAACTGAGGAAACTGAGAAAAGATTTTTGCAAGAAAAATCATATGCACACATGTATAGATGCACACAAAGGCTTTGAGTTTCTTAATCATTACTTGGTCCTTCATGTCTTAGAAAATCTTGTGAATTGAGAGTAAAATTTTGAGGAATAGCTTTTCCCTAATTATGTTACTTTGGCAGATTATTAGGATATTAAATAAAATTATTTAAAAATGTTTTAGATGTCCTTGCATAGTATATATTTAAAATGATGTATAAAAATCTCACATTTAAATCAACAAACAAAATCTGAAACAACTGCAAAAACATTTTTTTCATGCACAAAGTACTTAGGCAAATTTATTTTAGCTCATTATCTCTTCAATTTGGCATATTCAGGCAAACACATTTTTATTAGTGTATATTTAATATTGTCAAGGTACTTTATGGAATACTATAACAATAAAACATTTCATAGCCTTTTCCTTCAAATACAAATTAGAGCAAAGCTGAAGTATGAACTGTCCTGCCTAGAGATAGCAATTCATTAACAGCTTAAATCTCTAATTGGGCCAAGTAAAGTTTCAAGAGATCAATTAGTGTATCTCCTTGACATCCTGTTGGTGGAAAAGGACCAAATTATTACCACCCATACTCCCATATACCCACTCTCCTGCGATAATAGGAAAAGATGCTTTGTGAAAAACAATTTAGAGTTCAGGTTGTTTTGTTTACTGCAAACTAATTGACAGAAATCCAAGTTTAAAGTATCAAATGGTTTATTAAGAAAAGGACCAGCACATGAATTCTGGATCTTTTTTTTTTCTTTTTTTACTCTTCTCTGAAATAAGAGCTTGTTATCAGAAAAGCATCTGTTTTTTATTAGACTCCTAATAAGATTCCTTGTATTTTATAAGAGAAAAACATCCACTCTGTGCTAGGAAAATATCTGTCACAAGACTTTTTGCCTGTCCTAAAAAAAAGAACTAATGCCTTTTTGTATATTTTTGATGGTACAGGTTGAAAGTTTTCCCTCTTAAACTGTGTTTTTAAGGGTGCAACAAAATTGGAATATGGTATATGGACTATTTGGCAAGAGGTACTCTTTTGTTTTTTTTATGTCCAGATTTGCCTATTGCGCAGCTCCCCTGAGTTGTGGCAGACACAGTAAAATGCTTCACAACTTCAGCTAGATATGATAAGTTGAACATTTTTACAAGAATAGGTGAACCATGTTTCAGTTTACGCATATAGATGATCAATTCTGTCTTTTTCTTTCCATATCCNTTTTTTTTTTTTTTTTTTTTTTTTTTTTTTTTTTTTTTTTTTTTTTTTTTTTTTTTTTTTTTTTTTTTTTTTTCTTTGGAAAGTCTGGTCATGTAGTTGCATTATGTCCTACTGCTCATCAGATCACAAGGAAGATGTTTATCTTTCGGTCTTCCAGTTCTACCTCAACATATCGGAGAAAAAGTAGTCTTTTTACATTACAAAAGCCAAACCATCTTGACTGCTTGCCTGACTGCTTGCCCTATTACGCCTTGCAAGCTATTACCGTATTATGTAATTTGTGTGTGTGTGCCCATGCATGCACTAAGAAGTTTGCTACAATGTTCATAAATTCAACATTTTGAAAATAATTTGTCTACCTTCCTAGCAGGCAGGTATTTTCATTGATTTTCATGGGCAGGGAAAGACAGGAGAAAAAGGAAAAAGTGCAGAGTTATTTGGCTTACCCAGCAGAGGCAACAGAAATGGGAAAAGTCAGGGAACAGTGCAGCTAGCAGTGACTCTGCCTGCAAGAGATGAGTGGTCCAACGGTGGTTCTGACACTCACTTGGGCTAGGACTGTTCCTTCACCTCACCTTTCCATGCCTAAGAAAAGTGGCACTAGGGCCACTTCCTAGCTCACAGGATGCTTGAGACTTGGAAGATGACCACTGCTAAATAGTTATATGTTACGCTACACTTCTATGTTCTGTAGAAATGAGCAGACATGGTATTGTTGTCTCACTTGACATTTTTTCCAAACTTTTTTTTTTGTAATAATTTTTTTCTCCAGAGTTCCATGTTGTGATGTTCTCACAGAAGATTTGGAAAACCAGCTCTACCAGTTATACAAAAGTACTTCCAGTGATGTGTAATAAAAATGCATCTCCTATTGGCTACCACATATGGAGTGGATTTATGCCAAATAATAAAGGAAAAAAATAATTTATAGTAAATAACTTCAGAAAGAATAAGTCATCACACAGACTTGACCTTTTTATAAGTCTTTCTAATAACTATTGTAATAAGTTTCATAACAATAATAAAAAGAGCTTAAGTATTCTGTATCATTTTAATCATACAGCAACTGACAAATTATTGTAATGGAATCAAGCTTTTATCACACTTAATCTCCCAAGGTGCACATTTCTTTTCATAGCTTTTCAAATTCACTCTTAAATCCCACATGCCAGAGGAAATAATCATATATTCTCTATGTAATTAAAAACTTCCAGACCACATAATGCATAGTAATTAGTTTAGTAAAGAAAATTCCTTTTTCAATGTTTTATTTGTTTTAATTTCTACATCCTGACTTTGTTTGTCTGAAGTACTGCAGACCTTTAATTTCAGCAATCTACTAAGGATCCATAAAAGACTTCATTAATATTTTTAATATATTATGCATCATCCAATTTTTGTTATCTTTTGTGTATGTCACCCACCTTTTTGAACAACAACAAAAAACCCTACAGTCTAAATGTCAGAAAATGTGTTTTCAATTCATATAAGCTAAAAAAAAAATCTTTAGGCAAATGATTTCATGGTCTTTTCTTTGGAAGCTCTTTGATAGGAAATCTTGCAATATTTTTATCTAAAATCTCTACAATTTTTTCTCTATTTTAGTTAGAGCTCTTTCTTATTACATCTGTGTATAAATATGTGTATTCATTTCTGCTATGAAGAAAAGCGTATTTACATTCTTTAGTTATTACTGGTGGCCCAAACAAAGCTGAGCTTTATTAAAACAGAAAATGTAGTTCACTCTGTTGCTGTGGCTTAGCAGATCTAGATTTTTTTTTAATTACTAATGTGCTTTTTTTTTTAAGTTTTTCAGAACAGTATTGAGGTAGTGAGTAGGTGGAAAACAAATCTAAATATAAAATTTTAATTTAGTTCATTATTCACACTAATCTCTGTTCTTAACTTACTGTCTTGCCTAGCGCTACTCTAAGATTTATTTTTCAAAAACATAGCAAGATGTTAATGCTGTCCATCTGTTGTGTCTCATTTTAACTTTGATCTGGAGAGATATAAATGTTTGTATGAAGTTCATGAACCTGTGCAGTATGCTGACTAACTAACTTCCTTTCAGTCAAATTCTTCCTTTATCTCCTATCCATGTAACATCCACATAAGTAAAATTGTTCTGAACAATCTAGCTCTAAATTTTAAAAGTCATTAGCATCTTTCTTTTTCTGAAGACTTATTTCTTGGTAGATCACTGCCCCATCTCTATTTGATGGACAGCAAATTTTGTATGATCAAAAAACCTTTTTCCTTTAGTCTGAAAAATATAATCTCATATTTACTACATCTGTATTGCTGCTTTTGCAGTTTAGAGACTAGTCATATTACTATTATTATTGCTGACTGTCACTCCTTTACAACCTGCCCCTTTAACTTTTTTCACATATTTAAAGTGTCTGGGCTTTGTTTCTAAATAACATGTATGCATTGACATCTTTTACTTGAAAACAGCATTTCTCATTCAGACTAAAATATTCCCATATCTAGGTGGTAAGGATGGAATAAATATGTAGGTAGAATATATTCTGAATACAAATCATCGTTTCCAGCCCATACAAAGATTCATGCAATGGAAACCTTTAGTTGAACATCATGAATCATGTCTGAAGTTTTGTAGTTAAAATGTACACAGTACTATAGTACACATAGGACATGCAGTTGTACATAAAACTGGTACTTCTTTACTTCTTTATACTTACTGAGTCCTCTTTGTTTGCTAACATTTTATAGTCAGAGTCCTATGTCTTCACTGCCTCTTTTCAGTGGTGGCCAGCGATAGGACTAGAGGAAACAGCCGCAAGCTGAGGCACCAGAAGTTCTGCAGGAACTTAAGGAAACATTTCTTGACAGTGAGGGCGACAGAGCCCTGGAACAGGCTGCCCAGAGAGGCTGTGGAGTCTCCTTCTTTGGAGATCTTTAAAACCTGCTTGGACGCAGCCCTGTGCCACGTGCTCTAATTGACCCTGCGTGAGCAGGGGGGTTGGACTAGATGACCTCTGAGGTTCCTTCCAACCTTAAGCATTCTATGATTCTATGATTCTATGAATAAATACTTAATTAAATATAAATAAATCAAGAATGTCCTCCTTCCATATCTATATATGCATAGTGAAACCCTAGTATGGGATACACAGTTTATTAATGCAGGAAGCATAAATGCTGTGGAATTAATTTTAGTGGCTAAGAGTTAACATCCAATAACCTCTGCTTCATAAATCTCTAATAATTATGTAAACAATGTCACTGGTTATTGGGTGATTAACACATTGTAATGATTAGAAGATTATTTCATTAAAAAGAAATATATGTTTTTCAATACAGTGAAAAACACTGTGCTCCTTAGAGTACTATTCCTGTTCCTGGTGCATAAAAAAAAGTAACAAAAGGATAAAAGGAGTAACAAAATTTAAAGAAATGACACCATTCTTAAAACTCCAGCAGCATAGACACATGCTGAAGATACCCAGTTAATCCACAGTCTACTTCTCACAAAATCAGAGTGGTTGAGGTTGGAAGTGACCTAACATAGTCCAAGCCCCCTGCTCAAGCAGGGACATCCAGAGCACATTGCACAGAGTCATATCCAGGTGGGTTTTGAAGACCTCCAGAGAAGGAGACTCCACAAGCTCCCTGGGCAGCCTGTTCCAGGGCTCTGTCACCCTCACAGTGAAGAAGTTCTTCCACATAAAAAGATGAAACTATCTGTGTTTCAACTTATAACCATTACCCCTTGTCCTATCACTGACCGCCACTGAGAAGAGTTTGGCCCTCCCTACATTCACCCTTTAGGTATTTACCGTATTAATCAGATACTCTCTCAAGCTTCTCCAAGATAAACAGGTCCAGCTCATTTATTCTTTCCTCATAAGACAGATGTTCTAATCCCTTATTCATCTTTGTTGCTCACCACTGGACCCTCTCTAGAAGCTCCACATCCCTCTTTTACTGGAGTTCCCAGAACTGCACACAGTACTCCAGGAGTGACCTCACCTGAGCTGAGGAGAGGAGCAGGATCACCTCCCTTGACCTGCTGGCAACACTGATCCTTATGCAGCCCAGGATCCCATTGGCCTTCTTGGCCACGAGGGCACCCTGCTGACTCATGGTGAACTTGGTGTCAACCAGTACTCCCTGGTCCCTCTATCCGGAGCTGATCTCTAGTAGTTCAATCCCTAATCTGTACTGGTGCCTGAGGGTAATTCCCTGCCCAGATGCAGGACCCTGCACTTGTCCTTCTTGAACCTCATGACGTTCCTCTCTGCCCAACTCTCCAGCCTGTCCAGGCCCCTCTGAAAGGCAGCACAGCCCTCCGGAGTGTCAGCCACTCCACCAATGCTTAGTATTGACCGCAAATTTGCTCAGGGTGCACTCTGCCCCCTTGTCCAAGTCATTGATAAACAAGGTGAACAGCACTGGGCCCAGTACTGACCCCTGGGGGCCACCACTGGTCACAGACCTCCAGCTAAACTCAGCCCCATTTATCATGAGGCTCTGAGCTCTGCCATCCAGCCAGATGCCAATTTTTTTTTTTCTTACCAAAGAGTCTGGGAACTCATTTTATGATACCGATCCTAGAACCGCTGAACCTTTAGCCCTGGGCTTCAGCAAGAAAATGTGTTAGAGAAGTTTTGAACTTTTGCCGAACTTTGAAGAGATAAATGTATACTTGTTCATATTCTAATTTACAATGTTCTAGACAACAGATGAAGGAGGGGTGTGAGAAGGTGAGTAAACATAAAATGACTATCCAAAATCCTTTTATTTAAGGATTTGAAGGAGTTTATTAGATTTTTACAGGCAAGTGTCCCAACAAAATAAGTAAATGGAAATGTCAAGGATATCCTAATTAACAGAAACATCCGTATTCATCACAAGACCTGACTTAAATACCAGGGCCTTGGCATTTCATAAATAAAGAGGAGATCTTATATCTCTTAAGATATAGCAAAGATTTCACAATTTAGAATAAAGTTTCTGCGTCTTAGTTATTAGGGGATGGCTTTAACTTTCAGTGTCTTGTATACTCATGTCTAGGTCTCCATCATCAAGCTCAGAAACAAGTTGAAAGGTATCCTTCTTTGTAGAAAATGTGTACTTATTTGTATTTGAGCAAATAATGAATTTTTGACTCATTGTCAAAAGGGTTTAATGCTTTCAGAAATTTTTTTTTGTCCTTCTTTGGCTGAAAAAAAAATTGTTGTTCCTTTTGTGAATTAGTGCTAAAATATTTATATTCACTCTGTATTAGGTGACCTGTGTCAAAAGCATGGAGCTTTTACCAAAAATACCTGCTCTGTTCTTGCGTTTGTATTTGTGTTCTTGTATTTGTGCAATATATAGTCTTAACTTTTTGCAAAACCCCTTCAAGTTAAGAGCTGTCTTCTTATTCTACAGTCACTCATTACATTTATACAAGCAAACATTTTATTTTTAAAGTGTCTTGATTAAAAAAAATATTACAAAGAAACATCACACAGAAAAGTAACTGAGTTAATTTCCATTCTTTTAGATGAACTACCTCAGAGTTACTTTTTGTACCAGGAAATTAGATTTGTATGATACATCATACTGTCTTGTGTCTTTTATAAAGTCAGCCAGCTACTGGATATGTATGGAAAGTGTTATTTTAAACATAAATATTTTTGAAGTTATATCTGGAAGGTGGGATTGTACTTCAGATACTTTGACATTGCAGCAAACCTATTAACAAATCTGTCTTCGTTCTTTCCTCCAGAAGGAATGAGAGCATTTTAATATGCCTCCATGTCAGATGACTACATTATCTTCAGATTAATTTGACAATGTATAAAATATGAAAGGAAAAAAGCAAAGGACAGTGCAGTCCACATAAATATGATGTAGTGAATCAATAACTTAATTTTATCTACCTCATTGCTTCCTGAGACCTAACTACCTTAATGTATATTCCTGATGTCTCTGGTTGGAACTGGAACAGTTTTAGGTGTTTTTTTCATGAAGGAAAGGTAGAAGAACAACCAGTGCAATTGCCTGTGCAACTTTCTCCCTCTCTTTCCTTTTTCTTTGTAAAGGGCATGAGTTGTCTGCTGGAGGCACGAGCTGCTTATTATCTGAGTTCAGTGGCAGGTTGCTTCTTTCTTCTGTAGGTTTTAATGAAGTTTCAACTGCTACAAGAGTTTTTTGTTGCTTTTCCCAAGAGGAGGGAGTAAAGAAGTCTAAAATCACAATCAAGGTTAAACAAGGGTGTGGGACCAAAGGAGCAGTTCTGCAACATGGCATGTTGACCAAAGTTTGTACAAAAGCATAAAAGGAAAACTGGAAGTTGAATCCGAGAGATTTGTATGCATGGATGTACACATATTTTGAAGAAGTAGGTGGTTATTTCAAATGTGATTTCATAATCAGAAATGAGCCGAAACTTACCGTCAATACTTTTGAATATCACACTGCACTTCCAACAAGCTCTAATTTGCCTGTGTTTACTGTCCTAAATTAATTACCTTTACTGTCCAAAGCTACTTTCCTGAGAAGACTAAGGATATTTCTTCATTGTTTGTTGATATTACATGTAATAAACTTATAAAAGAACTGGATTTAAGTGTGTGCTTTTATGTGTGTGTGTGAGGTTATACACACATTTGTGTGTGTTTATCCTTTATTATATACTCACAGTACTAGCATATGTATGTATTTATATGTCTATGTATATGCATGCAGATGTCTATATATGTGTGTTGGTATCACAAATAGATGTCTCTTCACTGTACATGAGTACCCATTAAAAATTTATTTCCTTTATTTTTGCTGTCTCGAGTAGAAGACAGTAAGAATTCTCTTCTCTGGGTCTTTGCTGGAGGAATGAGAACAGGTTTCAAACTTCTTTATGTATGATTTTTAGGAAGGAATCTACCTA
>VZSG01000889.1:56837-68783 GCA_013398315.1 Nothoprocta pentlandii
ATTTTCCTACTACAGTCCTAAGAGAAAAGGGCATACAACTCTCCTCTGATCTTTCCAAAATGAAATATAATGTAATGATCTTTTCATTTTAATCAGGTATAAGACACTAGTGACTAAAAGTATCCTTGAGATTCTTTTTTTTCTCTCTTTTTTAATTTTTGTTATCCATCTCTCTGATGTTTTTGAATGTTTTCTTGTTTCTTTTTCCTCATCTTTTCCTCACCATCCCTTTCTCTTATTGCTTTTGACAATTCTTTTCCTTTTAAGATGAGAATATTATACTGGGAATCTCTCAAATCTGTGGAGGAGACGACCTCACCTCTCCTCCTCCTCACTTACACCCTATGTAATTTTACTAAAAGAGTTTTCTTGGGGTCTGTTTTTTACCTCATTAATCTCTGTCTTCTCCAATGTTCAGAGGTATGTGAGAAATAACTCTAGCCTTCTGCTATTCTTGCAAAGTTTAATAATGGCATATTTTTCCCTCAAAAGCAAATAGGAAGCAAGAAAAAGAGTTGAATCCGATGATCAGTGCTAAGTTTCTTACATTCTTTATCTGCAAACAGCAACTCAAGCTGATATCTAGGTTGATAGTCTTGGGTAAAGTGCAACTGCAAAAAAATATGACACAATAATTGTTCAAGGGTAGTGTTGACTTTTTTTTTCATTGAATTAACTTTACCAGTAATAAAAAAGTTTTTTACGTTCCTGATCCATATATATAGAGCAATATTTTTTTCTCAAGAATTTTTTGTTATTATTTTTTGGTTGCTTGATTGATTTTCTTGGAAGCAAGCATAAAAAATGACATACCATAAAAGACAAATACTTGCTTATATAGGTATAGAATAAGCACATCACATGAGTAAATAAGGAATACCTCTCTAATGTCTCATATCCTAGGACAACTCCTTTTATTTCTTGTATTCAAATAGATTTGGACTAAACATTTCTCAAAGTTTATGTGCCTACACTTTTTAAACATAAATTAACAGCTTGGATATATTTCTATTACCATTAGAAAGAACCTGGTCTAATGGCCTTTATTAATATTTCTGAAATCTACTCCTGAGTGATGACTACTCAAGTGAGAGGTCATCTAGTACACAAAGAATAATTTTAATTTCAAAATGGTAAAAAATAGTTTTAAAGAAAATATTTATTGTAAGGAAAAAACAGACCCTTATGATAGATTGTTGCTTATAAAAGACTCTTGGATCCACCTACAAATATAAGAGTTTTGTCATTCATATCAAAGAAAACCTTTCAGATGTCAGATGTTTATTCTTTTTTCGGGATTAGGTCTATATGGACTTAAAGTAACAATGGGATTATTTTTCCTTTTTTTTTTTTTTTCATTTTTATTTACCAGTGCAGCTATGTTGCATGAATACAGAAGACTTATTTATGCACTTGTGCATAAATTTGGAACTTGGCTGCACTATCATCAACTCCTTCTGTTATGTGTAAAAATTTATGTTCTGGATAAAATTTCATTTTGCATATACGATAATAGATAAAGAGTAGTCCTTATAGGATTATCCTTAAAGTGCATATTCTCATGTCCAGTTTCCTGCTCTTGAAGCAGACATAAACACATTGCAGGTCTTTAACAGAAGAAAGTAATTTGTCATTGATGTGCTATTACTTTTAAAAAGCAACATTTCAGCATTTGTCTGGTCATTTGGTGTTTGATCATGACACTCAGAGTTTGACAGTATTGAAAAAATGTATCCCTCAGTCCTCTGGGCTTCATAAGAAGAAAGAATCCTAGCAAGGGCAAGAGAAAACCAATTCAGCAAAGGTAGTAGACAATCTACTTGAATATGTGTCTTACACATCTTCACAGAAAATTGTAAACTCAACATTATTAAAATAATGCTATATTATATAACCTTATAATGCCATAACGCCATAACTTCAATTGGAAAGCATAAAAAAAACTCCACTTGCCATAAAGAAAAATAGTATTCCTTTTTTTTTCTGAAACTATTAACCACCACAAAACCTTAGCTTGACCTTATACCTTTCCTATTTTTACCTTTTTTTAAGAAAATGCACTACTCTTCTCACTTGGGTATGTGTTGATATCCCAGACTGTGTTCTAGGGACAACATTGCCAGAGCAGTCATGTTATCATCTTTTGTACATGATTTTAGGGAAACAAAAGTGCTAACTTAAGTCTGAATATATCAATGATGTTGAAGATATAGCTATAATTAATAAACTTGACAATAAATAAATTAATAATACCTAGAAGTCTTACTGATTATGAGGAGCTATTTGGATATGAATAATATAGCTTTTCTACCCAGACAATTTGCTGTGGAATGTGTATATTAAAATGGAAGTATATTAAGACATGTGAGTGAAGGTAAGCCTTTCTTGCTGTTACTGGCTCTACTGATGTCACTTACATAATTTGTGTCTTTAAAGGACTCTAAGCATACATTTATTCTGTTCATTCGTTTCTGAGAGCAACCAGGAAGATGGACTCAGCATAGCATAAAGAAGGAAGACAGGCTATAACTTGAGCTTTTATTTGTTACGAGGGGATAGAAAAATAACAGAACGATCTGGCATATGGATCATTTATAATTATAAGATGGGGGAAAATGGAAAATTGTCAGTAACTACAGAATTTTTGGACAAAAACCCTGTAATTTTAGTTAATTATCTTTGCTGAGTTCTTGTTCTGAACAAAATGCAAGTGTTTATATAGTGCTATTGTATCAGAATTTATTTATATTTGTTTTTTATATAATTTTATTAAAAATAAAAATAGAGAGATCCAGAATCATTGTTTGAAAAGTCTGTTAAAACAGATCAACTGTGAGTAAACAGATGTTGGAATACAAAGAATTTTTAACAAACAATTTTCAAATCATAAGAGCATAATGCAGAAGAGAGAAGGGGAGAATGCGTCATGTTACATAATCCAGACTGCATCTTAAAACAGTGCAAGAGCCTAGAGCTCTACCTGCTCTAAGCAGCTGAAGCTCTGGATAATTATGTTTTAAAGAAGTACTGTAGTATCATCTTGTTTTTGTTTTCCTGATTATGTAAGATGTGTAATGTTTCTTAATCTATAAAAATTTAAGAAGCTTTTGAAACTTTGAGATATGCCAGCTTTGAAGGAAATCAATTCCAAATTTCTCAGAAAACTGGAAGAATCACTTGCCTTAAGTTACTGTAGTAAATTCACATTTGTTAATTACTTGTTTGAACTAAGACTAGTCAAACTTTCAAAAGCACGTAGCAAATATTATAAATCAAGTTCAGTAAAAACTATGTAAAAGTGAATATTTGTGAATGTAATATTTATCTGTGATTGAGAAGATGTAGTCTTCTATCAGAAATAGGAACGTTTGTATTTTGATGAACTGTAAACTGTAATTATAATCTGTACCAAGTATTATCAAAAAGCATAAAAAGAATAAAAAAAGCTTTTATTTATGATTACAAATGAAAGATCCCTGATCTAAAAGTATGAATAAACAAACAAAGAAAACCCATACATCTGTCTAACATATCAGGACAAGCATGTAGAAGCAGCAAAGCAACCATTTTATTGCCATAGTTTAGCTATACTGCAAACAACACTGGCAATTACAGCAAAAATGAACTGAGAGCTTAATACCTCTGCATCTTCCAATAACTGGGGACTAAACTCAGAAAGAACAGTTGACTTAAAATATCTATATCACCCTAGAGCTGCTAGTGGCTAGTTGCCCAGTATTCAGGCAAATGAGTTACTTATTTTCATTTTCTTTTGGTAAATTACAGCAGTTAGTATTATATCTTACAGTCTGTATGTACTGTAAGATGCTTTTCATTTAAGTTGCAATACAGCTGATAGAGTCTCTACTCCTTCCAGCAAAATCCTTACGCTGAACACGACAAGGTTCTTGTTCATCCCCTATTCTTCAGTGAAGACCCTCAGCTCTTTAGGTTTTTCTCCTTGGCCCAGGAAATCCTACATAGCTAACAGTCTCTGCGTGTTAGAGAACAAATCATGAAAGAGATCTACTGGTCAATTTTGTGATCTCACTGTGGATTCCTTTCAGGTAAAACTAAAGATGCTCACCAAGCACTCCAATTGCTCATGTGCCTTCCTTCTGCACAACTGGTCTAGACCTATTTGAAAGCAGATGGTAACCAAGGACTTTTGGGGGCTATCAGGTTCAAGTCAGACAACTTCCTTTACTTGTGTATTGAATCTTTAAGACAAAGATAAGCAAAGCAAAAAGAAACAAACCGAAAAAGAAACAAACCGAAAAAGAAACAACAGAAAAAAAAAAAAAAGTAAGGTAAGAAAAATGGAAGTTCAAAACAGGTCAGTCTTGAAGGATTACTTTTGTTTGCACAGTTTTCTTGGTGCAGAGAAAAGTATTTATCATGTCCAGAAAAAGAGAGGAACTGTGTTAACCTTTACTACAGTAACTGTAGCTGAAGAGAACTGAAAATATACCTGAGCTTGGATGGTGATATCCACAGTGCTGTGTATTAGGGCCTCAATTAATCTATCTGTGTGAGAATATTGGAATCTGTCAGTCTATCTTTGTAAAGCTATTTTAATTAATATCCTCTAAAACTGAACAAAATAAAGTTCCTAGAATGTTCTAGTGCACTCTGGAAGGGATGTGCAAGTTCTAGACATCACTTGTATTCAAACTGAATACTTGGTGGTGGTGGTGTTCCATTTGTAGGTCTTGATTCTGCAGGCACATGTCAGACTATGCTTCAGGGCATCCAGTTAATGTTTAAGAACAAGCCAGGGCCTGTTACTACTGAATATGTAAAATGAGATTTCAAATGTCACAAGAATGATAAACTTTATTTATTCCTGAAAATTTTAATATAAATACAAATATATTTATATATATATATATATAGCACAAATGGCCAGATATCAATATCCATGGATGCAATTAATTGGGAAAGAATTTTAGATCACTAACTTGGCATCTTGAATGATAATTTGTCCTAAACACTTATCTTGCATAATAAGATACTTTGAAATGTATCTTAGAGTACGTGAACAAGTTGGAATTGAAGGCTCATTCTCTTCAATAAAGAAAGCATGGCTTAAGTGCTCAGGTGCTGTATCACGAATATGTAGCTCTGTTTTTTAGAAAACCACAAATTTCTTCTCTGTGGTGTAGGCACAACATTTTAGATGGAGAGGAAGAGATTATTGCAGTGCTTTCCCTCGCATGGGGTAGAAATGCCTTCCCCATTAGACGAAAGTGGCAGTCAGACTCTCACCAGTAGAAACTGATTTGTGTCAGCTTCCTAGTAAGTGGAAAATATCTTTTACTGATATTTTGATATAATAAATATATATTTTGGTTTCATTAAATACTTCTGTTTTAAAAGATACCAAAAATTTCTTTTAACAATGCTTCAAAAGACTTTCTTTTCACTTTTGTGAAGAAATGCTCTGTAAATATATATTTTTCCGTCTGACCTGAATTTTTTTTTAGCTCCCTGATGCTTTTTTCTCGATACCCCTACTCTACAGATTGGCCAGTGAACTGAAAAAATAATTATTTGCACAGCCAAAGGGTGAGTGGATGGAAGAACCCTAGTTTATTCTTTCTCTGGAGTCTGTAAAAGAGCAGTGAACAGCTATTTTTTTTTAGCTTTTGCTTGGTTTTCTTTTCTTTTGTTTTCTTTGTTTGTTTCATTTTTAGTGAGCTTAGTTGCTCTTAATGTGCTTAGTTAAAAAACCTGGGCAGGCATGTCTTGACAAAAAGTTTGTAAATAACTCTTCTCTACTTTTTTGAAAGCCGAAGGTGGGTCCTCCAAAACTGCAATTATTAAATAATTCTCTTACATTAGACTTAGCTGTTTTTCCCATTTTGACATCAGTTATAGTTGATATCCTCTAAGTTCTAGAATTTACTCCCTTGATATTGACTTTTCAATCTTTTAAGTGAAAAATAAACAAAGGTATCTTTGTATTTCCCAGGCTCAAGTAAGTGAATAGAGTTTCCTTTCCTGGAACCCCTTTCAAATATCTCTAATAAAAAAAAAAAAAAGATTATAAGTATAGTGTATATAAGTATAAATAAAATAGTATTACCGCAAATAAATATCTCCATCTTATGATCTTATAGCATGAACAAACATATATGACAAAAACTTAAATACTGAAAAGTATGTGTTTTGATTTTTTTTTTTTTTTAATTTTGATATGATCCATAACTGCTTCTTCCAGACATTTTAATTTAGGAGTTAAATTTTAAAAATACATATTGTTTATATATTTCTCCTACTTACCTTATCCCTTAACATCATCAGTAAAACTTTTCCTTCTGCTAATGCTTGCTAGTTTGATCCTTTCCAAAATTAGTCATATGGGCGTTTAACTTACTTCTTAAACAAAAGATGCGTGTATATCATTTTCATTCCATATTTTGATTAAATATATATTTTTTGGATCTGATGCAAATGTTTCAGTTTCAAAATATCTAAATGATCATCTGTAGCTTATATCATCCTCTTGTTTCAAAAGAAAGTATTGTGTCTTTTAGAAAAATATCCCTCTGTTTGTCTGAAAGGCTTTGTTTCTGATAAACTTTATTTGATATGTTGTTTTGTAAACCCTTTTAAGGAATCCCTTCTTTAGAACCATATAGCATATTGCATTCAAATTTCTTATTTATTTTTGAGCTTTTAGCAAAACACTGGAAATACTCATCTTGTTATTTTCTCTCTGGAGAAAGCCTCTCCAGGAAGTGATATTCACCATATGAAAATTTTTGTCCCGTATAACCTTACAGCAATGTCAGGAGGGCTTGAGTTTGTGAGTATGTGCGTGTGTGGACGAGAGTGAGTGCATGTATGTTTTTTTTACTGCCACGTCTTGTGCCTGTGTCTTAGTAGCTGTCTTGATGGTCATGTCCTAGTTAGGATTAAGCAATATATAACTTTGCCTACAAACCCATTTTCCTCTAGAAATACAAAATATCCTTTTCCCTTACAATGTTTTCTGCTATATAAACACCTTGTCCCCTGTTCTTGTCTAAGTCACTGCATCCGTTTGTGGGTCCCAATGTGGCAACATTCGCATGTGCACATCCTTGCCTTGACCACAGCTGCTGTTTGTCTGTGATAGTTGATATCCTCTCAGTTCTAAAATTTACTCCCTTGGTGTATCTGACATTTTCTGGACTCTTCTTCCAGAGACTCATTTTCTTTTAGTCTTGTCACAGAGCTCAGGTTTTGCATCCTTAGAAAACTATGGTATATTCGTCTCTTTCTCAAAACTTTATTTGAGCTATTTAGGGTTTGGATGTCTAGTTTGAGTCATATTATAGGGATCTTGTTTTCTAAGCTGATGAGCAATTATGTTGAGAAATGTCTGCCTTGATAATTTGTGCCTCTCTAATTTGCATCATCTTGAATGTTATTGTATTGTAGCTGCCAGGACTTAATTCCTGTAAATCTAGTCTGATAGCCCCTATCAGGTTTGTGATTTCTTATTCCATCTGTTATTGAGTTCCATAATTTTTGTTAGTTGTTTTTTTTATTTCTTGTGTGCCTCCCTCATACTCCAATTTGTGCTATACAATCATTAATTATATCTAGCTGTTAGCTTGGCTGCTGATCACCTGGAATCTAATCTGCAATCAAAAAAAAAAAAAAAAAAAAAGGATTAAATTTATAGCTGTCTTCTAGAAAATTCGGGTGCCACCTCTTGGTTAAAAGGTTGAAATGCAACTCTCTTTTGTCATTTAACATAAAAGCGATGATGTCTATATTAAATCATGTGCTGAGGAGTTGATTACTAAAAAAATCTTATGTGTATAAACTTATATGCTAGAGTCTTTAGAAATCTATGCTAACTTGAAACAGATACTTACAATACATAAAAAAAGTAAAATGAATATTTGTTACAGGAACTTTATAAAATTTTAATATATTTTCTGTATTTAAAAGATCCAAATGAATACCAACACAGCTTCTTTTTTGAAACTTCACTTATTAAAGATATGTGGATAAACAAAATGGATATCTCAGCCTCTGATTCTTAACAGTAGTAGTGTGGACTCATTTCATTATGTAATATAATCCCAGTATTAATTAGTATATTTAAATAGAATTATTTTTATATTGATCGAAACATATGTATGCACCTTGGTCCTTGGGCTAGATTGATAAAATTTTGCCTCAGAATGCTGTTTAACTACTGACTCTACTGACTTATGAAGGGAATGCTGCTACATGTATTAAATCAGCCATACCACAGGAGACGGCTTCTAGGGACTCCAGCATAGTATATTCCTTTACTCATACGATTTTACTTTACAGACGACATAAATGGTGAAGTGGAAGAGCCTCAGGTAAGGAGGCAGAAATTAAATTACCTAGCAGATGCAACATGAGATTCCAGTCTGATGCAGAGAAACAATATGTCAGCCTCAAGTTCCTGTGGAACAGACTTAATAGGATTTCTGGAAATCTAGAATGCCTGGAAAACTCATATCCTGAATATCCACACTTTCCCCTAAATAGTGCCTCATGGCATGGAGAGTTGGCAAAGGGTCCTGTGTTGTTTCTAGGCTCTTAGGCAATTTTCCGGTTCAAGGTTTCCTCAGTTACCGGAGTGATTCATGGTTCACTTCATGAAAATGAATATAAAATACCCTTTTTTTCATAAAATATTTTTGTATACTGGAAACATCAGTGGAGAGAGCTGTTTATGGCTTTGGGGGTTTTGTCTGTTTGTTTTTTCCCTTGGTTTTGTACTATTGGAGGTTCGTTTGATTCACTTGCTTGCTTGTGGGGTGCTTTTATTGGATTATGCCATCTGGTTGTCCTTCCATAGTAGCTGGTTAAGTTGGATTTGCATGATTAAACCTGTGTTAATAAGAGGAATTTATGCATAATTTTGGTTGACAGTGGAAGACTTGGCAACAATGATAGTGATTAATTGCCATTAAGTACTTCTACAACAGTATAAAATCCATTTTGTTTTACAAATATCTGAGCCTTAATAAGGTGGATTACATAATTGTTGCATTCTGACCCAGCATAAAATCTGATTTAACTCCTGAACTCCTTTTGCCTCCTGAGAACCAGAGGTCTACATCCAGATATTATATCTGCCAGATAACTTACTTTCCTCTAAGAGGTGACATTTAAAGAGGTAACATTTAAAAGTTAATCTGAAAAGGAAAAAGTATTATTGAAAGTCTGAAATAAAGTGCTACACACATTGTAACTTCTTTGAAAAATCCATAAATAACACAAAGTTCAGAGCAAAACTGTTTTATTGCTTATAATTGCAGTATCCATTCTCACTGCTTTCTCAAATAGAGTTCCAGCATCTCATTTTTTATTGGAGTGATCCAGAAAAGGGACATCTCCCTTTTAGATCTTCCATGTCCTACTGTTAAGAAAAATACAGTTGCTACAGAGGTATGTTGTAGTCTCTTAGCTCAGGCATAGAAGTTTGGCAATCACTTTCCCACCTGTATCTAACTTTTTTTGTGTGTGTGTGACTTCAGATAAATTACTTTTCTTAATGTGATCCTTCACTTTTTTTTCTCAATTTGTAAATTCTTTAAGGCAGTGTCCAGCACAATAGGCTGTTCTACAAAATGCATGATAATAATCCATAATCGTTATATGAACAGGAGTGTATCTCTATAAAATGCGGGATTATGAAGTATTACTGCAAATATCTGGTGAAATGTTGTGTGATCCTGACTATTGACTCAAGAATATTTTATTTTGAATGTTTTTCTTGTATTGTAATCATCATTACCTGAGAACCTGGACTACTCAATTGTACATTTTACATCTGTATGATTTGCTCATAAAATTAATCTGGAAGATATATAGTGCGTTATAACAACAACGTTTCAGCTTACTTCATTCATATAAACAAACGAGATTTTAATTCGGCATGTTAAATATTCTGTAGTAACCTGCTTCTGCTGAAAGAAAACTATTTTCTTTCCAAAATAGAATTGCATAAACACAACCTTTTCTCACTTAACGAACCCTCCCTGTACGTGAAAGCATGACAAATCTGACAAATCTGCCCATGTTCATGTCAGAAATATTTTTGATTTTTTCTGTACCTCACAGAAAGTCTGAATAAGAGAGACTGCTGTTCCTCCTTGGTGCATAAACTGAATGTTATAGTCCATTGTGCAACCAGAAATCTATTGAACGAAGTTTGTAAATGTCACTCAAACTATAAGCAAAATGTGTCCCTATGCCTCATTTGGACCACAACATCTATACAACATGATGGAATGAAAGGAAAGATTTTATGAAGGAAAAGTTTTATGAAAAAGGAAAAGAGACAAGAGGTCTTCAGTGCATAGGATTTCCCAAATGTGGCAGGTGTGAATGCATGGTTGTGTAGCCCTGTCTATTCAGCCTGACCTTTCTCAGCTTCTAGAATTTTTTTTTTTCTGTTTTTTTTTTTTTCTGTTTTTTTTCATTTTGCAGGCATGACTTTTGGAGAGAATTCCTATCCCTTTATCGCAGCTGAAGTAAAAATCATTCAGAATTCACAGACATAAAGTACTGTAATACCATTTCTTCATGGTGTAAATTTTCAGATTAGAACATTATTTTAACCTTCGTATTTCAGCTTCTCCACGTGTTAAATGAGGCTCGGGATAATTACTTCCTTTCCTCACAGGGATGTTTGAGAAGTAATTAGTTAACGTTTGCATGGAGTTTCCAAGATGCAGAGTGTTATACATGTGCTAATTAGTGTGATTATTATTAGCTGTATGTCATTTGCGCTGTCAGGAAACCCATGCATTAATAATCCAGCACAATGGTTCAGTTTTATATACTTCATCCTGGCCAAAGTATGAGAAAAACCTTTCATAAAAGGAACAGTAGAAGAAATAAAGGTGTGTATTGTGTAGCTAAATAGAGCTTCCACCCAAGAGTGCCATTTCCATCCTGTAAACTTTAGCAAAATACTGTTGTAGTAGGTTATAATTCTCAAAGTGACTATGAAAACCATTTTACCACATAGATTTCAGGACTCTGGGTCTTCAGTTACAAGGAAATTTGAAAGTACATAGAAAAATTGCCTTTGGGTAGGAGGTTGTATGCCATCAAGTATAAATATGCCTGTAATCGGGTCTTGGATCTGGATGTAATTAGGCAACTGGCAATGAATCTCTGTTAGTACATGTTCCCACTACCATCTTTCACAAGACTTGATGATAAAGCCACTTTATAATATACTTACCTTCCTAATAAGAGCAAGAAAACTGATTGCATTAAAAGGAAAAGAATGAGCTTTCAAAGAACTAGAACTCATCAAAACTTATTTTAGAGATGTGTGTTCTTATCTGGAAATCAGTGACAGTGACTTTTTAGTGAGTGAAAAAAAAAACAATTTTATCAGACATACTAAAAGAAAAAAAGAAAAAGAAATGTATAATTCATCCCAAGAAGCAAGTCTTCCAAATGAAGTTCTTATAATAAGGAATAGTCCCAGTAGTACCCTCTTTCATGTATACTCCTCTCTGGCTCCTCTCTGGATTCCTGGCATATTGTTCACTCCTTCTGCCTGTTCTCGTCATCTCTGTGGAAACTTTTCATTCCTTCCTTTTAGTCCTCATTCTCTCATCATTCTTCCTACTTCTTGATATTACTCTGCTTTTTATTTTTTTATCTTTAAGGTCTCTGTGTTCACAGAGTTTTCTGCTATTCGCACTTTCTTGGGACTATTTTGTGGCACTCTATCTTATTATTTTCACCTTACACAAACCTTTTTTATTTTTTTTTTCCTTTTTCTGCCTTCTCTCCCCTCTTCTCCCTCTCCCTTCCTCTCTCCTCCTTTTCCCTCCTCTCTGCTCCTCTCCCTTTCTCTCCTCTTTGTTCTTTACTTCTTTACAGATCATCAAAAAAACCCTCTCTTCTTGTAGTAACATTGTATTTCATGGAATAAAAAAA
>VZSG01000889.1:93849-135235 GCA_013398315.1 Nothoprocta pentlandii
GAAAAAAAAAAAGCTCTAGTTCTTCCCATCTTTATATGTAATTATTTCTGTAATTTTGAAGAATTTTATTCAGCTCTGAATGGGAAGAACCTACTTTTCTTTTAAGTTTCTGACAGATATCTTGATAAACTACAGCCATAAATAAATGCATTATTTTTTTTCAAGAAACAAATGATAGTTTTGTACTTTCTGTGGATTCTTGATCTACTTTTTATCTTCCACCTAAAGTAGTTTCACATTTCAAATGATCATATCTGGCAGTTTCCCAGGTAAAAGAGTCCTAACAGCTCAAAGCATTACAGTCAGGCTATTCATATTGATGCTGTGCTTTGCCCTTCTCATTTGCACTTCTCAGCTCTTCGAATTACAGGAGATCAACGGGGAGCACAGATGATCAATGGGGATCTCCAGCCACTTTTACACTGAGCTTTATTTAAAAAAAAGAATGAGAGGAGAATAAAAATTTTAGAAACAGTGTTCTACTCTTACATGTGATGGAATTATTAAATAATAGTTAACAAATATCAGATGGGACTGTATTTTGACTGTGGAGATTTGAAGCTGAAAGATGAAGTCCATCGGAAAGAAATAGATTTATGATACTGAAAGATACTTGAGAGAAGTAGGGCCTACAAATATCTAAATCAAAGACAATGAGATATGACACGGTTGTATCTATATCTGAAATCCAGTTTGTGTTTAAAACTAAGTTTTAAAGAACTTTTTTTTTATTTCAAGATGATTTGAAAAAGCAACAGGATAATTTCAAGGCATGTACAAAATGATCTTGTACTGAATATATGGATATCCAAGCATATAAGGATAAAGAATAAGAATCTGCAAGCAACTTCTGTTTGTAAATTATATTATTGCTTCTAATTTTAAAATATGAGTAGAATAACCTAAGGGACTCTGATGGTTAACTTATATGAACACACTGGTCTACACACAATGATGACTTGGGTAATCTCAGACCCAAATATGTAGTGTAATCACATATGTACTTCCAGACATTCATGACATTCTCTAGATCTAGACTTTTTTTTTTTTTTTCCAGAAGAAAACTGAAATATAATTTCCCTGAGCTTGATTTTATTAAATAAATTGACTTTATCTTTTTTTGGCTACACAAAATTGAATATTCATTCTTAAAAAAAAAAAAAAAAAAGGGCATTTATGCCCTGTATGGGAATACTTAGAAGGAGTAAACTATTAAATAATGCCACTAGCTAAATGATTGATTGATTTCCCTAGTTACTGCCAAATAGATAATTATAGAATAGCAATCATGTTTCATAAAAAAAAAAAAAAAGTAATTGTTTTCAGCCAATTTCCAAGCTCTGAATACCTGCATTATTTAGACAAAATCTTGTTAATTATATATATCCTGTGATGGAATAGTAGCTGTTTGTTTTTTCTTTTGTTCCCAAATATTCATAACCATATCTATTTAAATTCAGTGTCTACTGCATTTGAAAACAGATAGTTTGTATTCCTTCTATCTTAATAGTTTAATTGCATTTCTGTTTAGGTATTCTATACAAAGCTGTGTGAGTAAATTGAAATTCTGGCCTTCTGCTGGCCTGATTTTGCATTCTAGAGGAAGGAGGACTTTCACTCCGGTCCACAAAGGCCAATATTTTTCATTATCTGTGAACGTTGCATAGAGCCAGAAGAAGGGAATCACAGAAGTGGACAATAATTATGACTGTTATGTAACCACAAAAGGCCATGCTACATCAGAACTCCATTTCAAAAACTTGAGTGAATAATGTGTATTGGTAGTAATATGATGCGATAGTAACCTGATGTAGGTAGTAATATGATGCGATAGTAACCTGATCAGGTAGTAACCTGATGCGATAGGCTCACCAGAATAACTTGTATTTTTCAAAGCAAAGAAAATTCTGGATAAAGAATTTTTTAGTCATTCTTGATATACTTTTTTTTTTTTGGAAGACATTGTTACATGTTTTATAGCAAAGTCTTTTGAGTTTAATGTTTTAATACCTGCCAAAAATGTTGAGAGAAGCAATGTGGTTGGACAGTAAAAGCTCAGGGATATGCTTGGCCATATGCAGCTGAACTCATGGTAAAATTCTCATGTTCACTTTCTACATTCTTTCACTATAAAAAACTAAAACCAAAATGCTAATAATGAAATGTATAGTGTTTTTTTAAAACCAAAGCTAAACGTTCTTTGTCTTAACTACTATTGGAAGTATTTACCTGAAAAATTAAATGGATTTCTTTTTTTCAAAAAATCTTTTCAGATTGCTTGGCAAATGATATCTCCAACTAGGACTTCTCTAGATTAAATACGCACAATTTAAATATTTGTATTGGATGAGAAAAATACTTCCTTTTTTTTTTTTTTTTTTTGCAACATTTGTTTCCCATCTTTGAATCAACACAACAGACAAACATGTAATTTACCCTGGCTTTTGTCTAACTGCAAATAAAAGATTAGGTGCAGCTGACCCTACAAGCTCAAAGACAAAAGCAAGCATTGTCAGGCACTTTCTATTAGCCCGGGTTTTATTCTGGAAATGTCAGAGTTCTGTGGAGCTTTTCTCTCCTTTGTTTTAATAATCTTATCCAGTGGGTACAGTTTTCATGTTAGCCAACTCTCCAGCAAATTGAAAGGTCAAGACACTTAGACACTTAGGGCATGGATAATGTCATGAGTTTTTCTGTCCTCTGCTGGAAGCAAGGATTTGGGGTCATGGCAAAGAAGCAGAAAGCTTAACAGATGGAGTTAAAAGACAGTAGTTTTTGAAATATTGTTTGCACCAGACTTGAACAATGCCTCATATGGATAATCATAAAAAAGGCGAGAGAAAAATGAAATCATTTGGCAGATGAGAGAAGTTGATGTTAGCGAGGTAAAAATAAGTTAACGATTTTAAAAAATTACATTTCCCATGTCTATGCAAGAATTCCTGCACTGGTTTTGTACATTTTTTTTTTTTACTAACATACAAACTCTTGTTTCACTTTTAAGGTTCTACTGCACCACTATTTTCACTGCTTACATTCTGTTTCTTAGGACAGTTCTATTTTTCATTAATCTGTGGCACTGCATTTCTTATTTTTTCTTTCTTTTTTTTTTTTTTTTTCAATCTATGTCCTTAGGAACCTTTACAGCTCATCTGCACTGGTACACAATGCCAGACTGCTCTCTGCATCCCTTGTAAACAAAAAACAACCAGCAATAACAACAACAAAAAAGAATCCCCAAAGGAAAAATTCCTCTCAGTTAAACTTCCAAGCGTTTCCTGTCTGCTCTTTGTATTACCGATTTTGTCTTGTGTAGCTAGAGATATCTGCTTTCATATTCCAAAACATTTGTTGAAAAAATAGAGCACACATCTAAATCTGAACTCAGTCTTTGAAGCCTGCCTTATTAACGAGCAGGTCACTCCATCCCAATGATAAGTATTAGTCGTATGGAGAGAAAGAGGCTTAGAGGAGAGAAATTGAGAGCATGTCAGCCTGTTAATGGATGGTGGGAAGGCACAGCCGTTGTGACCGCGGTCATCCCAAATGAGCATATGTTCCTAATTTACTCCACTTTGTGTGTGTGTGTTTCTGGGGAGGGATTGTTACCTGTTTAGCTCTGCCTGAGCACAGCAGCTTTTCATCCATACAAAATTTTTGGCAAGGAAAAAGCATAGGTCATGTAAGGAAGGGCTGCAGGCCTCAGTTCATTCTGTGTTGACTGGGGCACTCTTCTTACACCTTTTACGCTGTAGTGCATAAGCTCAAGGGAAGATGCTTGTGGTTTGAGCCACGAGGCAGATTTTATCCAACATTTTTGTATCCTTAAGCATCAATTTGGGTAACTTTTGCCTGTAATGAATAGCAACTATTTTATTGATCCCCTCATCCCCCCCAATATGTGCAGTAAACTAGATTTTCTCAAAATGCTTCTCAGGCAAATGTATGGCTTGACACCTTTTTGTAATAGAGATGACAGTCTTTTGCAGTCCACTCTTGCATTTCTTTTTTCTTAAATAAGATCTCAAGTTCAGATACTTGCTAGCAAAATCTTATATGGCAGGGGAAAAAAAAGTGTTAATAACTAATCTGAGGAACTTAAAACTTAAAATGAATAGTGAAATCACACTAATGGGCTACTTACTTACTTATAGAGAAAATCACAGATGCATACTTTACTTTTACAGCAATACCATAATGCTCACATATTTCCTGTTGTTTTATTTTGAGAAAAACTTTTTGTCTCTTAAAAAACTGGGAAAAAAACTATACTTTGATTTAAAATAAAGGACATCATTGATTTCAACATCTTTTGTGGAACTACTGCAGAAATTGTAATTCCCTTTAATTCATCTATTTGATAGTTACAGAGTTCATCTGAAATTCATGACATCAGAAATGACATTTCAGTTCTCTCCTCTTTTCTTAAAAAAGAAGAATACAAAACTCCTTACAGTTAATGACTCTTCATGTTGGAATTTTATATAAAACATTTTAATGAAAAAATAAATGTTGAGACAAGTATCTGACTTCCTACCATTCCTGTCCCTGATACACAAAAATTTCAGTTTTGTTTGTTTAATAAAATACTAGCTATCAGAAAAGTAGATTCTTGCCTACTTAACTGTATTCATTATACTGTAGGGTGAATAAAACAAACAAAAGAACCCATGTAGAACACTATACTAATTACATAATTTAAAAGAAAATTGTTAACTCTGTACTTATTTTTTTTTTATTTTATTAGTAGAATTCATTAGTATGAAAGCAGACCCAATCACCTGTTACAAATATTTCTTACACGATTTGGAATGAAATGTTAACAAACAAGAAAGCAAAACTAAAACTCATGTTACTCCTGTTACTTCTTACAGTTTCATGTAATGTCTGATGTACTGAGCAATGAGATCACTCCTTCTCCTCCTCTGTGAACCTGTCTCAGTGCTTATTTTTCCTTAGATAAAACAAATGAATACAAAATTTTGTGATGATGATGACACATTTTGGGGAAAAAAAAAAACAAGCACACTCTGGTTAATTTAGCATTTTTAAATATAGACTTTTTTCAACTTTACCATATTCACATGCCAAATAAGCAAACCAACAGCCAAAAATCTGGCCAACAAGTGGATGTGTCTTTGGTAAAGAATGACATTTTAAAAGCCTATTGAAATGTAAAAGTGTATACATAGGCATTTGTCTTCCCTTAGAAGTTGACTCATTTAAAAGAAAAAAAAACGAAATCTGATTCAGCTTAGTTGTTTTTTAAAGGTAGAATTTGCTGGTATGAAAGTATAGGCATGCTAAAACAGAACAGACAGTGTGAAAGTGATCACGAGATTAAATGATGTGCTAAAAACAAATGAGCTTTGGCATACAAAGTGGCTTTGCCTTGTTCGTGATATCACTTTGATTCATATGCTCAGCAGAGCATGAATGAAATAAGGACTGCAAGGCTGTGTTTCGGGTTTCTATGTGCTAAATAATAGTTCAGATTTTCCTTATCCAGATCGCTGTCTGTATATATTAGCAGCTATGTACTGTACTGGGGAAATATGTATCCTGCTAATTGGTATCTCGCTAGATACAATCTAATTAGAATGTGTTTTTAGAAGACAAGAAGGTAGTTTATCTGATAAGAAGCTTTAAGAGTCAAAAAGCAGCAGAGTACAATAACATGCAAAGTTCAGGTTCAAGTTTACAGGAGGATTACTGTCTGAAGTTGCTGCAATCAAGACCTGCTCATTTGCAAACCCTGAAATCTGGGAAATTTCTTTTAAAAAGTCTGAACAAGGAGTTAAGTTGTCTATATGCCATCAATCCATTGTGAATCACATTTTGGAAGACAGATAGCTTGGATACTGAAGCAGTGAATAAATCCTCTTTTGCATGAATGAGACTTAGGAAGACTCTGCCTTAGCAACCACCAAGCAACTATCAGATGATCTAATACCAAGGAGAACTGGCAACATGGAACAACTTGCTAACAACTGAGATCTGATGTTATGTAGCATGTAGGACGTGAATGCTAATTTAAAAATAAGAGGCATTGGCATGGACTTGTTATTGACAGAGAAGGCACAATGCTAGCACCAGGAACCATGACATTTCCTGGGCTTGCATAGCATCTTCACCAAATATACTCAACATATTGCAATTGTTAAAAAAGACGAAATCTTGAAGCGAGGGAGCCGCAAGTTATATGAATTCAATAAGTGTTTTTTTATGTTTCAGCTACCTATGGTAAGAGTGCTGCAGTGATTTTTTTTTTTTTTTTCCTGGTTGCTCTCAGTTTTAAAAGCTAGAATTTTCTAAATCATTTTCCTGTAGATTTTCCTCTGTTAAGGCCTTCAAATGCAGTTGATGGTAGGCTATATCTCATGTAAACCTGCCACATGTACCATATTGCTGCTGCTCCTGAAATCCAAGAATGTTGGAAAAGGACCCAGGAAAACGCTTCCTTGTGATTACATATATGCCTAGGCTGCTTCTGGAAAACAAGAGTGGCAACTTCCCACATCTTTTGTTTCCTGCATGCTTACAGCAGGGCCTGTCCCTCACTCTGGCTCTCAGCTTTCTCATCTGGAGGAATCCAGACCTGAAGTTTGCATATGGCTGAGAAGAGCTGTGGTCAAGTTTGGCCACTATCAAATTAGGAACAGAACATATTTGGGGGGGATCATTAGCAGGAACTTTTAAACAGTGATAGAAGGATAGTCTTACTTGCAGGTATAGTTACCATATTTCTCTTTAGTTTTTCATTTTCTGTTGTTTCCTTTAAATAAACCTGAAAATCATTCTTTCTTCTCTATTTATAGAAAATAAATATTTTACTTGTCTGGGGACATCAGATTTAAACCACTCTGAGTTTATGTCACCAAATAACAAAACTGACTAGAGAAGATCATTTACAGTCAAACGTCAGGAATCTCTGCTAATTCATATGCCTGCATTCTCCCAAACATGCTGTTTATTTCTTAATTTTATTAATGATTTTAAAAATATACCCATAAAATCAAGTAATTTTCCCAATAGCAAATATTGTATCTGTTTTTCTAGCTTAATCTCTGTCAATTAATTATATTTTATGGTCCATAATTGCTATGCTAGAGATGAGGGTGTGAAGAAAAACTTTGGAATTGCATTCAACCATCTATTTTAAAATATTCATAACTTTTGGAGAAATTTTCACCGTGGGTGTGATGCAAATATTGCCTTGCTGATGAGTTTCTTATATATTCTTTTCAAATACCTTCTGCAGGCCATTGATGCCTTGGATTTCTACTATAACTGGAGGTGTAAAGACAACGGCAGTAAGCATAGTAATCTGCCTAGTTTAAAAAAAAAAATGGTGCAAAGGATCCTTAACACTATTCTATCCACTGTAGACTAGTGACTTTTAGTGGACTACTTCCAGTTTCTTACAGGGTTATATGTGTTCATCTTGACACATTCTCACAGCAGTTGTTTCCTAACCTGAGCAAATTAAATTTATTTTTGTACTTCTACAAGTGCAGTAGATGTTCCCCAACTAGAAACTATACATATTGTTGGTGTCAAGACACTAAACTTTCTAAACCTGCTGGTCTGAGTCAGGGAAATGTTAATTTTTCTGTTCTTATTTGCTTTGACAAATCTGTCAGTATAAAAATATCACTCTGATACTATGCAGAAATTACTGCAGTAGAGTAGGATAATTTTAATAAAACAAAACAAACAAAACTGTACTTTTTACCATACTCCTGAGGTCACTATCCTTTGCTAGAAGATGCTATGCTAAATTGAGGAATTATTAAGAATTTTTTTCTGATTCCTTACTCATCACTATAATAGGTTCTTAAATACAGTGGAATTAGATTAAACAATGAAGAGACAGAGTATAAGTTATATATCTGTCCAGAAAAATATGCAATAAGAACACAAACACAGTAAAGTTTGAAGAGTGAGACTAGTGGAAACACATTGAGAATTCCTGTACAAAAATGCAGCAACTGTGATGCAGTGATGCAGCAGATCCATTGACAGTTTGATTTCAAGACAACATTTGGAGACTTCTAGCTTCGCCAATCAGATATGGTATTCAATTATTTAAGATTGCATCTTCCCGTCCAAGCAGAGTAGATATGCAGCAGAAAATGTGTGCTAAAATTCATATGTATGATGTTGATATTTTAAAGAAGTTACTAATTGCATATTTTATTATGATGTAGAAATTAAGTTTAAAATATGATTAAAATATTTTATTCTGAGTCAACTTAAAGTCATATCTGGAAATTTTTGAAAAGTAGAATAAGTTTTTTTTCAGATGTGTAATCATAACATCAGTCTTTTAGCAACATTTTATTTTATGGAAAATATTTACGTCCAAGGATGGTTGGAAGCTTTAATTGATTTTTCACAGTTCAGTGCAGCACAGTCAGTTTTTGCAAATATTTTTTTCCTCTCATTCTCAATTAAGTGTCCCAAACTCAGAATTAATTTCAATGGAGCAAGTGGCTACTGTGCACAGAATTCAAATATAATATCTTAACATTTTTCAAAGGTAGTATGAAATAATGTGTGTTATATTCAGTTTGTGAGTATTAAATTTCAGCATATATTTTCCAATCAACTGAGTTTTGACCAGTCTATAAAATGTGAATGATGGGCTAGATACTTAATTCCTAGCTTGGGTAGTGTCTTACTTTTCGATACTTTTTAATCACATTTGATTTTGAGCAGGGGTATTCTCACTGAAATCGGTTTTGATGTTTCTGTCCATATGATGAATATGTGTGTAAAGATTTGCAGAGTTTAGCTTGCTGTATGCCTCAGAAAAAAAGCCTCATACAGTAACTAGCTAGCTATTCACATTTAGCAGATAATTTAGAATGTAGTTTATTTTTTTTTCAACTTTTTTTTTACATATGAGTGGCTGTGGTGGCTGTGTAGTGGACCACATCTTTCTAGTTTGAGTCATTAAAAAGAAATTGCTATGTACATATTAAAATAAATAATATTATGTGTCAGCAGATTTGTGATTGAAGTATGACAGCATTTTCTGCATTGTAAATGGTTATGCATATTTTTATCCCTCTTTCCCTTTATAGTGTGCATTGCATTAGAATTGATAGCACATTGTCACCTTTATTTCTCATTTGCCAACTCTGAGATGAAATCTGTATGTATTTAAGGAATGAGATCTGGAATTATACATTGTCTGTGTCAAAAGGCACAAGTCAAGGTTCATCACCAAGCAGTATATTAGAATGGGTTGGAGGAGTGGGTTGGGGGGAATAAATCTTTTCACCAGGCCAATGCTGTCAGTGAAGAGACAAATTTTCACCTCAAACTGAGGCAAAAGCCTATGTTTTCTTTTCATTCCTCTCCATCCCATGCTAGCAGTAAATTCAAGTAGGAGATCTAATCTTGATTGGTTTTATGTCTGCTGGGCAAATTTTAGGAGCATGGCTTTGAACATGAGAACACATTTAGAAAAATATAAGCTGTGGTGACAGTGACTGGAAAAATGGCAGGAGCATTATTTCTGCCCATGCTCCATGCACAGGAGTCAGCAGCCTTTCATAGGCACAGAACTCCACATTTTATCATCAGGACCAGAAAGGCAAGAGGGACCCCACGTTTCACTGCCTGAGGATGCCTTACTGTAGAAAAGTTTAATTAAAACATGTCCTCAGCTGTATTTTATCCTGTGAAAGGCTGGCCGATGCTAGAGTTAATGCCCCTATAAATTCCTTTGCCAAGTGTTATTAATTTGACAAGAGCTTTGGGAAGCAAAAGATCCTAAGGTCAATAAGTTCTGCCTCCCTGGGAATGCGGAGGTGCCCTCGACAGCAAGTACTGAAAGGAGAAGAGAGAAAACAGCCCATCTGTAATGACAACAAATGAATAACTGTTTTTATAGCACTAATTTCAAAATATATTTTAATTTTATAGTGAATCTGTATAGTATGCCCTAAATGATCTTCTGTGTTTCTATCCAGGAAAATTATTCTACTTATATATCTGATTGATACAGATTTAAGTTAATATTGAATTTTATATTAAAGTAAATTAGAAGTTCACAGAATTGTATGTTTACCATACTGAAGTCAAAACATATGTCAAATGCTCAGTGGCAATCTTAGAGGTCCTTATACTGATGGATTCAGTGCTAGATTAGCTTATATTCAATGATGTGAATGGAACTTTGCTATTTAATACCACTTGGTATGTTGGAGTTACATATATTTCTCTATACACTTGGTCTACTCTCATTTAGATTGTTAAAGGAGAGAGACACTGAGAAAAATGCAAGCAATCAAGTAATGTCCTGAAGATGAAGCTCATGCAATTGGGAATAACTGAAGTTAATAAATTTTAATACTGAAGAAAAAAAAAATTACCAGTGAAGAAAGTAGCATTTGGAAAGCAAAGAGAATTGCACTGTGTGGATCTGAGTTGTATCTAGGGAAAGAAAGTTTCCTTTAGTATGGGAGAAAGAACCTATAGTTTCTTGGACATCTGCCTTATGTTTTTCCTTCTTCCTTTGGCAGTGTTCTTAATTCTTTAGAAAAGTCAGAGAAGGGAAGATAAGTTTAATTAAAGAGTGCCATTACTCTAAATATGTGAGCACAGCATAGTTTAACTGCAACAAAATGATGTATTTATTCTACTGCTTAATAGTACTTCAAATCATTTCCTTAGCTTCGTATTACCTAGCAGTTTGTCTGAACAGTTTCTTTCACAGGGTAAATAGATACATTTTTAAAAGGATCTAATATTAGAGTATATTTTTAAATAAAAGAAATTTTCTTTAGTTCCTATTAGTTGTATAGAAAACACCTGAAAACAATTTTCTCAAATTTATAAAAAATCTCATGTTTGAAATGAGAATGAGGAATCAAAAATTTAATCTAAACTGAAGAACTT
Source organism: Nothoprocta pentlandii (assembly GCA_013398315.1). Classification (NCBI taxonomy): domain Eukaryota; kingdom Metazoa; phylum Chordata; class Aves; order Tinamiformes; family Tinamidae; genus Nothoprocta; species Nothoprocta pentlandii. The sequence continues at coordinate 104,761 of VZSG01000889.1, forward strand.
GCCAGAAAGAAATGAACAAATATAAACAAGATCAGGAAAATATCTTTGAAAACAAATAAAATAATTAAAATATTTCTACAGCAAGTAGTTTGTGAAAGATGAAGCCAAACAGTTTTAAAAACACAAAGATTATCTCATTTTCCAAATTTATTATTCACATAATATAAATAAGTTCATTTTACAAAAATGTCAAATTACTGTTTCAAATGGTCCAATATCAATATTAATAAATTCTCACCAGAAAGACCCAGCGAATTCAGATGACTTAACTATGGCAACTGTAAAGTAAAATCAACTTTACTAAGTTACCTAATGAGAAAAAAATGTGCATTTTAAAGACAACTAAATATATGGATATTTGTGTATTTTTACTGGGGTACAATAATTTCATCAGTCTAATATATAATTTGTATGGGTTTAATTCAGTACATCAGTTGTACTGCAATAACAGTACTATTATGAATTACAGCTCTTCTCTACCTGGTACATTTTTGAGTGAGAAAGCCACTGCAAAGCCAGCTGGCAGATAGACTAGGAAATAATAGCCAAAACAAAACAAAACAAAAAAAAAAAAAAAAAAAAAAAAAAAAAAAAAAAAAAAAAAAAAAAAAAAAAAAAAGGACAAAATAATAACAAGAATCTAAGGCTTCCACAACACTGAGATGTAATATGAGTTACCTACGAATCATACACAGTATGAGATTGTTCCAAAATACTCCTGACCTTCTGGACTTATCTATTAAAAGAACATATGAGCATGTGAATTATATTATGTGGATGCTTATGGACTTTGATTATAATTAAAACTAAATTTCAAATAGCTATTAAAGTTACTTTAATGTTTCCTCCTGTCTCCAGCCCTGCTTCTCAAGATGATCCGCTTTCAGCAAATCGTTTGTGTCCTTTAAATCTCTGCTAAATGCATACCCCTTGAAAGCAATAGAAAATATTCTCATAATATCCATATAGTTCTCTTGACTATTAAGCTGCAGCAAAAATTGGTCCTTAGAATATGTTGAAATTATAAATATATATCTTAAGTCATTAGTGTAGATTGCCTTAAAATTGAACATAAATTAAAGATTTCATGTTCTTGAAATTAGTGGCTTTGTTGAGTGCAGGGTACATAGGCAAAGAAAGGACATTTCCCAAAAAGAATGTATGCATGTATTTGCTTATGTGAGAGAGAAACTTGATGAACCAAGTAACTTCCTACACTGATAGATCTATGCAAATACAAATTAAGTAACATATTATCCAACTGGATATTGTATTCTGTGGTGACTTTTGTCCTGTTCTACTGTAGTTCTATTTTAATTTCTAACAACTGTTTTCAGAGCACCAGTATTGGACTTCAATCAGATAAAACAACTGGCAAGACAATATTTTGGTCTTAATAAGTATACAGGACAGATGAATGAAAAGCACAATGAAATGTACTCCCTTTAAAATATATTTTTGGCATTGTGTGTGAAACTGTGTCACTGTTTCCTGTGATCTTGTTTAGTCTAATTAATGTTATATGTATATGTATATGTTAATTAATGTTAATATGTATAGTTAATATTAATTGTATATATGACAGCAATATGTTAATATATTGATGTCATATATATTTTGACTTCTGCAGCAAACACACGAGCAAAACATTGTGAATATTCTCAGTGGACACTGATGTCTATGCTTAGGAAAATTTGTTACCCCTCTTCTGTTTGATTTGTACTCAAATTGAGGTATAGCAAATATGGTTGCAAAAAGACTGAGCCAAGATATTTGAAGTACATTTTTCTCAGCACATGGTTGCAGTCTGTCTGTTGTTGTGGCTGGACTTAAAGCATTTATTTTTCTTGTGATATTATTTGTTTTTCTCTGGCAAACACCATATCCCATGTCTTGGCAAACACCAAAATCCATTTCTTTAAGATGTTCAAAGCTAGAGTGGTGGCTCAGCAAATGAAATATTGTTTAGGGCAAAGTTTCAGGAAGGTATATTGTCTTAATTTTGCTAAGCATGTGTAATCATGTTTAAGGCATGCACTTACAAATTTGGAAACACAAACTAGAATCATAACTTGGACTCAGAAAGCTACTGCCAGTCATCCTAAATGTGATAGGGGAGTGATATGAAAACCAGATTCTTCGTTTGAATACTTTTGGCTCTATTTTCTGCAGACAGTCAACTCTAGTTTGGGGTTTGGATGAGCAATGCAGCTGGGTTCGATTTTTAAAGGCAAGATGAATAACAGATTTATGACAGTATAAATATGGCCTTTCTTGTGATTTTATGTCAGAGACTAGAAAGCATTATAGCAGCTTCTTTTAAAGAAATGTAATAATCTTGAAGAAAGAAAAAATGTTCCCAAATTTGTTTTATTAAATTGGAATTTTACACCAATATTTTCAACCTATGCATATCCTGAATTTTGGAGTACACAGTCAGGAAACGCTCCTTACACTGGGAGTAAAACAATACAGTAACTATGGCCTTGTGCTATTTTCAGTACTTAGAAGTCAAATTAGTCAAAACTAATTGGGGTAGGCTGTATATTTTGCTGTTCAATAGTAACATTTAACTACTATATTTAGTAGTAGTTCCTGTGAACACTTAGAGAAAAGAGAAAGGTCTGGAAAGGACCTTAAGAGGTCACCTCCACTATACTAGCAGTGTGTCTCCTTTTGTTTATCCTAAGCATGTAGCTATAAGGCCTAAAGCCATTCTGAAACATGACAGGACCGAACCATTTTGTCCTTGACTGAAGTCAAGCTTCTCACAAAATCCATCTTCTCTGTTGTAGGCAATGTCTAAATCACACTGTGAAGTATTCTAATTGTCTCATCATTTTACTAGGCTTTCTTCCTTGGTAGATATATGGGATACCTGTAGGTTGTCACGTAGAACCAGGGGTAGTAATGTCGCTGCTTGTCCAATTAGGTAAGTGTAAACTACTGTTTTAGTAAGTCTTCTTCCCTTCATGTGTATATCTTGTCCAAAAAGAAGTAAATCCAGAATGCACCCCTGAGAATAATCACCATTCACGTGTCTGTCATTTAACCTGGTCTCAGGTTATTCTTGATCTAGAATCAGACCCTCTCTCGCTGTCCCTGTCTAGGGCATTAGTACCAGCTCTGTGTCCAAGCAACTGTGTTCCAGAGCTGGGCACTTTGCAGAACAAAATCACAGAACAGGACCATATCAGCAGTGGGGAACATGTGATGATTCTTGTAAGAGACTGCAATACTTTAGATTCTTCATTAAAAATATTTTATAAAACCCCTTTTGGATCCCTTCTTAGCTAAAGTCAGAAGAGAATTTTGTAGTATTGTTTCCAAATCATACTTTTTCTTCCAGTTTTTAGTATTAACTTTAAATATCTGCTAGAGAATTTTGCATAAAGTAGTTAGGCATCTAATAACTAGTGGAATGGTCCTTGTTTCAGCAAATGACCTTATTTAATGTCATGCTGCTATTGGTCTGTTTTTTTCTGTTAATCATTTCCAGAATATTTCACAATACACTGACTTCTAAATACTAGGGAATCACTTTTGTTATATTATTCTTGTTTCAGAATTCCTCTTTCATAATAATTCTTTAAAAAATAGAAAGAAGGAAATATTTATTAGTGTAAAATTCTATCCTAAAATTCTATTCAAGTAGCAATTTTAAGAATGACTTCTACTGCTGCATGCAAAAAGCTCCTTAATTATGTATTTGATAGTGCTTTAAAATTAGTTAGATGTTCTCTTTTCTGACTATGTACCATTTTCCCAAACATGTTCGCAGGTATAGCTCTTGATGTCATAACTACCTGTTTACACAGAATTTTTGAAGCAAGAGCAGTAAGTGTCAGAATATTGACACTTCCCCACAGCAGTAATTGAAATCCTAGCTTTCCTTTTATATCTCTATTCATAAAAGCAAAGAACAGTTGTTTTTAGAGATACAGAAAAAAAGGTTGAGTGTTGTTAACAGTTGTACCTACAACAATTTTACATTGTATAATGTGCAAAGTTCTTTATTTTAAGATAGCTGGCATGCAGAAACGATCCTATTGCAGCTCTTTATTTCTGGTAGAAATGCTGTTTTAACAACTCACCTATCTACTCCATTGTAAGCATCTCAAGTTAAAGACTATCTGCAGAGGAAAGGAACAGTTTTTTCTTTGTATTCTGTGGAGAGAGAGAATAAGTGATGGCTTTGTATTACAGTAAATGAGAAGCCTCTCTGAAATATCAGCAGAGCAGTGGCAAAAAGCATCACACCTGACATCTAAAAGCAGGTTTAAGGAGAATTTTGGAAGAATACAGGAAATATTTCCTGATCTGGGAGCAAATTCACATGAGATTAATTCCACATTCACCTTTTCTGAAAAAAAAAAAAAAATGTGGTCTTTTATTTTCATGATCAAGTTTCTAGACTGTCACTTCAGAAGAGTGGAATCTTTTCCTCCTATTTGTCCTACATACACAGCAAAACATTAGTCTGATTAGTCTGAAGATGTAGGTTCTGCACGTCACTGATCTTTTTCTCTGTTTGGGTGGGTATTAGTCCATTTCTGGAGATGTATAGAGCCCTCTGCCGGTGCCTGCCAGCTTCAAGAATATATACTGTGCTTTTGTAATGTTAAATGGTGCCTTGTTAGCTTGAGCCTGTTGTGTATATAGTTGTTTGACTCTATATCGTGCTGCACAGTTTGCTTCTCTTCTTCTGCATGTGTAAACACTTTTTCCAAGAAGTAAATAGTTAAAATCAGTTGCTGTAATACCATTCTGTATAGCTGCTTACAGGGGGATTGTGGCTTTGCGTTTGAAAGCATGAGGGAAGTGGTTTACTTCATTTCTATAACCACCAGGGATTCCCAGGCTGCCTGATTCTTGCAAAGCCTTTGATTTGATCAGAGCTGCGCCTTTCCTGCCTGCAAGTATCCTTAATGAAAAGAATATTTTGAGAGGTATGAAGGAATTCCTCCAGAAAAGAGATAGTACAAGGAGGGAGGGAAAAACGAGGAGATGGTCTTGCTGGAGTGCTGGAAAGAAAAAGTGAAAGAGTCGCAGTTAGGAGAGAAGAGAAATATGATTATGCAGCATTAGAACTGCAGTAGCCTCTGCAGAATGGGAAATAACAGAAGCAGCACAAGAAGGCAGATTTTTCCCTTTGAAGTCACAGATGGTAGTCTTCTTTACACAGGCATACAGGTCTTCCTCTATTTTATTGTTGACAGGTGAACAATTAACTGCAGTGCATTTGAAAAACCTATTGAAGGAAGGGGTATAAATCGTATATTGCATTTTGTTTATTAAGAGGAGATGCCTAAGGTGTGTGTAATTGATTTAATATTCTTGTTAATAACAATGTCTAATTAAGAAATCCATTTGAAGTCTATCATTCTAATTTAACTGGGGAAATCCTGGAACTCTTCTGTAAAATGAATGCTTCAGGTTTTTATGGGTTTTCTAATCAGACATTTTCATTGTCTGCATTGGTTCATGTTTTCATAGCATGTCTATGACTTAAGTATGAATTCCTTGATTGATTGATAATATACTAAATCTGGAGAGGAATACATTTTTTTTTAATCTTATTAACATTACAAGCAGTATCATGGTTTATGATAGTCACTTTTGGAACATCACAAGATCCTTCACTTATTCAATCACAGCAATAAATCTGTATGTAGAGAGCTCATATTAGGTGTTTTCAACATCGATACTTTGAATAACAGTAAATTCAGAGTGACATTTCTGAAATAAAAACAAGCGTTACAGATACAGTCTTTGTAAGATGCTGTGATGAAGGCTTTGCTGAAGGCACATCCACCATGAACTGGCAGTATAACGTTGATTTTTGAGTTCTCTTACTCTGTACTACAAGTTGTACAAATAAAACATATCTGTGTTTGGCTTGGAAAAAAAAATCCACCAATCTCTTACAGTCTGACAGTCTTTAGAGCACCCCAATATATTTCATGTGATTTTTACAGATAGAATGTCTAAACTTATAGTTACAAGATGAACCCAGCAAGGTATTTTGCACCATGGTGATATAAACATGTTTCTTAGTACACTGAGTACTTAGTACACTGAGTTCCTTCCTGGAAATATCCTGCTCTTTTTGCAAGCTGTCAATACCTTTGACCCTGTATAGGCAGGTGACAGGGGATTTCTATCACCTCAGTGTCTCTCAACTTTGGCATTTGTCAGAGATAGCAATTCTAACCTGTTTTAGAAAAGAAGATGGTTAATTTTCCAAATACTTTATTTGTGAAGAAGAAAAAATGGATAAAAACAGAGGAACAGCAGATGACTTTCCCTGACATGCCTCTGTAGAGTGAATTTTCTCTATCCATCTCATTGTAGTTATGTAATATACTTCAATTCTGCACAATGGATCTACATTTTAAAGGCTGCTGTCCTGTATGTGACATATCATGAAAATTTTAAGCACTTGTTTTCTCCTAAAAGCGCCTTATTTGTCTTGTTTCTATTTTCAAGGAGTTCGGTAAATTAATGATCAACACTGGAAGTCACTTTATATTTTTCTAGCATTTAAATTCACAAATGTCTGAAAATTGAGAGCATGTGACCATGGTTACATGTGAGGACAAGTAGCACATAAACTTGTAGACATATATTATGTGATGAACAAATTTGCTTAGGATTTTAGGATTCCACTGTCATTCTACTACTCCACAAAGAAAAAAAAAAAAAAAACATATCTCACTATCCATACCTCTTATGTTGTCTTTCTTTACCCTTATTCTACAGAGAACTGCTAATGTCTTTTTCAGCAGCAACTTGACTTTCTTCAAATTTTAATTTTCTCTGTTATTGAATTTTCCATTTGCACTTCATGTTTGCTTTTGATATTGAGACAGAAAAAAAGATGCCCAGCTTCCTCAACACCTGCAGTATTAAAGAAAAAATTACTATCTTTATCCACGCTAAATCGGAAGTTAGTCTTTCATTCAAACGGTCAAAAACCATGGCATGGTATAAAGGTGTTACATCCAATACCTGTTGATGAATTTACTACCTTTTCAAATACTTTTATAGTGATTGATTGTTTTTGAATTCCTAGAACACATTACTATTACTATTACTATTACTATTACTATTATTATTACTATTACGTGGTTAACAATAGATATGCAGATTTTCAGCCTAAAGCTAAGGCTACATTTTTACATCATGGAAGAAGAAAACAACACCTTCCCACAGTTTATGGCTTTGATTGATTATGTGTTAATGTGCACAGATATATGTATATCTGTATGTGTGTTATGTATCTACACACATCAAATTACAAGGAATAGATTCCTCAGTCTTCCTTTCCTCATCTCAAAAACAATGTTTTCTTTGTTTTTTCCTAAATTGCACATGTATCTCAGTGTATATATATGTATATATGTATATGCATATATGTAGTATGCCACATCAGTGATGGCAATGAAGACTGCATTTGAAAAAGACTACAGAGAATACTTTCTATGTTCCCTATATTCTGTAGGCTATATGAACTTTACTGATGTCAGTAAACGCTGCGAGTGAAAGTTTCAACATTCAGAGAGAAGCTCTGTTTTCAAACTGTTTGAAACAAACTATGTGCATTTATAGCTTTTTAACTGTCATCAGTTTAAGCTATTTTTCAGAAAATTTAAATTCACCATTACCTGTGTGAGAAACGCCAAAGTACTGAGTACTGAGTACTACTGGAGTTGATGGGTTTTGCTTTCAGCATTCCAGTAGGAATTGAAAAATGAAGTATTATCAGTATGTTCTCAAAATGCATGTGTATTTTACTGATAGGTGGGAACATTTCTATATTTTGAATATAATTTAGAATCTCAGGGATATTTGGCACAGAGTTTTCCTTATTCCACATAGAGAACACCACTACCAGCATAGCAGAGTATATGAGGATCATTTACAGCTTGTAAAGCACTAAATAAAAACATTACATTTTTATTATGAATCACACTAGATAGCAAATCAGCAATAATGATTCATTCATTTTATTTGTGAAATCGCTATATATTTACCTTAAATTTTTCAAATAATTTTGAAGAAATACTTCAGAAATATTCTCTCCACATTGCCCTAAATATTCATTTTAGGCTCCACAGTGCCCTATAAGTATTTTTGCTGTAACTCTATCACTGTTTGCAGCTGAAATGTGGAAAGTAACTATTGTTCATTCTAAATAGCTAGATCTTTCCTTTAATGTAATAAGAAATAATCTTTAGTTCCAATTACATCTAATCAGTCCCAATGTCCCAATAAAATTTGAAGTTCCTGTATCATGTCTTGATTAATTAAATTCTCTCCCTTTCTTGCCAGCTTACACAAGATTCTGCTTCTGTTTTAAACTATTATGTAGCATTGAGTGGCACTGTAAGAAAGACTTCACATTGTCTGAATTAAAAAAAAAAAAACCTTTTGTGTGTTGCACTTCACCCTACATTATTTTGTAAAATGGAGATGAAGAACCAGAATATGAATTCTGAATTCACATGTTATATATTCATCTACTCAACAGTATGCTGAAATAGGTTTATGGGCCATCAGTGAACATGTACCTGCAACAGAAATAAGTATATATATATATCAGATGCTTTCTGCACAAGTTTACATATTGACTGTTCAGACCATGGTGAGAAGTGGTTCTTTGATTGCAGTTCTTATAGTTGCTTGTTCATTTACATTCATTTTATTAAATGTAACTTTGTTACATAAAATACAAGTGCAGCCAACACTACAGAGCTATAGTATACTATCTTAGCTTTCACGTTTCCTTCTGCTTCCTAACATTTAGTATTTTACTGCAGGAGTACTCCCACTTATATTATTGAGTGATGCTCCACAAAGTCTCTGATCATGTAGACTTTCCTACAGAAGAAAGGACAATTTAGCTTGATTAAGAATGAAGCAGTTTGATCCAGTTATCTTCTCTTTTATGGGATAGTTCTACTGGAAGGAATCCAAAGCATTTCATATAATCATTTTTTTCTTTTTGCTATATAGCTACCTGATGCTCACAAATCACCATTAAGAAGATGAGAAAATTATGCTTCCTAGTTGGATATGTTTTACCAAACTAGATTCTACAGAGTAAAAAGAAGTATATGTATATTTATATGGAATTATCTAATACAAACACACATACACATATATCTACATATATTTAGCACTACATTTATTTAATCATTTACCATTTTATGCTTAGCATTTCCTGGACATATTTTAGCTAATTTTTTTTTTTCTTTTCTCTAATATTGTCTTGAAATAATCCTTCCTAAACACTGTGACAGCTTGTTTTTGCTACTATTATTGCTATTTCAAATGACATCAAAATTTATTGGATATTTTTTCACAGAGTGAATTGTGGGAAGAGTGCAAAATATAGGCAATGAAATCTCATTCAGACTAAATGGAAAGTTTCAAGATATAAGAGTGTTTTTACTTCATCCCCATGATGAAATCAAACCTTTGAAAGATATTTTTGTTTGTGCATGTTGATAAAAATAAAATGGTCCTGTGTGTTCAGCAGTCCTTTATTTGGGGCTCCCTGAGATTCAGGAAGCTGAGGGCAAGATGTCCGCCTGAAACATGTTGGGTAAGAACTAAAATCAATATCTTATGTGTACCTACCAATACCAATGACTGGTTGCTATTTGATGGTTTCTTCCTCTCAGCACTTGACAAAATTTTTGTTAAGAGATTGTAGAAAAGTTTCAGATTGAACTTATCAACATTTGTTGACTATATGACTGTTCCAGCAACAGCTTTCTAGCTATCTCTGATTTCTTTACTGAGCACAAAACTCAGTAGCTCAAACCTGCTGGATCTATATGTAATTGATTTATTCTCAGAATACTATATAACTTCTTTATCTTTTGCAGTGAAGTATGCCGTTGAAGGTTTCTGAGTAATCTGAATAATGACAAGTACTTAAAGGTTGCAAAATTTAACATTTTGAATTGACAGTTTTTATTTTAACTCTTTTTTTTTAAATTATTATTTTCCTGAAGATGCCTGCCCATTCACTAAAATAGAGACTTGATTCATACTCTTGACACCTGGTATTTGAATGCCTAACTTAGGTTGGGTGAAACCTGTTAGCGTTTCTAATTCTGCATTTTGAGATTCACATGATTTGGGCTAAATAATACAAGTGAGAAGACAGTAATAATAATTCAAAGGAAAAAATACTAACACCTCTGCTAAAAGTGGAAGTAGGCTGGATGGCATTGTCACTTGGTGACCTATTTCCCAAGCTAATAGATGCTGCTAGGATATAACTGTATGATCAATACTCAACCTTTGTACTTGCATTCTGCAAAATATACCTGCAACACTGTTCAGAGGGTGGAATTTAATTTGTCAAAGTCCGTTTTTTTAATATATTTTCCGATTTGTTAAAACTTAACTGTGATGTTTAAGGCTGTTAGGGAACTGTTAGGGCACACAAGCTATCTAATACTGAAGAAATATATTCCCATAAAGTCATATCTGAGACAGAAACAACTTTTCACAATTGACTTGCGATCCTTGAAAAAATAGATTTCTAATGAAAATGCTGTTGTGCTAGTGGGAACATATTCTTGTATACCTATTACAGCATAAAGCATAAGAGTATTTTCAGCTGTGAGCAATTTCATTAAATTCCAAATCCCTCTTTCACATTTAACCCATAGCATTAATTCAAAATTTAAAGTTTCTCTGACTATGATAATTTAAGGAAAAATAAAAATAATATTATTTTAAAAATAATATTATATTTAAACTAACACTATCTTAATGATAGTGTTAGTTTCATTACTGTCTTTATTTAATGAAAGTTAAAATTATTGTATAATAGGAGTTAACAGCAGAATTCCAGGCAACTTTCTGTCCTAATTTGTGCTCCTGTCAGTCTCAGAGGAGCTGAGATATGGGATCAGTTATGGTCTTAAGTGGGTTAGGGGACATTCATTCCCATTTTATTCCCTAAGCAGCAGTTTTCCAAGCTGCCTTGTGGAGCTGTTATAAGTAATTCCTTAATTACTTAATTTGTGACTTTAAAAAGACTTTATTTATCCAGAATTTTCAGAGTTTTTATTAATAAAATTTCCAGAATATTTCAACAAAAAAAAAAAAAACATATTTTAAAACTGGAAAACTAAACTGCTAATAAAGATCTAAATGACAAAGTTGGCATGAATTAGGACAATTTGATTTTCTAAGATAATTTTCTGAAACTGTTAGGAATAGTAAAGCAACTGGATCATTCAATTTAGGTGCAGTTGTAGGCAGTGCATAAGTGAATGTGAAGGTATGGATAAGAGCAGGTCATATCATTCACATACTATTTAAGGATCTAATAAACTTTGTGTTAGTGTTGTATATATTTGGGAAAGCATTAATTTCCTATTATTTATGTATTATACAACAGCTCTTTTATCTTCATCCAGCCCTACTCTTGAGCAAGTTGTGTTTTTTACCACAAAATAATCTGTACCTTGATTTTTGTGGCCTTGATAGTTTCAAGCCTTCCAGAGATTTGTAGTTTTTATCACACATTGGCCACAATTATCTTTTCTACTGTGCCCTCTATTGACCTCTTAGATTACTATTTCCTTGCTAGCAGGATCCTCTTGCTCCATACCCTTACCACTTTGAATCCCATTCTGAAATGTGGAAATGTTAGAATGATGTTACTTCTCAGTAGTAACTGTCTAATGTTGCCATGGCCTAACACTCCCTCTTGTCTATGGGTCTGCTTGCCACCTCATCTAGAGGCTCAATTGAACTTTATGTGGTAGACTTCTAAAAGCATTATAACATTTCTTCCTGCTAGCTCTTCTCTTAATGTCACCGATAATATTCTGTGGCCTCACAGCAGTATAGCAAGGATTTGCAAGTAAGTTGTATGATTTAACTTAAAAAAAAAAAAAAACACACACACACAAGTAGTATTTTCTTCTTTCATCACAGAAGATATGTCTAGTTCCTCAGTGATGCATCAGGATAAATATATAAGCAGCATGCAGTTAAAACACTAATATTTTAACAGGATGACTTTTGTGTTCAGCCTGCCTCTGTTTTCCCAGCATTAGCTGGAAATACTCTATCTCTTAATCTTTAATTCAAGTATACCTGCATGACTGATGCTTAACAAAAAGACCTGGATAACGACAAGCAATACAAGTGAAAAGTAGGTGCAAATTCTGTGATTACTTATAAGTATGCACGTGGATGTGGGTGTGTGTGCTTGTGATATGCAAACCCCTCCGAGATGGCCTTTGCCCCACTGTTCATGCTAAGAAAGAAAATGACTATCAGCCAAATTAAGCAGAAATACCCTCCTATTTCAAAAAGATTTTTGACAAAGCAGCAATTAGCTTCAAAGAATGTGTAGGAGAAGGATCAAAGAAGGGACACCCCTCTCAAAGGAAGGGATGAGGCTGTGATCCCCAGGGCTAGCTAATGGATCACACTCCTCTCACTGTGAGGGGACTAACTGCTTCCAGGGACAAGACACAGAAGATACAACAGAATTTTTAGAACATCAAAAGTACATTTTTAAGTGTCCAGTGTTACCATTTTTTTTTTCCAATGTATTCCTAGCAAAGATGACGAACATGCTGATTGCTGCTTATTTCTATGTCTTTAATATATCAGTAAATTACTTCCATTCTGGCTTGATTATAAGTAGGTAAATTGAGCAGTTTTCCCCTGGATCAATCATCTCAACCATTAAAAAAAAAATGACTAGGCTGCTTCAGGCTGACTAACGGGGCAAGGGAAGTGATGTTATTGAGGCTCAACTAAGTAGTCTATGAGAATAGGAAAGAGAAGGTAGACTGTTGTTCTGAGATCAAGGAGGATAGAGTTCTAATTGTTGTCTAGCAATAACAGAAATTGAATATTTTAATAACTAATATTAAAAAAAAATAAGTAACCCATGCAGAGGCAAATAAGTAACCCATGCAGTGGTGTAGGAGTTTTTGTGTTTTTAGGGCTTAATAAGGTAGAGAGCTTAGCGAAAGTAGATGATGAAGTATAGCTTGGGGCATGGCGCTCGGAAGATCTCGCGATGTCATGGGAGTTAGGAGCATAATTAATTTATGCAGTTTACTGATAACCCCATGCCATACAAGGCAAAAAGTAGAAATTAGTCTCCCAATTGGGCAGTAGGTGAGTTTCCGCATTCAACTGGAGTATATAGGCAGACTGAACTGCGCAGTAAACGCCATTTGCCGCATCCTTCATATTGGTGTCTGTGGTCTATGGCCCTGGGGTGATGACAACCTCAGGTCAGTCCAGCTAGCGAACGCGGCTTGCCGACCCCCGTCAGCAACACAGTGGCAAGGTACTTGACTGTCATTTCTCCTCATTTATAAGATATCTGGCGTTTATTCAGTTTGCCTTAATAAAATGTTATAGCTCATAGAGTCTGACAATATACTATGAAGAAAAGGGAAGACCAGTTCAGAGTCTTCCTCTCTCCCCTGTGCTGTTCACACTTCTCTAGCTTATATAACTAACATAGATAAAGTCCAAGTTTCAGGTAGAGTTCCTCCTAATTTTGACCATAACGCTTTCAAAATTAAAGCTAGACTTTGTCTACTTAGAGTAGCATATATTTTGTGGTGTCACTGGAAAATATAGGCTTTACGTAAGTTTATAGATTAAAAATATATGTCCTACAGTAAGTATTGTTGGTTTTACTCCAGCAGAAAAAGGGATATTTAATATTCCAAGTTAAATTTTGCAGAGAGATTGAAAGATCAAGGGAGACCAAAGTATTTGTTCAAATAATAATGAGGCAGCCTCATGTAGATGACACAGTATGCAAATTTACTCATGGTAAGTTGGAGGAAAAGTTTAGACTCATGACAAGGGAGCTGATGTAAATGATGTGGGCAATGGTGGTGGTTTTATATCAATTTGATTAAGTAACCATACTCCCTGAGAAGCTGACTAATTCCCAGATGTATGTCTGCTGGGAACTGTCAACTTCTAAATGGTTTCTCCCCGAGTGGCCAAGAGTCGCAATGAAGTGGTGGAAAATATGGGACTCATGATTTTATGAATTCATTAATTCAGCAGGATAGCAGTACAAATACCAACAGTTTGCCTTGAAAGTGTTTGTACATCCCCTTTCCTGGCAGTAAGCTATAGCAGGTTATTGCCAATGTATCTGTAAGACCCTCTAAACTTCAATATGTAAAATGGATTTGTCATAGATCCTAGGAAGTTTGGCACAGACATGAACTGAACTACAGGAAATAGCAGCCAGCTTTGTATTTCTGTTTCTTGAAGGCATAAAACTATAACGTTTTTATCTATTACATCTTTCCCCAACACATGCATAATCTAAATAAAATGAGAAAGAAACAGAAAATATATATTTCCAGTAGACATGAGAAGGTGTGAATTGGCAGGAAGTCAGAGAGAGAAAAAAGAAATTAATCTGTGGAGATTCTTGGGCAATAAATAGAGGATGATCCTTCTCCAAGTAATGCAGTGTGAATGTTGAGTCTGTGTCATTTGCTTCAGGGCAGTAAGAGTTTATAAAATCAAACCAGTTGCACAGGTATAGATTCCCTATAATGTAACTTTTTTTTTTTTTTTTTTTTTTGCCCTGGGCAATAGGTTTTCTATTACTGAATGTGACCTAATGAACTAGCAGAGGAAACCCACCTTATCAACATCTATTGAATCTATTTCCACTCTGTAGCAGGGAGGACAGCTCAGGTGGAGAGCGTGCTACCTGCCTGACACTGTGAATCAAGTTCTGCCTCTGAAGATGGTCTCTGTCTGTGCTGCTGCTGCTGCTCATATCTTTTTGAAGCACATCATTGTAAACATGATCAGAGTACCAATCTTCTCAGCCAACACATGGATGTGCTCTCTATTTAACAAAACAGAGTAATATCACACAGCAGCAATCCAGGAAATTAATTTTCGAGGAGGCTTGCTAGATAGCTCTACAGAGTATCTTTCAGCAAACAGAAATCTGATCCAATCACCAAAGCTGAAAGTCTGTGCGTTTTCTACTGCTCTGAATCTTGCACAGACAGTTGTGCTGGGTGAACAAATAAGAATGTAAAGTTTTACCCTTCTGACTGTGTAGCATTCACAACTCACTTTCTAAAGATGTCAAAAATTACAAGATAGGGTTTATACCTGTGAAACTTAAGAATCTTAATGAGATAAGCAATGATTTTCATTGGTGACTTTTCCCTCTGTGATATATTATGTATTAGGTGATGTAGGTTCTAATTATTGGGCTGTTGGATATGTTGGAAATAATTTCATGTGTTGGAAATAATTTCTTTTTATTTTTAATGATAAATTTGATCCTTGACTTTGATCTTCAAGAAACTGCAGAATATATCCTACATAAAATTTCTGGGAATATAACTGTAAGATTATGAGAAACAATTTCAAACGTCAGAGTTAATATTTCTGATCATAAGGAGCCCCAGATTCTGATTACTAATGGTAATTTATATTACAACCTGTTTAGAAGAAGTCATATTCAAATGTATCCTTAATTTTGGAAGAGAGAATTATGAAAGATAATGGCATTGCAAAAAGAACTTTGACTGTGTGCAGGCTTGAGAACATACTTCTAAATGCACCTCTTAAATAATAGGCAGTGGAAAAATAAAGATTTAAATATTCAGTATGCACAGTGCATTTGCAATGAACTTAAAAGATATTTTGCATTATTTTCTTTCGTTCACAAAAGCCTTTTAATAATTTTAATATGGTAAATTTAGCCATTTTCATTTTCATAATCCCTAACTAAGTTTCTACGTATCTCTACTTCTTGTAGAAATACTTAATTAAGATACAAATATGTTCAGGTAATCAAGCCCTCTGTGCTTACTTGAGGAAAAAAGGCTTGTGCAAACTTCCTTTGTTGCATCCCTGATCTTCTCTCCATGTAATTTTAGAACCTTCCAGTTCTAGCCAAACATCATAAAAGATTGTTTCAGAAGTACTACAGTGTCTCAAGAAGACATTGCTTTATATGTGTTATCAAAACTGGTAAAGAAATGCGAACACTCCTGCTGAAGTGCTGAAATTAATTGCACTCAACAGTTACCTGACCTCTAACCAGCTGGCAGGTGCTCCCAGAATCCTTGTGTGCCTGGCCTCAGGCCTTGCCTTAGTTAGGGGAAAGAGAGGGAGATGAGGGCTCTCTGATATGTTTTATGGGTTTTGGAGGAAGCCAGAGGCACCAGGGAATATGTGAAAAACACCACAAATATTATGGTGCAAAGGCTGGTGGACAGGAGTATAAAGCTATTATGATGATGTGATATAAAAGATAGAAAACATTAATCTAAAAGGACAACAAGCTTCATTAGGTTCCATGCACATTATTTTTAATAGAGTGTACTAAACTGTCATAAGTTCCAGTAATATATCATGCTAAGAAACAGATCACAATTTGCTTAAATTAAGTTCAACAAATGCTTTTGTTGTCTAGAGAATGGACTAGGTGATAAAGTTAATGTTAGAAGATCAAAAGCCTCAGGAATATAATTTCTTTCATTAAGATACACTATTAGCTAAAATTCAGCTAGGAGAGAGATATTATGTTATTCTGTTTATATATATGATGACATATAAAATAGAATTGAATTACCTCATTCAGCCTGAGATAATAGGCACTGCATGTGGAAGAAAGGCTAACAGTATGCAGAATTAAGATTGTTGGTCCATAGTAGCCTTAAAATGTGAGAAGAAATAGAACTGGAACTCAAAAATCTACATTTCAAAGGAAAAATATTTTCCTCTTCTGGTAAGTTGGACTTTTTGACCAAAACAAAGTCCATGTAGAGCAGTTACTGCTCTATGTGCTGCAATTTTTTGGAGTTTACTCCATTACACAAATGGCGACTAAACAATACAGTGTAAATACATTTGTAAATTAAGTCAAAAAAGAATTCATACTCTTCCAAATGCTACATATGACTTGACAAAGTTTATATAGCTAAATGAAATGTGCAAGTAGCATTCCACATAGTGGAAATGAAATGTGGAAGTAGCATTCCACATTCCATACAGACCTATAGTACTTCCAGGTCTTGTCATTAACATGGGGTTGTAAATTGAGTTGTGGATTGTAGGAGAGGAATGCCCATTATGAAAAGAATATAGACAATCTCTTTAAGTGTCAATCTACACACATGGAGTGATTATTTGAAGTCAGTCAATCTATGTGTAACAACAATCATCCAGGAGTTGACATAGTATGAAAAAGGTGAGTGAAAAGCCGTAATTCTAGAGAAAGCTGAACTACCTCACTGAGATCAAGACATGAGACTATTGATCTATGAATGTTCAGTATGCCACTCTAGCTATTAACCATGAGCATGTGAATATCCAGTTGTGATTTGATATATACAGTGATGTATATTCTTTGCCTGGTTGACCTTCCCTAGGGTTTTTTGAATGTTTCTGCTAAAGTTTATACTAGAATTAACCTTCAAGTGCTATGCAAGAGGAATCTAGAAATCTAGAGTTTTATAATCTCGTTTATAGATCTCTCTATTTTTTAGTGTTTGGGTATATATGGGTTTTCAGCACATAAATGTATTCTGTCATCTGTTCAGATGGGTATTCTCTTTTATGGGTGGGTTGTTGTTTACTGTTTAATTTCACCCTCAGAAGTGTTTGCTGTTTATTTTCACAACCAGAACCCATCTGTAGACGCCAGCTTTATTCTTTTCCATTGAAAACAGAGTGATGTTTCATAATATCTGTTACCTCTAGGCTAATTTTCCAGGACAGCTCTAAAGAAATTAAGGATAGGAGCCTCTATCCTTCACCCTCACCCAATCTGTTTCTATTTTAAGTGAGTTCAGAGGATAATATTCATTTAAAACACTGCAGAAAATGAATTTTCTTGTCTGGAAAAGTGATATTTGGCAGGATCTTTTTTCAGACAGGATGCGTAAAGATGCATCTGCAAGCAGAGACGGAATTTGATGACAAAATACTAAAGCACAGGTCAGACTCTCTGTACTTGGGTTCTACAACTTCTTTGCAACAGAGCCACTGCATTTTATCTTCCATTGTGGGGATGGGACACAGTCTAACAGAGAGCGCAAAGCCTAGAATAATTATCTTGTTTTCTTTCTCTTTGTTTCCTTTATGGAACTGGGAAAAACAAAGCAACAACAAACAAACAAAACAAACAAACAAAAAGGAGCATACATGTGCACATACACACACTGAATGAACAGTACGTAAAAGTTTCATTTACATTCTATATGCCAGCAATTCTTTCCTAAAAGTGAAAGGAAAAAATTCTGAATGAGAACTTGTAACAAAATGAAGGCTTATTAAAATGTAGGTATATAATACAGAAGAACAGCAGATCCTTTGATCAAAAAGCTGTAAGTTATGATCCCTTCAGCTTTAAAAAATGCCATGAGATGTTTTTGTCTGCATTTTTATTTTATTTTATCCTCTGTGGCACAAAGAACATTGACTGAGAGGTATAATTCATTTCTAAAGGAAAAGGGAAAAAAGAGATCTCCTCTGTCCTGACTTTTTCTCTTTCCTATAAAATCTTCTTATTTCCATTTATTTAGGAAAAATATATAAGCTCTTCCTTCACTGAAATAGAAAACAAACAAATATGAAGGCGGTTTCTTAATTTCACATAGCCTCAAGGCTTGTTCAGCCTTTGAATAAGTGTTTCATTCACCGACCATAAATTAAAGTTACATTCAGATGCCCTGGCAAATATTCTTCAAAAGCTCATTAGAGTTATTTTGTCTTGCAGTCTTACTGCATATCCAAAGTCTGAACGAACTTATCCCAAATTAATCATCTTAAATATATCCTATGAAATGATACATTCTGAGATTTTTTTTCAAGTCTGAGATACATGACTCAATTTTTGATTCTGAATATGATACAGCTGGTGAAAAAAAGACAACCATACTAAAGAGACTGGGAGAAAAGGAACAATCTATCAATATAAGACCTCAAATAACTGTGAAGTAGATTAAGATCGTAAATAACTAAGAGAAAATGGGTGATTTTCAGTATGTTTCATCCTGGATTTAGTAACACGGATATTTGACAGACTTAGTAAACTTGAAAATTTTCAGCTGTGTCTTGAGGGAGCTATTACAGTAACAAACAAATGATTGGAGTCAGGAGATTTATTTATTCATGACCTCAGAAGCAAAACTAAAATTCATTCTATGATAATATTGAATATGCAAATCAAATATGTTGAAAAACCACTTTCTTAAGGTAATTTGAAAAGAAACTTGCATAGCTTTATACTTAATAACTTTAAACTCCATCTCAGAAATAACTTCTCCGCTTTTCCAAAATGTCAAAAAAATCACATATTTTTTAAATAACAAAGGAACACAATAGTGTTCATCTTTCAAAATCAGGTTCAGAACCAAATAAAGAACTTGTAAAGTAATATGCTGAATAAGGCTAAAATGCACTAATAAAACTATTTAGATACAGATTTACTTTTTTTTTTTCAGTTGTATCTCGGTTTGAAGATGGAAGTCTATTTTCCTTGCTGGAGCAAGGAAAAGGAAAATATCCTTTTCCCAAAGTGCTCACAGCCTACAGATGCAATAAAAAACAGATGACAGGTGATTGTGATTTTTTTTTTCTGTCAGACAAAGTAATTGCACAGCAATTGCTCATCCAATGGCAAACATTTTTACAAGAATCTATCTCTTATGGCAGTATGGGAGTGACAGTGCTGTTTCTGAGAAGTGGTTTCATCTTTCTGATGTCTCTGTGATTGTTCATATCTCAATGTTTCTTCATTTCTTCATTTCCCAATGAACATATTGTTCTTGTAAAATATATTTTTTTCAGTTAGTACACATTCAAACTCTATCTAGGAATCAGATGGCCAGCTCAGTTCTTTTATTTTTCCATTTAATACCACCAATAATAATTATTATACCTTTTTTCATTCATAACAGAGCAGATTATTTTTATGTGGGTCATACAGATAAAATGAAGATGTTTTCTACAATAACCTGCTTTCCCTACTATTCTTCACTACTGCTTCAATAACTGTAAAAGTGAGAATACTGCTATACTGATGATCCTGACATTTAATCATGACCTTGTAAACTAAGTTCAAAGTAAACTATCATTCTTAATTTGAAGGTGTTTCCTAACTAATTTTGTTGTATTTACCTGCCTAATACAGAGAAATTTGAGTGGAGAGATACACTATCGGCAAGGAAGAATTAATTAACAATTTATTAATGTGCATGCTAGGGACAGTTCTTCTATCTCACTGCTGTATAAGCTCTATATTGTTACAAAGTGTATTGAAAGCAACATCAATGATAAAAATGTTACATTCCATAAGAAAAAAGATACAAAAGTGAGGATAAATAGACAGTAAATCTGCTTGTCAAAAATATGTTTTTTTATATTTGCAAGGTACGTGGATTCCTCAAACAAACTTCATACTAAAATCCCAGATTATCATTAAATATTTCAAAAATCTAGTAATATAACTAACAAATTAAGAAGCTGGATCACTGGAGCTTGGCTGAAACAAACAAACAAAAAGTCTGTAGACAACCAAATGTAAGTAAAATGCATCAAGAAAATGATGTAAAGCTCAAAGTGTTTCTTCTTTATGGAGTGACTTTACATGGAATCCTTGTAAGGCTGAGAGTCTTTTTCGATTTTATAAGAAGTCACATTAAGAAATAATATCAATCAGAAAATACTTCACATTTGTTTTCAGAAACACATATACTTACCTGTAATTCTAAGGTGAGATGTTTTTAAGGGATAGGAGAATGTTTATTCTGTTCTGAAATAAGTTACCATTATGCATTGTACCCAATTTCCATTGAGTGATTTTCCATTCCAGATTTGAACATTATGATGTCAAAGGAAATTGGATAATATGAGCTTGAAGGAAGATGAAGGATGAAGCAAAAGGCTGTTCAAGGATAACATAGCAAGCTCAGCTGACTAGGAAAGGAAATTAAGCAGAGCTGTTAGGCTTCTTTCAGAATCACATCTTCTATGCCCATAACTTTCCCACAAAATCTGAGCAAACAAAAATAAGCTACGTCTGAGTACAATCAGTACCGAGCTACATTCAGAAAATCCAAATATGACAAGATCTTTGTGAGAATTTTCTGCCTACTCAAGCAGTAAAATACTGCAAACATGACAAATATGCTTCTTGCTTTCTGGAATTACCCTCATCTCTCAGCTATGGAATCTGTAAAACAACTAGAGGTAAAATGAAAGAGAAACATGAAAATTAACTGAGAGCTAAATTTCAGGGCTGAATGCTTCCTCTGCCTAAATGACAGGGACTGTCACAAGGCAGTATGAGGAGGAAAAGACTTGGAAGGATAGCTTAAAATCTTGGCTTGAATATTGCATAGTTATATTAAAAGGACAGACTCTGAAGTATGTGTACACTTCAGTGTCCTTTTTCCTTCTTTTTATTTCTTTTTCTATTTTTTTTTCTTAAGTACATCGAATATAAGCAAATATCTAAGGGATTGTAATGCATGCTTCTTGAGAGTAATTTAAGTGATAAACATTAGTTTTAGGGATAAATAGAGTCCAAGGAAAATCAGACCAAACTATATATGTTACCAGGATTTCCAAATTTGAAAATTGAGATCAGTAGACAGCTCTCGTGACTTGGATCCCTGATACAGGAAACAAACTCCACTTTAGAATGATTCTGAGCAGGCTATTAATTTGAGTAGATAAGATTAAGCAAAGGTTATATGACCTCACATTTGGTGGCATGATGGAAGTTGTACTTGTTGTACTTGTTTTGCAGAAAATTTGCTTGTAGCTAAGGTTCACCTTGGGCTGGCAGAGCCTCAGGCATGGTGCAGAAAGTGGGAAGGAATGTTTTTGTCATTGTCCCTGCCAGTGGCATTGCTTTCCACCTCCACCCTGCAGCCTGCCTAGTGCCAACCATGGCTATTCCTCTTCTTGCTCCCTGTAATGTCTTTATAAAGAAACTGTAGTCTTGAGACAATCTGGTTTCAACTTCCCAATTAGCACAGAATCACTTCATTTCTGCAGCATGCAAGACTACTGAGTTATTGATGCTCTGCTACTTATTAGCTATTTGAAATGACAACCAGTAACTTAGTCAGTAAGGCTGCTATTACACATAAGCTGCAATTCTACTGACTAGTTTCTCTCTCAGTATTTAAAATATTTATCCTGTATTGTGTCCTGGTTTAAGAGCAGAGAAGACAGAGTTTGGTCTAAGGGTGTTGTCTGTGAATACTGTTCCTTTCCTTATAAATATAAGCATGACAGAAAGGAAAATAAACCAAAAATTTCTTTAATGAGGACTATCTCCAGAAGAAGTAGTCTTTGATTTGATCAGTAATTGCTTTTTGAAGATCTGAAAGTGCTGCAAACTGAGGAAGCACTCATAGAGCTGGAGGGCTTGCATGCATGATGCCTTTTCCTGGTTGGTGTAGCAAAGACAGATTTTCTGAACTTGTGAGCAGGGCTCACTTACCCACCGGATAAGGTGTGAAGAGGCTGAGGATGGACTCCTGCTGTTTCTGGAAGCAGAAAAGAGAATCGAGGAGCCCACTGCAAGTTGAGCAGTGGGAAATGGAGCTCTGATCCGCTTTGCAGAACTGCTGAGCTCTGAAGTTGCACAGCAGAGGGGCTCTTGCCTGAGGCCTCCCCGGGTGCCTTGGGCTGCGTCCAGCTCGCCGGCATGCAGGGAACTCTGAAGCAGAAGATGGAGCTTGATTTCAGCAGAGCTTTGGTGCTTCAGAGAGAGAAGTTCTTCCCCTTCGGTTTTGTTCCTTTTATCTGTCTTTTCTCTGAAACCACTGCACACACTTGGATTGCACAACAGCAAAATCTCATTCTTCCAAAATAAAATAAGCATATCCACGTAATTTCCGTTTTAAAGAGAGCAAATGAGGCAGAAGGAGGGAAAGTGACTTTTCTAAATGAAACAGCATGTAATATCATCATTAATTTTGATCACTCTTGTGCTGTATATGTACTAATTTATGAAAGCCAAGAGAAAGAGAGAGAGAAATGAGAGTGAATAAAAAGTAGCTATTTTCTATTTTTTCGACATTATGTAAACATAGTTATATGGCAATAAAAAATGTACAAGAGAATACAGGAACCATCTAAGGCAATAGTGTAATAAGAATTGAAACAGCTACAGAAAAATAATAGTTATAAAGTTATTATGTAGTTACAAAAGTTAAAATTTAATATTTCAGAATAAGAAAAACATCTCAAAATCTCTATGGTTACTTTTGATCACTAATTTCATCTTGTGGAAACTTGTTGGTCCTTTCAGTTAATTGTATCATTCCACAGTTCTCAATTTGCACATCAATTTCTGGTTCGATTGACAGGTCCTTTTATCTTGCAGCCCAGAAACTCTTTCTACTTAATAACATATCCTGTGCAAGGTTCCAAATCTTCCTAGTGCCTGCATCTCTAGGCTTGATGAAACTTATCTTTGTACTGAAATATTTTATTTTGCTAAAATAGCTTTTATACTTAGGTACTTTAGATCTGGGCCTCTAAATCTGTAAAGTGATATTTTGTATGCTCGATAGTATTTTAAATATAGTTCTCCTGAATTGCATGCAAGCCTAACATGTAACTGTACAAGCATATTTTATGCTTTTCTCTTCTTCCATTAAGTTAATCATGGATACAAGTATCAAGGTATATACAAATAAGTATCAAATTGCTGTTACTACTATAGCACCAAAAATACTCACAAGCCCATAAATGTAAATGAGGCAGCTATTATTCAGTGCGGTGATTTTTTTTTTTATTTATTTTCTAATATACTTTTTTTGTTGTTATTAGTAAAATAATATTCTAGCTAGCTACCATGAATCTGCCTAAGGATAATTAAATCTACAGTACAAATAGGGTAAACTATTGAAGTTTTCAAATAGGATAACCTATTTGAAACACCAAAAGTTTCACAGGAACTTAAGAAAAAAGTAAGGGTGACAGAGCGCTGGAACAGGCTGCCCAGACAGGTTGTGGAGTCTTCAAAACCCGCTTGAACACAATCCTGTTCCATGTGCTCTAGGTGACCCTGCATGTGCAGGAGGTTTGGATTAGATGATCTCTAAAGGTCCCTTCCAACCTTAATGATTCTATGATTCTAACAAGCATATATCAGGGCAGATACAGTATCACTGACAAAGGGAAAATGTGACAGGAAAAAAATATATATTTTCAAGTAAAGGGTGCTAACATACAAAAGGCATGTTTACTTACAAAGTGTGTGCTTAACACTAGGAAGATGAAAATTTACTTTCCAAACGATGAAGTTGAAAAACTCCCTTTTTTGGAGAACTAACTAATTTCATTCTCTCTCTGCATAGTCTGTGCAAACTAGAATGCCAGAGAATTTTATGGTCATGTATCAATGTTAGAGCTAGTAGTGAATATGCATTGGAAAACCCAATTGAAGTTAAAAAGTTTCCAGGCCTTCACCCCTTTGTCCATTTTTAACAGAAGGGTTAAAGAATCCGTAGATTTTTTGTTTTAGTAAGAATTGTACCTTAAAAAAAAAAGAAAAATCTTTTTTCCATTTCTTTTTTGTAATCTACCTAGCTCCTGCTTTCAAGTATTGCCTCTATTTATATCAACTTATAGCTCAAGTTTGATTAATTGTTTAATTTCAACCTGATAAATTATAGAGATTTGGGGATTTTGTTCTTGATGCTGAATGGGTGTTAATGGTATATTTTACAGTCTATTAATCACGCTTCTTCCTTGTCTCTGAACTGACTCCTATTGTTTAACATTACTCCATTTTTACTGCCTGCAAAATGCACTAAATACGTCTGCTAAATAAACAGATAAAATAGTTGATCCATGACTAATATATATTCCCCCATTCAGGTTTTCAAGGGCTGTGACAGTCTTTTAGCAATAGTGCTACACTAGAACTTATATTCAGCTGATTACCCACAGGACTATATATGACATACAGTTAAAATCAATGTCTAAAAGGCAAACTTCATCAAAATACGAACCAGAAGTAAAAGTCATAGAAGTTTACATTCTGGTTTACATAGCAGTAATAGCCCTAATTTGACCTATGAGTATGGTGTTGACTCTGTTAATCTCATTAGTCACTTTTGTTATCCCATTAAAAGAGAAAAAGAAAAATCAAAGAAGCTGAGCAAGCTATAATATCCATTCCCCTATTTTGTCTGGCATTAATTATATTAACCTTTTCCAGAATCATAAACTAAGAACCTTTCCACAAAAAGTAAAGCTTCCACAGTACAATGCTACCAGAAGTAATCAAAATCTAGCAGTGAACTTGATCTAGTTATTATAGGCAGACTTATTCCATTTTAAATTTCATTTGATATATTATAGTCAGTTTAATAATTTTTCTTCAAAACTTCTGTATGCTGAAATCAAAAATGACATTAAATAAGCATTACATTCTTTCAGTGTTTTTCCAGGAAGCTAGAAGACAAGACTAGGAAAGAATTATATAAATGTCATTCTGTCTTTAATCTAAAGTTCAAAGGTAGTATTTAGTAAATACCTTGGAAGGAAACACAGGAATAGAGAATGGATAAAATGGAAGAAATATAATATCAGACTACATATAATTGAAGAAAAGATTTAGAGGAAAATTTGTTAATGTATTTCAGTTTTACTTATAATATAACAGACATCAGAAAGGAATCATTATGACATTTTCTTATTTGTTTATTTATTAATAGTATCTTTTATGTATTAATAGTATTAATATTTAATTTAATTGTGAAAATAGTATTTTCATGGTGGCCCCCAGAAATCTGCATTTTGGCTATGCTCTGCTGCTGCTCATGTTTATGTTTCTGATTATATATAATATATAAATATTATATATATATAAAACATATTATATATATATATACACATAAACAATATATGTGTGTGTGTGTGTATATATGCACTATATATATATATATATATAGTATTTCTGAGACAATTTTCTGAGGCAATGACAAATTAAATTCTGTGAATGTGAACTACATGATATGCTACAATTCTTAAAACCCCTGACTTTCTGATCAGAAAATCATTGGATAAAAAAGAGAGACACACCATACATGTAATAATAAGCAGAGGTAAAAAATTGAAGGAAAGGAAAGGAAAACTAAGACAGATTGTTTTTTTCTTCCTCTTCATATTCTTCTATTAGTCAATGTAGTAATGAAGTAATGACAATGACTTAAGTTTTTGATTCATTCTGAAATGTATAGCTTTGAGTGAAGAACTAAAGAGAATATGAAGACTATCAAGTTTTTAGAATTTATTTTCATTCAGTATGCCTATGAGATGCTTGAACTTCAAAATACTCTGTGGAAATAGAATTCTGTCAAACTGAATCTTTTCTTAGGAATATATACAGCATCCATTTTAGTTGTCTGTTATTTCCCACAGATTCTCTCTGTTGTCAGGGAAGGATGAAAGATGGAAAGAGAGCAGTATCCATGTACAACGGCAACTCCTCTCGTTCCCTCTGCCATGCCAGAGTATTATGAAAGAAACTCTGGAAGTATTACTGACTAAATTAGGTCCCTATAGATGAACAATATGATTTTTTTTTTATCCTTCTTTCTTCTCTTTATTTGAAGGATTGAAATTGAGCTCTTCTATGCAGAAAAAAAAAAAAATCCCAAAGACCTAGCTTTTCTTGAAGTCAGACTTACAAGTGTTTCTGGAAACCTTAATCATATCGCACCCTAGACTCTTGACATTAAGGAGGAGACAAAAGGTTTATAGCTTATTGGCTTCCTGAATCCTAGTCTAGCTGATTTTACAGGAAGCCTGATTTGCAGAGCTCTCTGAAAGCCAGACAGCTGTAGAATTTAAATGGGCATCCATTTGAGAATCCAAATATGCTAACAGAGGGAGATTCAGGTCAATATTTTGTTAAAAGACAACTCAGCTCATAGTGTCTTCAGGCTGATGATCTCTGGCATATCTAGGTATTTTTTTTAGAATAAAGTAAGTTCCTTTTGATGGTGATTTGTATAACACCAGTGGGACATTTTCCAAAGGAACAAGAATTGCTTATAAAATTCTCCAGTTAAAGAATTTTTGTTGCACTAACAGACAGACCTACAAGTGACTGAGAAATATCTCCACAAAATCAATATGGTTTTGCTCATATTCATTGCTCAAGA
Organism: Nothoprocta pentlandii; assembly: GCA_013398315.1. Taxonomy (NCBI): domain Eukaryota; kingdom Metazoa; phylum Chordata; class Aves; order Tinamiformes; family Tinamidae; genus Nothoprocta; species Nothoprocta pentlandii. The sequence continues at coordinate 131,973 of VZSG01000889.1, forward strand.
TGTTTGTCTTACAAGTCATAATTTCAAAGTAGAGTTCTTCTGTGATTTTCAGAATGCAGAATGTATCATGCACTTTATGAATCTTCTGCAGAGAGAGGTAAAAGAGTGTGCTATCAAATTAACATTCTGTTCAAAAAACAGTGGTAGACTGCCAAATGCTAATGTAGAGAGTAGAAAGTCCTGAGCAAGATTTAACACAAAGCAAATTATGTTGATATTATGTTGATGGTATATCTTCTTTTTGCTTCTAAATTAACTTTGTGAGACTGATCACAGGTGCATCTGAGTTTTATACAGGTCTGAATTTAGAGATTATCACTGAAAGGAGGTAACTATTATTATTATTATTATTGTTACTGTTACTGTTACTGTTACTGTTACTGTTATTACTATTATTATAAGTATTTTATTTTACCTACCATACTTTACAAGGCATTTGCTGTCTTAGTAGTTTATATCTTAGCATCTGTCTTCATCAAGGGATGAGATAGTGAGCACTAATGATGACACGACTATTTAACAAGAGAGGGAAAGAGTCAGACAGAGGAAGGCACTGGGGGATTTAATATATTACTTTGCTTCCATAGAGCTTTTCATTCTTTCTTTTTTATTATTATATTTTTTTTCCTCACAGTAAAATATGAGTAAAAGGAGGTGCAACCACTTTTATTTTAGGGAAGTGCAGACTTGGATTAGGTAATGATTTTCCTGACACCCAAATGCACAGTTCTGGTAGGATAAATAGCAAAGAAATCTCAATTAATTCATAAGTGTTTTAAGTAGTTTGTTTGTTTGTTTGTTTGATTGATTGATTGTTTTTTGGAGGAATAGTGAGGAAAAACTCCATTTCTATGTCTTTGCATTCTGCACTTTACATGCTAAAATTAGAATAAGAATGATTCCAGAGAAAATCACCTGCTTTCCAGAAGGAAACATAAGGAAAAGAGCCAGAAATAGGTAAGAGCAGCCAATAATATTAGCAAAGTTATCTTTATTTCTACATTTGCTAAACCGTTCGTTGTTTCAGAATGTGATATGTTTTAAGCTGTATTTTAAAAACAGTGGATTAAAAAAGAACCATTGCAACATTATATTTTATTGTTTGCAGTCATGTAGAATCTAAGAAAAATTGTATGTGTGTAGTTCAGAACATATATAAAGGCTGAGTAGGTGGCAATACAACTTCATTGGTCTCTACTCTGTTAATAATTTGTTTCAAAAGAAATGGAATAAACAGTGTTATCAATGAGACCAATGGAATAAAAATGAGTCTATAAAGTATACTGGAGTAGTCGATAACACTGTCAGAGCATCCTACTAAACTGGTTTAATTATAGTACTACAAATAGAGCTGTATAGCAGATTCTACAGGACCTGAGCTGACATTATTTTCATCGGAGTTCTTATAAAAGTCTTGAGTTCTTTTCAACAGGTTGTAATATCATAGTGATAGGAATCTTTTAAATAGATGGACTAATCAAAAGAAAGGAAGGGTGAATCTAAACAAACTGAAAAAAAATGTAGAAATTTATTTTAAAATATTTAAAATATTTTTTTAAATTGCTCATATAAGTGAAATCAATGAGACAGCTCACTGTAGTGATCTGAATCCCAAGAGTGCTAGTGTGCATTTCCAAAACAGAACTCATTCTGACAAATATTTCATAAACTGTAATTTATAGATCTTGACTATCCTACAATGTTTCTGATTATATTTATTGTCCTTAGCATTCAGTTTCATCATGTTCAGTCAAATTAACTCCACAATTAAGGTTGGAAAGCTGTGTACCAACTAGACTTAATTAACTACATATGAAAGAGTGTGAGGAAGCAGTCACAAGTATCAAACTGCTAAAAAGAAAACATTAGATCATCCCAAAGCATTAGCTACATGGCATTGACCCTTAATATACTAGATTTTATGTACAGTTCCTTATTGTGATCGATTACTATGTGAACTGTTTAAGACATTAATCATAGGACAGCTTTGAGGAAACAATAAAATGTTACTGGATAACCTGCCTTCTGCCTCACAGGTATTTCCCAGTAGAAATGATCATAAGAAATATGAAGATTTTTAAATGAAGTTATATGCAGGAAGCAGGATGGCCCTTTAATTATGCCCTTAAGTACAGAATATTTGTTTAATTGCCTAGTAACCCTTGTATCTTGATAATTTAATTAAATCATGATTAACTATTCATTATAATATTTTCCTGTTATTATGCAGTACAAGCTAAACATTAACTTTTAAAGTCTTTATCATATCATGTTTGGATTTAAGGAACCATAATTCTCATCAGCTGCAAAGACTGACTGTGATATTACAATAACTCTATCTACTTTCCTTGCTCAAGTGATAATACCCGATGCATCAACCAAATGAGAGTAGCCCATGGAAAAAGACTACTAGCTTAAGCAATGGCCCCTAATTCTACTTTTTCTATCAGACTGCTGAAGCAACATGATTCAACAAGGCGGCCCTGCTCATTCACTGTGGAAAGCTATGATATTATATAGCCTGCTTCAGGTGCAGTGTCAGAGCATAAGAGCTGCAATCTTGAGCCCATTAGCTTTCTCCTGAATGTGATCAACCATGTAGAACTACCACAGGGAAAGATGCTGTGCTGTTCTCTCCATTTGCTAGGCAGGAAAAATAGGCCGTGACTACATTCTTTCAGAAATCTAAAGTAACAACACAATAATAATATACTCTGAGACATGGATTATTTTGGCATTGATTTGCTCACATTTCAAAGGATCTATCTATTGATTTTGTTATTTAGAGCTTATCTTACCAGTTTAGGCTCTGAAAAAGATCGGGGTGTCCCGAACTAAAAGCTGTTACCTCATTTCAATCATCAAACAGAATATGATTTTGACTTTTTTTTTATTTATTCATCATTTTATTGGAAAACATTTGTTATGAAGGTTAAGGATCCTCTATTTGCTTACTAGAGATATAGAGATTTGTATGTGTCGGAAGGAAGTTTAATCTAATGTCATGACTGAAAAGTCATTTGAAGTTTTTTTCGTCCATCTGCATTTTTTTTTCTCTCAGGGAAATTAAAAGCCAATAGAAACTCTTGTAAGGTAACTAAAATATTAATCCTGAAAAAAAGCATTTTCATAAATCATGTTCTAGGTACTGAATTATACTGACATATAAAAAAGCAATTAGTCAAAATATTCCTCCTATTTAATTCAAATACATAATTTAACTAAGTAGAAATACTTTGGGAAAAAAAAAGTGTATTTAATAA
>VZSG01000889.1:146365-190680 GCA_013398315.1 Nothoprocta pentlandii
AAATAAAAATAAAAATAATAATAATAATAAAAAAAATCATAGGAGTATAGACGAAGAATTCAACAAGACCATTTAGCTGGCTAGTTTAAGAGCGCTCTAGCTATATCTATATAATGATAGCCCTAACAATTCATTGGGAAAGCAGGAGTGGGCATGAGCCAAAACTGTGTCAAAACTTGTTACCGCTTTAACAGTAAAGTCCATACCCAAGCCCCATGCTCTGTCACTTTTGGTTTATAGATACAGACATAGCCCAGGTCTGGGACTATTTGCCTTCAGGCGTGTATCACTTTGTTTTCTTTTCTTGGGTAGATATATATGTATACTGGGTATCTCTGCCAATTTTAGTACACAAAGTGTTTTTCTAAAAATGTCTGCTGTGCCTGCAAAGTACACAATTATTAAAAGGAATGTGGAAATAGGCCTAGCCACATAAATTTAACTGTTTTGCATTTATAAGTTCAGTTACAGTCAGAGAATAAAGTATGTTGATTGCATTAGTTTCAGTTTGGAAGAGGACCATTTTACTCAAATTAACGTTTAACCGAATGATGAATAATTTGAACTGAATGAAACTAATGGCTTGAATATTTAGAACAAATGTTTCTGTTTCCTCAGGAGAATCCTGGCCTATGAGAAGCAAAATAGCCAGAGATTCAGAAGTAGTCTAATTACTTTCCTTGATTCTACTTATGGGAAATATTCACAAATGAAGTTAAAATAAGTTTTCATGTACTTGCTGTGTTTTATGCTGTTATGGTTCTAATGATTATTTTTTCAGGAATATATTCCTTTCATTACATTTTATGTCTACAGCGCTTTTAATTACAAACATATGGTCACCATCATATGGTCAAATATATGGTTAATCTGCTTATGTGAGAAGTATATGAGTGTTCTGTGCAAAAAATACCCTAGAAAACAGAAAACAAAAACCAGCATAACATTTTTTCAAACTTTGAGGTATTAGGGAGAAAAGTGAATATTCATTTTATTTATCGTTTCATGCCATTATTCAGACAAATTGTCTTAATGAGTAGAAGGATAAGTATCACGTATTTTGTTTTTTTGTGGTATATGCTTGTTTGTTTTTCAACACAGAGTCTGAAGGAGAATTTGCATCACTACATTATTTTGAAAATGACAGCTGAAAAGAGAATTCCTACTGAAAGCCACTTCAAGTTAATATTTACTCAGCATGAATTTTAGTCTTGGAATATTTCAGTTTCAGAAGGAGAGAATTATGAAAACTATTGATTTAAATAGTGAACAGACTATTTTTTTTTTTAAGATTGACTAGTTTGTCCTCCTAATCAATCACAAATATATTAAAATCCAATTGTGCAATACAGACATTAAAATATTGTGTTTATTGAGATTTTAGGAGGCAATCAGATGATCCTTTTTTTTTGACACTCACAAGTAACTAATAAAAGATATATTTTTAAGGCCCACTTTCCCAGATGCCATTGCATATGAGTAAGAGAAAAGTGTAACTTGACTTTGATCTTTGCTAGTAGTGTCTAGGTGTTACTTCGGTATAAGATGATTGAAGATACTGTCTGCCTCAGTAAGAAATTGTGGACAAATACAAAACATAAATCCGTGCATTAGTGATCCTAAAGAATGGTAAAAAAATGAAAATTGAAACATAGGTGTCATTTTTATAACGATATAGCTTCACATATTTATGAATTCTATCTAAATAAAATTTCTGATTATGGATTTTCTTCTTTAACGTTAATTCATTTTCTTTAGGGAGACTTTTAGTCATTCTGCGATACCCAGGTAGCTGTTACATCACTGTAACTTAAAACAGTCAGATTTACAAGAACATCAGTGAACAACAGTTATCAACATGATGCTTCCAGGAAAGAATCTAATTTTCATAACTTACACCTTCTATAGCACTTGCAAGTGAGCAAGTTGAAGGTACAGTCATCAGAACAGCTATAAGTAATGGAATATATATACATATATATAGCCCAAAAAGATACTAATATAGCAGAAAACTCAGAGAAAAATGTGTAAGTAGACTTAGTGAAAAAGATTTAGACAGTAAGACTTAGACTTTGTGTGGGAGACAGTGAAAAAAAAAACTTTGCTAATAATAAAGAAATTAATTATTAATGAAGTAATATTTCTATCTGTACTTGTTTGTATCATCTCTAATACTTTTCAGTAAATCTTGCCTTCTCAATATGCACTGAATGGATACCTTAGTTGGGAACGCTTCTGAGAAATTCCCCTCACGGCATTGCTTTCCAACCTTCAAAAGACCTCTCCATTTTCTTTTTGCCTCTCCTAAGAGCACAACTCAGGTGCTTAAGTGACAGCTCCTAGACTACCGCAAATTACATTTTGATGAACTAGGGAAAACTAAAATTAAGGGCTTGTTTACTTTATAAAATAAGGCTGTAAACTGGTTCACGAGTCACTCAGCCAGCTCTGCATGAAAGATGTAACTTCTTGTAAGCACCTGGGAATGAAAAGACCTCGAAGGGCAACTCCTGGAATTACTCTTCTGTAAGCTGAACCTTAAAATAGTTCCTTTTAGACTCTATATACATAGTTATGTGCACTCATTTTTTTTTAATTTAACTGACAAACTAGGCATATAAAATAATAATAAAAAGATAAATTCTATATTTTTTTTGATAAAAATCTAACAGCTATCCATCTTTCATGATGGACAGAATCTCTTTAAGACCATCAATTTATTTTCTTCATTTTTCTTTCAATTTGTTCATTGTTAAATAGCAATCAAGAAAATGCCTCTGATAAACCCAAATAAAAGGAACAATTTGGGTCCCCTTTGGACATTTTGTTTTTAATAAAATGTTACCAACTCTCCTAAGTGTAGATATGCTATGTCTAAAAAGAAAAAAAAAAAAGATGATGAAACATATATCTTTCTGTTACACTAGGTATATCTATCTATCTATCTATCTATCTATCTATCTATCTACACACACACATATATAAAATAACAGAATTAGTCACTGGAGCAGTACAGAAAAATGATATTCAACACAAACCATTTGATAATGGCCTTTGGCATTTTAAAACATTTTTAAATTAATCTTATCTTTATTTCCAAATGAAATATTCTCTTGGAAGGAAAATTTGATGTTTTTTCAGCCAAAGTTATTTGCAAATTTGGCACAAACTTAAGATTCTTTTCGAATGTCTTGAAGAAACATATTTTTAAACTGCTCTTCAGGGAAAATATTTCTTCAGCAAAAAATATAAATCTTATAGTTCTGTAATGAAAATGAAAGAGATTCTTATTTTGGAATTAAATCAGATGTCTTTATTATTTCACTAGCCATCATGGCAAATGATGTAGTTCTGTATCAAGGTCACAGTGAGATTATGCCTCCTACTGCTTTAACTGTGCAAAGATATAATAGTTTGGAGAATTTAGTCTTGATTACTGCTTTTATTCACATGTAAGTTCACTCTTACTTAATTTGCAAAGATAGCTGTAAATAAAATATTTATAGCTGGAAAAATAAAGTATGCTCTTGTTTAAGCTTCTATGAGTTATCTAAGCATATAATAGGAAAAGATTTGTCTTTTCTTTCACATAAAGCAATGCCACAAAGATATTTGCACTCATATTTTTTCTGCAGAAAGGAATAGTGAGGTCTTAATACACTTTCTAAAATGTAAAATGCTGTTGAATTGTGAGTGTCAGATAATGCAGGTGGCATATTGTGTTGAAAAATGGCAATGAGGAGAATTCCATTCGTCTTTATAATCTCATGCTTCAGGGAATAAATGGATCAGTGCTTGGATCAGGAAATAGTATTTGTCTCTTGATCCAGCATTACACAGTTGACCATATGTATTATGATTTTTTCTTATCCTCTTCTTAAGGTGGAATCCACTAAAAACCTTGCAGTGTTTTTTTTTTTTTTTTTTTTCTAGGCATCTCTAGTACTCAAAATTTGGTCTTGCTGCATCCTTTACACATCTGTTTCCATGTGGTTCTGGACATTATGACACATGGATATGTACAGAAATTTGGGAGGATTAACCTCAGGGTCCAGTTGAAAGAATAAGCACCTTATGCCTTGGGTTAAATAGCTCCAATTTCAATTACAAGTATATATTTAAATATTCCGTTCAGCAGGGAAATAATAATAAGTTCCATAATAAGTAGAACATATTTTGAAACATTGGAATTAAGTGACTATAAAATGGAATTATTAGCACATGATTAACTGCATTGGCTTTATTGTAGCAAATACCCCAAAACATAAAGTAATTAAATGCTGGAGTTACTTCTGCAAAATTGAGTATCTGTATTCTTATATGTACAACTATGGTAGAAAATGTAGAATTATTTTTCCTGAACTTGACTAAGGTCATGAGATACATGTTGATATACATTTTTACTAATAATTATTATTAATATATTAATTAGAATAGATATTGTAGTTATAGCATAAAACACTGGCTTTAAAAAATCATAGCATTTGAAATTTCTCCCTGCACACATCTGCACTGTGCAATGAGATTAAGAATACTAAACTAGCTGCAGGTTAATTGACCCAACTTAGTTAACAGGCCTTTCTATTTACAACAGTAACTGCCTCAGGCAAAAATCTATTTGCAGTGCTTCTAATATCATTTGGCAGAACTTAAACTCAGTGTGACTTGCAAGTTGCCATCAAACAGGTTGTCTTCTACCCTCTCCTAGCTGAGTGTTCCTGGTGGATTCTGGACCAGAATATGTTTTGAATAAATCAGTCCTCTGAGCTTTCTCACCACAAAGTTTTACCACAGCTGATGCCACCATAAAGGGAGGTAGTTGGAAGGTGAAGACCCCTTTCATTAATGAACTCTCTCTCTTGTTTTAATTATCAGTGAAAACAAATCTTAAATTCTGCCTGTGAGAAAGACTACTACTTTGAAGACATAGCACCGTGATCGCATGAACCAAGTGATGCTCATTCTCATGCTCTGATGACAAAGTATTTTATTCTGGATCTGCCTTGTGTTTTCCTGGCAGTGCATTTATTTTATTTTGTATTTCTATTTATTTATTTATTTATTTTATATATTTTATTTATTTTATTTATTTACTTAAATGCATTTATTTTATTTGACTTAAAAAAGTTTTCTTCTACTGCAAAGACACAGAGTACTCTTTTTTCTTCAAATGAGATGATTTTTCTGCCTAACATTATTATCTTGAAAGGAAACTTTTGCCAAAATAAGCCAAATAAATATTTTTTCATCTTCAGTATAGGACTTCACTCAGTGCATTTATTCTGAAACTGAAAATATCTTCAGTACTAAAGTGCTTTGTAAGCACTTGGAATACATATTCAGTACTACAGCAATTTTTCTTGGTCGTTTAGGAATGTGTAGTTTCCTGTGTTTAATGTTTCTGGGCATTTCTGAGGGAAAAGGAACAATCTGAAATGAATCGTAAATAGATTACCACCTATAATATGTTGCTGCTTGAGAAGTGTTGATAAGATGACTGAGTGTAATATGGAGCAAGTATATAACCTGTATTCCACCTTGTGTATATGGTTCAGATAACCCCTGCAGAAAGTAGAAAGGTAAAGCAAGGATATTATTAAAACATGCTCAAATAACATTGAATGGTATGTCCATATGCTGCAAAGACTGCAGCTTTTAGAGACTGTTTTTGAGTGGATACATGCACCAGACAGTGAGAACAAGGAGCGTTCATTCCATGCCTGTTAGCTGTTTTGCAGAGACAGCAAATGAGTTCTGCTGCAGGAACAGCAAATTCATACAACATGTAATAGTGACAATAGCCTTGGACTTCTAAAAGAGAGGTGTTGTCATCATTATCAGTCCATATTCTCTATTAAATTTGGGTCAGTGAGCAGACTGTGTGAGGTTCATTCCTAAAATGTCTTGTTTGTTTTTTTACAAATGTTAGTAAAGTATGGGGTTTGAGGAATATTCAATGGAAATTGGACGGTATTACTGCAGATAGCACATAATCTCTGAAGGCTGTTAGAAGAGGCATGTGTAGCTCAATATCATAACTGATATGTGGATTCATTTCAAAAACCTGATCAATATCTAAAATCATAACAAAATAGTTTAAGGCTTTTCTACTTTCAGTTGCACTCTCCATAGAAATGTATGTCAAAACATATAATCTATGTCAAAACAAGTAACGGGCATGGAATTATTAAATAGCAATTCTTTGTTTTATTTGGATAAGTAAGTCCAGTAAAGACTGGTATGTCAGATATTGTCACTTAGTACTAAGACCAAAATTTTACAAATAATTATTCTGTATTTATATAATTATATGTCTTATATCTATATACATATGTATATATGTATGTAATCTGAATATATTATTCAGCGTATAAATGTTTCTTCAATATTATCTGCATGTTTTTTGCATTTTTTTGCCTGTTTTTCATGTATTTGTGAGGTCCTGCAAAGATCATGTTATGGCTCTGAAAGTTATCATTGAGATAAAATTGTTCAATGGCAAAGATAAACTAATTAGATGAAAAATTATTATCAAATCACTCAAATTAATATTATATCTCTCTTTTCTGAGATATAGTTCATTCAGATTGCTGTGAATCCAGGTATTCCATCACTGAATTTATACAGTCTCACATCAGTAGCTGCAAAAAAATGGGGAGAGAGAGATGCAGTTTTGCTTTATGGAAATAATATTTTCTTTTTCATTAAAGAGTTTAGACAAGGTCCACAAATGATTCTCAGGCTTAATATAGTTCTGTGTAATGAAGCAGAAATGCCTGTTGTAGAATGAAAAGAAAAAAGAAAAGAGTAATTGCTTTCTAAGATATTTGAAATTAGGCTGACAGGCATTAACTTTGCATATAAGAAAGCATAATTTTCATGTTTACTGTCATTCTTATTGGTTTCTGAAAGCCTGGATAAGTGATCTGTACTAATGGAATCAGTCATTCTTTGTTCTTTTCATTTTCAAGGACTCTAAATAGCAAGTTTAGATAGAAAAATCTCCTGACCTCCAAGCAAGAGTGAAAATACTTAAAGTGAATTTAAAGATGAAAGTAATCAACGATAAGCTGTCCATTAGTTATAAATGCTAAAGCTCTGTTGCACCCTATTTATACTAAAACTGATAATAATCTAAAAAAAAAAAAAGTGAGGAGATTATTGTTGCTTTAGTCCTAATTACAACAACCTCTGTCTTGACAGTGATTCTTTACATGATTTGTTCCATTATGTTTTGTACCGAGAGGTTGAAAGCTTTCATCTGCATAATACTGAGATGGAGCATAATTAGCAAAATGCTATTCTGAGTTTGAAATAGCTTTCTGTTTTCTTATCCATCACAAAACTACTCTCTCATTGAGAAGTTGAAAATGATATTGTGTGTTCTGCTCACATTTGTTATATTTGGCCAAGAGAGCTAAAATACAGTGAATTAACCAAGATACTGAAACACTGTCCTAAGAACTCTTGTCATGGAGCCATCCCAGACAGCATAATCTAAATAGCTCAGAGGATATAGGCCACATTTCAAGGTATAAAATGACAGAAGCTCTTTGGAGCACAGTTCAGGTTACTCATATTGCATGTACATATCAGAAAAAAATAATTAATTGACATCAGTCATTAAGTAGGTATTATTAGTCATATCGGATTAATCCATTAATCAATGGTGGTCATGTGATTTGGTTTCCAAAGCACATGAAGTAACCACTTGGCTTTGTGGAAGAACTTCTTTACTGTTACCGTGACAGAGCCCTGGAAAAGGTTGCCCAGAGAGGTTTGTGGAGTCTCCTTCTCTGGATATCTTCAAAACCCTCAACCTGCATGCAACCCTGTGCAACATGGTGTAGGTGTCCTTGCCTAAGCAGGGAATTGGACTAGGTGATCTCTAGAGGTCACTTCCAACCTCAACCATTTTGTGATTTTGTGATCAGTGAGTTTCCAGTTCATTCACACCATCAACTGCTATATTCTTAGTCTCGCACTAATGGTTATTGAAAGATCAGAATCTCACCACCTCTCTGCCTTGTGCTTCAAAGCAGTTTATAGTTTAGTAGAGGCTTTACTGAGAGTACAGTGAGAGTGTAGCTGCATGGTGAACATCAAGTCAAGTGAGAGATCATTCTTGAAATGCTGTGTCAATATAATTAAAACATCCTTCCAGGACTAGCACTTCTGATAACCTTTTGGGAAAATAAGGATCAGATGTTCTTATCTGATTACAGTAAATAACCTACAGGCATCCCAGTTAAGTGAATTACTACCCCAATTAAGCAACAGTTCTTGCCGATAAGTATCATTAGGTTTAATTCCATTCCTTGGGAAATGTCCTGATTAAGATTATTTCTCAATTTAGTGGTATGTAATCTAATATCTTAAGAAAAAAAGAAAAAAAAAGTACTATTTAAAGTAGAAATGATAGAGAAAAGATGAAAAAATGGTAATGTAGGCAGAGGTTGGATGAAAAGCATGCAAAGCCCCAAGAAACTAGAAGAAATGTAGTCACAGTTGTTTCAGCTAGTTTGGTATCTTGCGGGGAACGAAAAAAAAGTTCCTGAAAGGTTTTTCTTCTTTCCTTTAGTATAGTATAGTTTATTATAATCAAGTCAAATTTCCAGTGATAGAGAAAAGATTAGAAGATTGACAGAATCTGGGGAGAGAGAAATGAAAATGCCACATACTTTCCATAGGATTACATCATAACAGAAATTACTCATGGCCATGGTAGAATTTCTTCTTAACAGAAGGTATTTACAGGTAGGTTATTCAGTAACCATGTTTGACCTATTGAAAGTGTGGGACACGGGAAAGCATGCTAAATGAAATGGAGCAAAGCTGGACCTCTTGTCCAGGAACATTTAGGAAGTTCACAAGATTTTCTTTTCTCCTGGTGTTTTACAAAGCAATTCTAAAATAAAATATTAATATTTCAAACTCACAAGGACCTTTTTCCCTAAAAAGATGAAAAATGAATAGGAGTGAAAGTGAAGATAGACCTTGATGAGTAAGAAAAGATAAATGAAGCAGCAGAAGAAACACTTCTGTCTAGAAATAAGGTCTTGCTATGAGAGGAACAGTAGGCAAGTAAGAAAACAGAATGCGGTTGGAAGGAGAGGGAGGACAGGGGATACAGTAGGACAGATCAACACTTTCTAACTCCTTTTTTTCCTTATCAAGAACTGAGCTGACTTGAAAAGTCTGCAAAAAAGAAATTCATTCAGCTGAAATACTATAGCCCTAGCTGACTTTGCAGTGAAACCATTTTGAATGAGCAGAATATAATTTTAGAAGTACCTAGCAAGTATCCTTGAAAACTTGTGCCAGAAACCTGCCTTTCTGCTGTGGCAGCACAGAAATGGTTTAGATAGAGAGGGACCTTTCTGAGGTCACCTGATTCAAGTCCTGCTCCAAGCAGGGTTAATGTCAGGTCAGGTTACTCAGGCATTTGTTCTAGTATTGGTTAGGAAAAGTATCTGGTGGTAAAAGATCTCTGAAAACACTTCTATGAATTATAAAGTCCTGTAATTCTCTTGCAACACCAAAGTATATCAAATCAATGTTTCCTTTAATTTGTGTTCTTACTGAATCTCTCAAATATTTAAACAGGTGTTTCACCCTTTCCAAAGTTTTTCTATTCCAATGAGTATTTTAAATTGCATAAAGTCTATCCTCAGTTTTGGCACCTTTGAAAATATCCAAAGTTCTGCATTAAAAAAAAAATCTGTATGGTCTGGCTTCTATAGTGACATACTGCATCAGACAGAAATGCCATTTTGTAGTAAATTGTTGTTCTTATGCTTTACTGTCACCTCTGTCTAAAGTCCTCCTTAAAAATTAGAATTCTTAAATAACATACTTCACTACAAGAAACTGCCTGATCAAAAGATGTTCTTCTACATGACAGTGCATATAACGGAGTGCAGTAGTATATCTTCCATAACAGCTATGAATGGTTACAGAAACAGCAAAGTACTTGACTTCCGGAAACTTCATCATCTGCAACGCATGTGATTCCAAGCAAATTCCACCACACTGCTACTAATTAAAAAAAAAAGGGGGAAAAGAGTAAACTAGAATCCAGTTTCTAATCTAGAGTTGAATTAACTGCCATCTGAACTAGAACTCATTTTCTTTGGCGATCTGAGCATCTGCACAAAGAAGTTCAATAGAAAGTGTTATGCTTAGAGGGAAAAACTTAAACTAATACCTCAACACTCATAAATTTTTGCAGGATATGACACTTCATAAATGTCATTATGCCCACCATGACAGCCTAATATTAGGTTTTTGTGCTTAGCATATGCTAAGCACAAAGGGAGAAGGAAATCATTTAAAGTGCAAACAGACAAAATAACTCCTGGTGCCTTTCCTCCAACTTGAAGTGATCAAAAGTTCAAAAGTATGCTTGAGAGACTTATAGAACTGTGCTTTCTGAACACTTTTAGAAGCTGTTTGAGATGTAATCTTTTCACTCTGCTGCGTTCTTTTTTTCAACAAAGTCTTTTAATAAACTTGAAGCACAATGGATTCCGTCACAGAATGAAGTCCTCTGAGTTGTCCAGAACTGTTTACTTTTTTTTGATAAAAGAAAATGAAGTGGCTTTCCATAGTTTGAAAATGTTGGAAATTAGGTATGTCTTCTTTGTGACGATAGGAAACATTCATCTAAACAAATCCCATCCTAACTCTTGTCTACCTAATTTCTGAATTCAGTATGTGTTTATTTCACTTCTAAGGTTTTATTTTTAACACTGATGCCAACTGATAGGAAATTAACAAGTTTTAGGATAAAGCACCCTGAGTTATGTTGAAAAATTGTTAGTGATTTAAATAATAAAGTGCATACTTGCTTTATCACAAGTACTGTAACCAGATAAGTAAGTAGCACAAGCATAAATGCTACAAGTTTAAAGTAGCTCAGAACTCATTATAGATTAGGGATGTATATTGAAAAAATGCCTAAAATTCTAGGTACAAAAAAAATAGAAGGAAAAAGAAAAACAGCAACAGCAACAGCAACAACAACAACAAAAGAAAGCAATTTGAACAAATAAACCTAAAAATAATTTCCTAAAGCATAGGATTGATATGCAGGCCTTGAATACAGATAACAAATTAGATTGTGTATCTAAATCCACCTGAGCCTAGTTAAAGTTCTAGTACTGGATAAGTGCTTGTGTCTGACTTTCACAATTTCAACACATCAATATACTAGCCATGAGCACGCCAGGTGAGTCTTTCAGGAAATATAGGTAACCACTTTCAACTAAAAGCATTAGGCAAATACAATGAGTGATTGTCTTTTAGATTCAGGATCAAAGACTGGTTTGTTTGCTAAGTTATGGTAAGGGGCCCAGACAATTCTTATGTGTAACAATCATTTTAAACAAACTCATGAGCTGATATAAAACTGAAGTGAGTGGTGATTAGTTTTTATATGTTTCCTTTACACTTCAGATTCATGTACACACTGATTCGGTAGTATTACCCATGGAGAAGAGGTGAGGAATTGTGTGCTTTAAAAAATACACCAAATAATGAACTTGTGATATTTGAATTTTATAAAATCAATGTTTCACCTGCATGAAATAAGTGGAATAATGTTATCTTTACACTTTTAGTTAAAAAAGTACCTCTTCATAAAATACAGATGCATATGTACAGATGTGTAAAGACCACATAGAACAATGCACACAGCTTTGTGGCAGATTAGGTGGTAATGGTGCACTGAAACATGTAGTGAGTGCAACAAGGATAGGGAAATTATTCTAGCTTTAGAACAACGTTCTTTCATTACAATTGCCAAATTAAATTAAATGAAGACAAGGTTGTACATTTAAGAAGTTCCTTGTTGCCAAAATTTTCTAAATTATCCCATGGAGTACCTTTGGAAAGTGTCTTTTTACTTCTTGCTTGGTGGTGTACTTGAAGGTGATAGTTTGTTAAAATATGCTTGATTGTATTTTTTTTCTGCATTATGCTGAGTGTCCTTAACCTTCCTGTTTCTCATATGGCTGCTAACAGAATTCTTTCCTACTGCCAGATAACACCTGAGAGAAGAAAATCCTTTCCTATTTTATCAGTTGGCATGCAGAAATTCTCTTTGCTCAGGATTGCTTTCTTGCCATCAATCCTCAAATCTTCAAAAAAAGAAATAGCCAACTTTCACAGCTCATACAGTAATATGATATTTCACACTTGTCTGTGTTCCTTCCTCAGAGTCATTTGTATGGGATAAAAGTGCAGTTAATTCTCATTATTTATTATCATCTTATACCCTTACAAACGGTTTAGCTCAGGTCATTCTCCTTTAGTGTCACTGACATTTCAGAGATGCAGTGACCCTGGCTGCTAAATAGAGGTGTATTAAATTTAAATAAGTATATTTGAAACCTATTTCTTTCGTAGTATTACACAGTTATTTTTGGATTTGTTATATTTCTTAAGATAAGAAAAAATATTTTTCTCTTTGCACAGTTTCTAAGATAAGCTTTGTTGCTATTTTCCTCCCCACCCTTGTCACTTATGCCACTTTACATTGTGCCTTTAGTCCTGTTTCATCTTTTAGTTCACTCATGGCTTTACTTTTATTCTATGTCACCTTCAAAAAATCTTCTTCTTACAAGCTATTACTCTTGTTATTTACAAGAGTACACCAGACCATATACTGTTGTTATTTAAGGACATTCTTAAAATTTTTTAGTTTCTTATTTTTGTTTTTTACCTCACAGGTAAGTCTGAAACTTACTGTGAAGTTTTTATTTTGTACTTGAGTAATTTGTAATGATTTTGTCTTCACTGTGGTGAATAATAAATATGGGACATTGTGGACTGTAGTTACGGCAGCACTGTCTATATGTTATTTTTTTTCCTAAATAATACCACAATCCCATATTAAGTTTTGAAACTTCTTATGGTTCTTTTACATAATGTATGAAGTTGAACTGAAGTACTTATGGGTGATCCAAAAATGGCAGAATAAGTCATTTTGATCTAGATTCCTTCATGTGCTTTAATGGGTAGCTTTTCATAGCAAATCATAACTTTGCCACTTCTTAAGGCTCTTTTTATCTTGAGAGAAATTTCCATCCCTATATAAAATATAGAAGTTTTTCTTTATCATTTAAAGTTCATTTTCTTTATACTTTTCAGGGCACATCTGTTTCACAATGAAACAATGTAGTAAAGCAATATGTAGAAATGTGAACTGTATTTAAGAGTTTTGTTTTTTTTTTTTAACTAAACCCTAATTTGAATAAGTACTGATGAGGCTGTACTACCTGCAGGACTTGAAATAGTCCTGTGTAGGTGGCACAGAGTTGAGCTATGTGGACATACTAATTGAGGTTGTAATTAGCTCAGATATCTTGGCCATACTCTGTTTCTCAATGTAGGCTTAGGTAATGTTTCTGACTTTGAACTAACAGACTAGTTTATATTTCACTCAGCACACACTAATTTTCTTTATTTATTGTTTCTTGGTGAATGTCAGAGCTAGGTGATTTTTTTTTTTTTTTTTTTTTTTTTTTTTGGTTAAATGCATATGATCAGATTTTCTTGCTGAAAAAGGACCAGGTATTTTACCATTTTTATTATCTTTTAGAAAACAAAAATATATAATTTCTGTATGAAATATTTAAAAGGCAAGGTGACAAGTCAACATATATAGAATCAAAATAAAGTCCTAACACAGCTTTCACTAGACAGAGAGCAGAGTGGAGCAGCTGTTACATTTGCCTCCTGTTTGATTTTCTTTTCATTGGGGGACAAATACATTAAAAGGCATATCTCCTCCACTTGGTAAAAAAATGCTTCTAGAATGTCACTGTCTTTTTGCTTTTTAAAAGCTTTTAAGTAGAGTCTGTCTTTTTTAAGATCTCAAACAATCAATGATTTATACTGGCAGGGATGAAAGGATGTTATGTCTTGCAATTATATTGTAACAACGTGAACATAAATCTTTCTTTTAAATTAAGTTGGTCTTCAGTGAGTGCAGCTATCCCTATAGCACTTTCAGTTTTCTGACACTTTCAGATTTCAGTAGAGAACTTCCACTCCATTTCAGAGTTTTTTTTTTTTTGATAACATTATTTGTAAGTGTATTTACAAAATAGTATAGACAACATCATATTTAAGAACTACTTTAAAAGTATAGGTCTTTAATAGATGGTAGAATTCTGTATTTTAATAGAAGCATGATATTGTAATCTAACATTCATGGAAAATATGAGGAAAACTGGTTATATTTTCAGAGATTTTCCACGCTTTTACCAATGAAAGTATTTTTCTTTTCCTGGTGGTGTTATTTAAGCATCACTTTCTTTTAGTTTTGCTTGCTCTTTAAAGAAAAAAAAAGTATTCTCCAGATTAAATAACTGCAGAGTCATCATTTAAATGATATTTAGAAACATGAAAGAGTTAAGTGACAAAAATTCTAATAAGCAATCCTATAGTTATACATCAAAAATCAAACTAGAGAAGTAATGTTGTTATGGAAACTGAATATTTAGATTTAAATTTATGTAAGCAGAACTTCAAGGGTTATCCTAAGCAGTAAACATATTTGCAAACAAATTAAATATTGCCATCCAGATATTCCATCTCTAATAATCATCATATATGTTTACTGCAGAATTATCTAACTTTCAGATTCCTAAAACTTTATCATTAATCTTGTTTTGTATAATTTTATTGTATTATTTTTAGCTTACAAACATTGTCCTTCTTGTTGTTCGCTTAAATTTCAGCTAGTACTCTTTTTAGCTATTTTTTCTATTGCATTTGTATCCTTATTTTTATCTACATCAACTACTGCTTAAAAGAATAGCTATTTCCCAATATACAAAGCTGGCTTGTATTTTAATGCACTATGATCATTGTGAGATAGTCTTGTGCCTCCACTTTTTTTTTACACTATGCGCAGTCTCACTTGTTAGTAAAAAATTACTGGGCCCAAGTGCCCAGCCCTAATGTAGCTTAGATTATTCTGCACTGACAGAATTTTTTAAAATTCTGTCTTTATTATGTAATACTTGATACTTGTTTAGCTTATTTCAAATTGCTAAAAACTTCAGCAAAGTCATGAATATGTATATTTCTCTCTTACTCCACAATATAGTAGAATAAATGCTGAATATATTTAGCATGCAAATAATGTTGTTACTCTCAATGAAGAAACTAGAAAAAAAGATAAAATATTTTTATGTGTCCTTTTCCATATCAATTTTAATATTATAGCAAAATTGTTTTCCTATTATCAATATCACATTTAATACAATATATTTAATAAATATATTTAATAAAATATATTTTTGTAATTCAATTACTGAATTACAAAAAAAAACCAAAAACAAAATTGAGTCTTCTCAATTTTCTTGTATATTTTCTTGTAACTACTAATTGTATCATGCATTTTTTAAACTGTGGTTGGCTCAAAAGGAGCAAAATTGAACCCCTTTTAATACTCCCTACGGTGTGCCAGCATTTTCAGCTTTAGTCAAGCTCCTATTTCTCAACTGAGAATATTTTCACCATTTGCAGAAGAAAAAAAGTGGAAAGAACCTTGCAAAAGAAATTACATTGTTTTCCATGTGTTAGGAAATATGACAAACAGAGTCATTAAATTTGCAAATTTTTCTTTAGGGCAAAGTATACTTGAGTGGAATAAGTTTTTCAAATTTTCTTCTTCAGTGGGAAATCAAAAATGTTATGTAATTTAACTTTCAGAGCTTCAGAAAGGTGGGCCTGTCAATTAAACCGGTCTGCAAATACATACGAAAAAGTGAAGAACTCACCAAAAGCAAAAAAAAGTCTTTGTTGAATCAATATCTAGCACTACATCCAAGTTAGAGTTCTATAAAATCGTAATACCTTGTTTTGATCTTAAACACAACAGGTTTGTTATTGCCTGACAAACAACTTTTAAGAAGTCTCACCATCTAAAATAGATACCTTTTACTGTTTAACACAAACTATAAACATGAACCACTATAATGTTAGCCATGTTAATAACGTGAGCTAAATTCGTCTCATGCTGACTTCTGTCTCATAAAGTGGTCATGAAATTTTTGACACCAAAAATATATATGTTTTCATATTATACTGTGTAGACTTTTGAAAACATGCATTGGTGCCTGGCTATTTTATCTTTCACGTGTGAAATATTTATAAAATGAAGCACACTGCTTAAATTACTTGAGTTATATTTTCTTAAGTTAGGAGATCATATTTTTTTTTCAGAAATAGATTTTATATAGAGTTCAGGATTAAATACTGGCACTAATCAGGTTAATGTATCTCTAATGCAATCATAGTTCCATGTTATATTTATAGGCATTTATTAGTTCATTTCAAAATATTATAAGCCATTTTCAGCTTTGGGGGATATATAATTTATTAGTAAGAGCTGCATTAGATGGAATCACTGAACCACATATTCTATCATCAGAGTATTCAGCACAATATGTTTGTATGAAACAGGAAGAAAAATCATAGTGCATAACAGTGGAATAATTATTGTATCGGTAGATTTTTCATAATCTCATCATTCAATAAGTCCCCTGAATAATATTGGTTTATACTTCTTAAAGCCCATCTCATTTTCCAGGTGAAGTTAGCTTGAACCTTACTACATTTTCAAAGGCATATGCTAGCAAGACTTTTGCTAAGTTACTTTAGATTAAACATCAGTATCTTTCCAATATACATTCAGTTTAAAATGGTCCAGGAGTCTCTAAATCTCAAGACTTGGGTATAATTTTATCTGATTTTCAAATCAAATTAAATCAGAAATAATGAAAGCAGTTTTTTGATCATTATTTTTTATTGTAATTGTTATTGATGTAAGAAGAGGGGTGATTTGCATCCCCAGATGTTAATCAATTTCTATTTGAATAATGCAATTTAAATCTATTTAAATATACAATACAGTATAAATAATACTGGTTTGCATTGAGTGATTCATTTTAATGAACACAAAGGATTTGGTAACAATGGTTTCTGTCTCTGTACCCACTTCAAACAGATTTCAGTCATGTTCTCTCAAATCATCGAATAATTTCTGTGATTAGTAATGTATTTCCCCTGAAGAAGTCCCATTTAAGATGGTATTAGACTATAAATGCTCAGAGATTACTCTGAGTGGTCAAATCAACATCTGTCAAATTAGTTTATACAAACAATAATGAGTCTTCAGTCTTTATAATCTATTCTTTTGACTGCTAAAAAAAAATTATTCAGTCTTTGGATACACACCCAAAACAGCATACAAAATGTTACTATAATATCTTTTTGGTGAAAACAGGGAGTTTTCAATGCGAGGATGAAATGAGGGAGGGCCAGGCCCATCTGGAAATAGTTAACAAGAGATGACAGGGATGACAGGAAGGGCTTCTATAAACACATCAGCAACAAGAGGAAGACTAGGGAAAAAGTATCCTGCTGAATGGGGAGGCTGCCTTGGTGATGGAGGATGCAGAGAAGGCAGAGTTACTAAATGCCTTCTTTGCTTCTGTCCTAACTGCTAAGGCTAGTCCTCAAAAACTACAGAGCCCAGGTAAACGAGAGATAAATAGGCGAGAAGACCTTCCATTGGTCCAGGAGGATTGGGTTAGGGATCACTTAGGCAAACTGGACACCCACAAATCTATTGCCTGGATTGGATGCACCCAAGAGAGCAAAGGGAACTGGCAAAGGTTATTGCTCAGCCGCTCTCCATCATCTTTGAGAGATCGTGGAGAGCAGGGAGGTGACAGAGGACTGGAAGAAAGCCAACATCACTGCAGTCTTCAAAAAGGTCAAGAGGGAGGAGCTGGGAAACTACAGGCCAATCAGCCTCACCTCTGTCCCTGGAAAGGTGATGGAGCAGCTCATTCTAGAGAACATCTCTAGGCATGTGAAGGAGGAGATGATAGGGTGTAGTCAGCATGGATTCCCCAAGGGGAAGTTATGTCTGATGAACCTAAATAGCCTTCTACAATGGGATGACTGGCCGGCTGGACGAGGGGAGAGCTGTGGATGTTGTCTACCTTGACTTCAGCAAGACTTTCGACACCGTCTCCCATAATATCCTGATAGGAAAGCTCCAGAAGTGTGGTCTGGACAGGTGGACAGTGAGGTGGCTTGAGAACTGGCTGGATGGCAGAACTCAAAACATGGTGATAAATGGGGCCGAGTCCAGTTGGAAGTCTGTGGCCAGCGGTGTCCCCCATAGGTCAGTACTGGGCCCGGTGCTGTTCAACTGTTCATCAATGACTTGGAGGAGGGCACCCTGAGCAAGTTTGTGGAAGATACCAAGCTGGGTGGAGTGACCAACACACCGGAGGGCTGTGCTGCCTTTCAGAGGGCCCTGGACAGGCTGGAGAGTTGGGCAGAAAGAAACCTCCTGAGGTTCAACAAGGACAAGTGCCTTGGTCCTGCACATGGGAAGGAATAACCCCAGGCACCAGGACATATTAGGGGTTGACCTGCTGGAAAGCAGCTCCACAGAGAGGGACCTGGTAGTCCTGGTTGACACCAAGTTAACCATGAGTCAGCAGTGTGCCCTCGTGGCCAAGAAGGCCAATGGGATCCTGGCCTGCATCAGGAGGAGTGTTGCCAGCAGGCCGAGGAAGTGAGGGGATTCTGCCCCTCTACTCATCTCTGGTGAGGCCCCACCTGCAGTATTGTGTGCAGTTCTGGGCTCTGCAGTGCAAGAGTTGTGGAGCTTTTCGAGAGGGTCCAGCGGAGAGCAACAAAGATGAATAAGGGACTGGAGCATCTCTTTTATGAGGAAAGACTAAGTGTGCTGGGCCTATTTAGCCTGGAGAAAAGCTTTTATTTGCTTTCATGAAATAATCAGACTATGGAAAATATTGATTAGTAGTCTTTGAGTTTTAATAGATAATAATCAACAGCTGTATTATTTCTAATTGTAGCAGTTAAGAGCGATTCCAGTAATATCAGATGGGCCCCAAATTTACTGATATCATACATAATGGAAGGTCATGTACCCAGTTTTATATTCTACTGTGTTCATGTTTCTCTTTCTTCCATTAAAGTTTGATAGTTGTTTTTCTCCTCTCAATAAAACAAACTCTGATTTTTTTTTCTATGTCTATAATTGAATATTTGCTATTTTGTTGAAGACTTCCTTGATTAAAATACATAGTACTAGGAGTTGGTTTATTCTCCTACACTTCTTTCACATTTGACATCCAATGCGTGTGATACCAGGACATTTCCACTTCTTTGGTCAGTAATAGCATGGCTTATCTCAAGTTACTGATGAAAGTGAAAGACATACCATGCCATTACTCTAAGACATGCTTTTGTAACTGCAATATGAATAATCTGATTGCACAGCAAAGTGAGTTGTACAATAACATATAATTTCCCTACATATAGTGCTTTTCCAGTATCTCAGAACATCCTTAAAAACAAAGAAATTATTGCTATATAACGTGTGATACTGGAAAGTTTTTAAAAACATTTCTATGCAAGCCACATCTGCTAAGTATGTGCATGATGTGCTATTGCGTTATTCTTAAAAGATACAGCTATAAATGTAGTTGTAGGCAGACACCTGTAACCTGTTTGGTGACACCCATTTATGTGAGGAAAATACGATGATCCAGTAAAGCAAGTCAATTGATTTTGAAACCTCTGAAGCCAGTGGATTGGTTACTCTGTTTAGAAATAACCTTACATTTCTTAAATAAGTCCCATTTCTCAAATATTTTTTCTCAGTGGACCTTAAAGATCACGGGATAATAATATTTCCATTAATATACTGTCTTTTTTTTTTTCCCTGTAAGCAGAAATATTCTTGATCCATTGTAACTTCATTTCAGTGTAGTGACTTTACTGAGATATTGAGATATGCATGAGATATGCAAGAAGAAATTGTAGTTGTAGTTGTACTTTGCCTCTTTATTTGCTTATAAGCTAAGAACTGTATGCATGAAGAATGTTAGCATAAGCTAAGAAATGCATGTATGCATAATGACAAACTATCAATAAAAGTAGCTCTTTGTTTTACAGATAAAGAGAAGAGATGTAGATGTTTAAGTGATTTATTTGGCCCCATGCAACATGGATGTTAGCGAAAGTCTTTTCCTTATGGGGGCTAATATATCTTTGCCTATTTCACAGCCCTTTATTCAGATTAAATCTGGCTCTCCTGGGATGCTCCAGCCAGGACCACATTGGAGAACCAGAATGATGGTGCCTGTCCTTTGGAGCCTTCCCACTTCTGTCTCCAGTGGTCAGGGCAATGCAACAGAAATTCAGGCACTCTTTCAACAAACCTATTATGGTCTGAAATCTGACACTCAGAAATGCAACTCCTAAGTGAAATTGCTAGCCTTATGAAATAGGCTGATTTCATGGCTTCAGAATGTGATCTCACAAATACCAAGGATAGAAGGAGAAGGAAACAAGGAGTTATGCACAGGGATGAAAACTGAGCACTGCCATCTTTTAGTGGTTTCTTTACATTCTACATTTCAGATGCATGTGTATGCTTCTTTAGCATCCTATTGTCATTTTTGTTGCTACATTCCTTCCTGAAGACCTGGCATAGGACCAATAAGACAGAGGAGAGACTGGTTTATGTCTCAACTTAGCCTTGTAAACAAAGTTGGGTATGGGGTTTTATCTCAAAACTCTTCAGAGTTTTATCGCTTAAGAGCTCTATTTTTATGACAACTCTCTGGTAGGTACTTACATCCTTTACAGGATCCTTTTAAGTCCTTATGAGCCTTTTTCAATTGAAAGCTAACTCCTTTTAAGAATTCCAGGATTAACCTAAGAAAGATAAGTGCTTGAAATTCCTAATTTATTAACAGCTTGCTTTGCAAGTTCTATTGCTCATTTCTGTGTTTAGTCAGCCTTATTCTTCTTTAAAGGAGAATGCCTCCTGCTTATTTCTGTTTTTTTTTTTTTTTTTTTTTTTTTTTTTTTTTTTTTTTTTTTTTCTTTTTGTTTTTCTCAATCGAATATCATGATTATCTTGTTCCATTTTCTGCTCTGGAAGAGTGAATTTTATTCACTGAATAGAGAGCATAGTGTAACTTATTTCCCCAGTTCTTGATATTTTCATTTTCAAAGATCATGAGTTTCTGGAGAGCAGAACTGAATAAAGCTTGCTATCAATGTGGCAAATTGCATAATCTGGATCTTCTTAATGCTTGAGAGCAAGCCGTTACACAGTATACAGGATAGGCTGTAAAATCTTTTAGGCATTGAAAAATAAATGTGAAATAAGTGAGGAAATAAGACCTCTATATTAGAAGGCTAAGTTTGTCTAATTTCTGAACGCACAGTGTGTATGCATCTTGAAAAATGCAAATGGACTGTATATCTTATCTGAAGGAGGCATAATACAAGGAAACAGCACCTAGGAAACTGCTTGAGATCACAAAACAAGCTATTTTTTTTTCATATTTAATACTGATTCCTGTGATGGGGAGCCAGTATGACGATAGGGATGACTTGTTTCTATGTTTGTTTTTGAAGCTGATAATATTTCTGAAATATTTTCAAAAACAAGGTTGATGTTATTCCTTAGAAAGCCTGCCTGACCTCCAAGACAGCTTTCAGCAACTCTTCCATTTAGCTCTAGAAAACTCTAGACTTCTGACATCAATAGTTTCCAATCCTGTTCAGAAAGATTTTCAGAAATTTGGGCTTATACTTGACTCATGGAAGGCTGAAGAAATATCAATATCTAATAAAAAGAACAACATGAAAAGTTTATAGGAATGCCATAGTTCTTCTTTTTACAGAAACAGGTGCTTAATAAGATCTGCAGGAAAAAGAAATTTGGAAGAAAATATTGCACAGATCATTTGAACTCAGTATACTTCACCTTTGCAGGTATACTGACAAATTCCAGCTTTAAAATTTTGAATTATAAAAAAAAGGAATGATTTTTTAATTAATTCCACTGTAGACAAAATGGTATGATAATATTGAAGTCATTTATTACAGAGAAAGATAAAAGCCTTTGTTTTGAATTTATTGACACAATTATGGCAGCATTACTGAATATAATGATGTATAATTTATTTTTAAATATAAAGTAATTGTGTGCAAATTTTAATTAGTCATTCTTAGACTGTAATTTATAGACTTACATTATGTTTTTAGGTGATTGGTAATACATAGAAATGGAAGCAGTACTTGGAAATAAAAGATAATAGACATACAAAATAGTATTAACAGAAAGAAAAATATATATAAGACTCCGAGCTTTTGGCAGATGTTTTCCCATCTGTTCACCTGCCAGGTAAAGAGACGACCTGCTGGAGTGTAGGAGAACTTGATCCATCTCCCAGCCAGGAGCTGAAGTCTGCTCCTAGATACTTACCTATCTGAGGCACAAGGGGCAGGGAACAGTGGGACAGCCTTTCCAAGCGCCTGGCCCACCGCCCCCTGCCAGGCCTGCACAGAAAGCCTGGCAGAGCACCTGGCTTACACCTGCGACTGAGCATTTCCATTCTACTGCTTAGGTGAAATTCTCTCAGTCAGCTCTGATTTAAAATTTACGTTCTATTATAGCAGCATTCTTTTGGATTTTCAACATTTACCACTGCAGGGGATGGTATGTGTGACTGACAGGTTCACAGCTTCCGTTGTTTCCTTTCTAGGTCCTTTGAATATGGAAATTACAATCTCTCTCTCTCTCTCTCTCTCTCTCTTTCTCTCTCTCTCTCTCTCTTTTTCTCTTGTGCTTTTGTGCTTTTTCTTTGTAGTCCAGGGCTTTTTCTCTATTAAAGATGCAAATTTTCTGAGCTAATTAATGATCTGAGAACATTTACTTTGTTATTAAGTAGCAGTCACACTTCAGGGGAAAAGAATGCCCTGAAATACCATAATATCATGGAAGTCTTATTGCAAAATGGAGCCATCTACAACAACAAAACAAACAAAAATTTATAACAAGTAAATTTTCCCAGAAATGAGAATTAAAAATTTCACCACATCATAGAAATTCAAAGTGAAGATGTGATCAAAGTTTTTTTTTTTTTAAAGACTCTGTGTAGCTTCACATAAAACCTGTACTTCTTATGTAATTCTGTGAACTTCTAACACTATGAAAGAAGGTAAAATTTAAAGAGTACATTTTGCACAAACTATTAAAGATGCTTCATTTAAATATTCTGAGATCAAAATTACTGTGGGAATGAGAGGCACATGAAAAAGGGGAAACTCTGAGGTCCGCACCTGCAATGACCCTTCTTGTTTCCTTTTAGCTCACAAGAGAGCAGCAGACAGATCTGAGAAGTAGCTTATTTCATTTTTTTTTTTTTTTTTTTTTTGGATTATGGAATGAAAATAGTAATTTGGCTTTAATAATCAGAAAAATCAAGTTAATTTATGGTGCTTAAGATGGAACTGAAGTGAGATCAATGTCATATCCTTTAATATGAGCTCTAATGTGTAGGTAGTCACAAGTCACAAATTATGTCACAAGAAAGAAGACACCTTCCTTTTCATAAGCAACATCTTTTTACTGACAGCATTTTGGGCAACAGGCCAGACAATATCAGGAAGGGGAGTTTCAGAAGATAATTTCTTGTTATTGATTTAATTATATTAAAAATACCAAATGAACATAGTGAAAGACAAAGTTACACAGTATATCAATTACCATGATAAGTAACAGTAGCAGTTCATTATAAAAGTTATAAAAGTTAATCAGATAATATTGAGAACCCTGCTAGTCTGAGCACAAAACACAATTTGTATTATCATTAAAAGTTGAATCAAAATAATGTAAACTTTAATCCCCTGGTTACTGCCCCAACAAAACAAAAATACACACAAAAATATTTCAGAAACAAATGCTTTATGGTTTGAAGTGCATTCTTTCAATCAACCAAGAAACCATTGATCTGTCAAAATCAGTGGTCAGACTTAAATTTCAGAAAAGACAAAAATTGTAATGACAATGAGGAAATGTGCATGAGAATAAATTCTCTTGGTCTTTGGGAATTGCCGATCACCATAGTACAAGGCCTTGGCCATACCTTCAGAGCTAGTAACAACAAAAGCTATTGCACCATTTTTTTAAACAATACAGCTCTACTGGATACCATTCATTAGTAATGTTGCTGCTGTCATGGATTAAGCAGGTAGGCAAGAAAATAAACAAAATAAATAACAAGCAGAAAATCAGGGACCTAATAGAGATAATAATTTTGGTGCAAACTATAAGATCCCTTCTACACACTTACATGTTTGTATGTCAAAAATGTCTGTCCCACAATAGAACTTTACCTTATCTCTTTTTCCTCCTTCATTTGCTCTTTCTTCCTGCAACATTTCCTTTATTCTATTCATACCAATTACCTTTCCTTTCAGAGATTATTTAATTAGAACATCACTTGATAAACTCTGAGAAATTCTGCTTCAGTTATAGCTGTACTCTCTATTTAAGACCTGCAGGAAGACTTTCCAAAAGATTCTCTATTTTCTATTTCTATTCTCTAACAGTTACACTGTTTTAGCCTAATAAATGATTTCTCATTTTCTTGCAGTCTTTGCTTTGCTTACATTTTGTAAATGTGCACGTGTGCTTTCAATGTGCAGATGTGACAGAGAAGCTAGACCTATTGAAGTGTAATCTCAAGGGCATTCCAGTTTATTATTACTATTTGCCTTGGGTGTTTCCAACTTCTTCCATAGGAAAATTGTGAATTTCCTTGATGGTTTGCACGGTCATCCTAAAACCCCAATTTGTATTTGGAGTCTTGCCTAAGAAGATGACTTAGGAGTGGGTTCCAGCTCTTCAGTCACTTGATTCCCCTTTCTCTTTATTTCAGCTGGACTGTTTAACAGTTATAATAATGAGAAAACGAAGAAACATAAGCAGAGTTAAGGTAACATTTCTGTCCTAAGAATTTAGAAAACATCTAGATTTAATTTGTGTTCTAGTTCTCAAATTCTTAGAAATCACAAATATCTTGTGATCATTTGTTCCTCTGTGATGACTCCTCTAGCCTACATATCATTGGTAATTCATTCCTTTCTTCTCAGGCTATAAGAGAGTAGCTAAGTTCTTAGAAGAGGAAGAAAGCAAGTGCTATTACACGAATACCTATGTAAGCTAAGTAGCATCTATCTTTGATTACTAATATCAGTGCTCTTGTAGCATAATTTTTATTCTAAGTAGAGGAGGAAAAGCTTTATATTACAAGTTAAAAATATAAACTCTCCTGCCTCAAACTGTATGAACTAAGCTAATCATTTGCTAGTATGTATAACAACTTGTGGCCCTCTATAACACTCTAGCAGAGTATTAAGAAACTCCCCTTCATATAGGAATTTGCAAAAGAAAGCAAGTTCACAAAATTTACAGACTTTACTGATGGCTTTAAAAGATTCTCATAACCTTAAAAGTTATAGTTCTGTGAAGCTGGTCAACCTCTTGCTGTTTTTAACTTTGCACTGCTGTATGCAGTTTTGGTTGGTTGCCTTTTAGCAAATTATAGCTAACAAATAGTTTGTTACAAAAATCAGGAGGAAATAAAGGACTATAAACGTCAGCCACCCATGAACACATAAGATGACAAAGAAAGGTGCTAAGTCATAAAACTTCACTTTTTCCATTCAGATGGAGTCATAATACTGTTGTTTTGTTTTTAGTTCATTCAAAATAAGAGCCTCTAGCAAATAGAACTACTTTATCTCAAATCTGAAACAAAAAAAAAAAAAAAGAAAATATTCCTTGGAGGTGAAAAATTTTGATTTTGTTTTATAGTCTAAGAACAAGACAACAGAAGATACTGCTTTTGCCCATTGAGCAAGACAACAGAATATAACTGCTTTTGCGCATTTGCAGCTCAGTTGTTTTTTCCTTTATCTTTCCCTTGAACAGTTCATAAATGGTTTTAGTCAAAATAAATAAATCCTTCCCTTTGGTATTTTATTGCTTAGGAACAAATACTGAGGATGGAAAAGACCTTTTTAACTTTATTTTTATAAGTTACATATTAAATTTTTTACAATGTAGAGAAAATAAGAATACTAGACATACTCTACTTTCCACACCAGCTTCTGGTCCTTTGCTTTTAAAGAATTGTGCTATAGATTGCTATACAAAATAAAATCTAAAAATATATATATATTTTAAATATATAAGAATCTCCCCTTCAATTAATTTGCATATTGCTAGGAACCTCAATAGCTGACTGAAACACCTGTACAGTTCGCTTGTATTGTAGTTCACATCCTGTATTTCATCTAACTGTAGTGAGACTTAAATTGTGCTGAATTTAGAGCATCTGACTTCACTTCCTCTATCTCCTAAAAGATCTTCATTGCTTTGCTCAAGTAGGATGGACTCTGTGAACCTCAGTTTTTCATCATTTTCATTAAAATCATCATTTTCATTTCATTAAAATGAAAATAATATTTTTTGCCCTCCTGTCTTTTGGAAAAAGGGAGAAGATTATCTTTAGTATGTTTCACATTATGCCTAACAAAAAGAATTCCTGACCTAATTTCATATCTCTTAAGTCTGTTATAAAGCAAATCTTATAACTATACTTGACTCTATCTAGTGTTGAACATTTCCAGAAGCGATCCTGGAGGCAAGCTGATTCCCTTCCTTCTTACCTAGTAAATATGTCTCTTGCAAATTCCAAGCAAGCTGACAGGTTATGAAACCAAGAGAAGCAGCTTGTCTCTGAAGTCTGCTTATTCCCACTCACCTTGAAAATGGATGTGAATAACTGCATGAGAGTAAAAGAGGAAAAGTTCTTTACACTTATATTAAGCAAGATCTGTTCATTCAATAAGAATACAAATGATTATAATGTTCAGGAAAAAATCATATTTAGGCTACCTTAACACTATGGGTTAAGTTCATAGTTATAGTCAGTATGTGATTTACTTGTTGATTCAGACCAGGTCACATTTATTGGAAAGCACTTTTATTTTTATACAGAAGAGCTCATGATAATCTGCAGCAATGCCCCATGTTATTGTAGGAAACTGGGGAAAATAACTCTAGTCATCACTTAAGATGATGAAGATTGGTCTCCAACATTGCCAAGTGGGTAAGCCTGAGTATATTTTGCATTAATTCAACAATGGACCAAGTACACAGGGGAAATACTAGCTTTTATGGATACAGTCGGTTAGTCATTTCAGGAAAGCTGACTGAGAACTACTCTTAGGTCATTTCTAAAAACTCAAATTGAAGTAGGTGACATTTAGGTGGTTTCCTAAAAGTCTCCATTTATGCACAGAACATAATCACTTCAAAACTCAAGCAGATGATAGTTTCTTCTCAACAGCAACCCATAACTTGGATGAATAGGGAATGAGTCATGGAACAAGTGAAGGGGGTCAGGGGTGAATGACACAATACACTTCACTTGTGTGAAAGAAACAATAATAAGTTTTACTGATATGGGCAAAGGTTTAACAGGGTCATTTATTATTTACTGCATGAGGTACAAGATATACACAGAATTACCAAGGAAAGCCTCCCATTGAATCACAGGGTTCAGACTGGACTCCCTTGCTTCCCAAACACCTTCTGAGAGGAGTCTGGATCTGGTTGGATCCAATCCAGTCCCAGATCTGGTCAACCATTTATGACTAAAGAATCCTATGCATAGTTACCTATACAATTCAGTAAATTTATAAGTTCAGAAAGTAGGCTGTAGTCACTTACCACATTTTGACAAGGATCTCTTAACCCTGAGGAATATCCTTGAGAGGTCCCTGCTCAAGCTGAGATCATGGTGTGCAGCCCAGTGCCATGCAAGGAGAGCACAGTGGGCTCTTGGGCTGTTATCATATTCATTGGACAAGATGACTGATTTATAGTCATTCTTTTAGATGAATTTTGATTGATGCATGCTCAATTAACAGTTATCTCCCTGTCAGAATGCAGCCATCTGGTTATTGTAGGTCAGGGAGGCAATCACCCGGATCAGATAAGGTCACTGGTGGTTAATAACTGAATAGGGCTACAGCTAAATGTAAAAGATCGGGTTGGGCTGGGGAAGAAGCACACCTTTCACCTAGGGACAGTGTATGTGTCAGTTACAATGGCAAGCAGCAAAGATTTTACAGTGTGCCTACCTCCAAGCCAACATATTTATTTCCACACACAGGCATTCTCAAGGATAAGTCAAAAATAACAACTAAAGAATGGAAATTTCTTCAGAGTCACAAAAGACACAATTTCCAAATGTCTTCTTTAGCCTAGAGTAACAAAGGCATCTTTACTTTCTCCTATACAGCAGAAACAATAAGTCAAAAACTCATCAAATCAAAATATATATATTACTGGTGTCCTGTCCTGTTCAGTATTAATTCAGATTTGATCCATAGTATCATTTCATTTTCTGATCCTTTTTCCTAAATCTCAGTCATTCTGTCTCCTCATTTTGAATATTTTTAAAGGAAAATCTACCCATCAAGCAAAACATTTTGACTGAGTTTTTTTTTCATCTTCTTCATTAGGGGAAAAAAAAAATACCAGGAAAAGGAGGAAGAAAATAGAAGACACTTAACTGAAAATATCTGAGGCGTGATAATGTCAAATTTCTAATTGATTTAAACTAAATTCAATAGAGCTGTGGCAGAGAAAAGAACATGTTATTTGTATGTCAACTTGAATAATGGAAAATTGTGCTTTATCATCCTGATGCACATCTACATTGAGATGCTTGGTGTGGTTGTTTATCACTACTTTAGCAAGATGTTCACAACTGAGTCCAGAGGTAAAATGATGAATAACAGGCTAGATGTCAGGTGGCAGCCAGGTGGATTTAAATTGCCTGAGCTGCTGAGTTGTGAGCAGTGGCATGAAATCTTGCTGGAGGCCAGTCACCAATGCTGTGCCCTCAGGGGTCAGTACTATATGTTTCACATATTCTTTAAAGCCCTGGATGATGGGTCAGAGTGCATCCTCAACAAATTTGAAGACAACACAAAACTGGTAGGAGTAGCTGATATATCAAATTGCTGCCCATATATCAAATGGTTGCAAATGGTTTCCATGGGATCATGCCAGGCTGGAAAAGTAGACTGAAAAGCACTTCATTAAACTGAAGAAAGAGAAATGACAAGTCCTGCACTTTGGAAGGCATATCCTCATGCACTAATAAAGTCAGGGAGCCAGATAACTGGCTAGCAGCTTTGTAGAGAAGATCCTGGGGGTTCTGATGGAGAAACTGAGTATATGCAGCAATGTGCTCCTGCAACAATGGTCAGCAGTATCCAGGGCTGAATTAGATGTAACAGGTAGGTTGAGGGAGATCCTTCTTCTTTATTCATCAATAATGAGACCATCTGGAGTGCTGGTGCAGGTTTGCGCTTTCCATCAGGAGAGGCATATTGGAAAATCTCCAGTGGGTTGCCATAGAAATGATTAAGAGGGAAGGCGAAAGGAGAATTAATTACCTAGTGGATTTCCAGACATGCCTTCCAATCTCAGCCACCCTGTGGTCCTATGAAGATTAGATGCAAACTTTGGCTCCTCTGAACAGGCTAAAAAAAATCTGAGAGACAAGTATTTTCTATTAATTAACTAACAGGACATTTCCTTGAATCGAAAGAGAATGAAGTTCCATTTGTTACTGTGTGTTAGGAAAAATATCATATTTGATCTCTTAAAAGCCACAGTGTCTGAGTCTGATTTACTGGGTATCCAGGAGTGATTTTTCTTCTTTGTGAGTGTTTTTACAAATCTTATGCTTGTCAAGAGCTTCACAGAAAGTTTTAGTTTTAGCCAACCTAGATTTTCTGGGAAAACACATTATAAGAATCAAAGCCACTGTTCATCTGAAGTGCTACAGAGCAGTCCTCATCATCATGAGCTGCTGTCTTCTCTTTTCCCATCTGATCAGTTGCTGTCTTTTACTCCTCAGGGTTCTTTTCATGCTCTTCATTAAGAAAGGAACTATTCACTTAGCAAAAAATATCAAAATATCCTTCTGATACTCACTCATAGAAAATCGAATAGCCAAACAAATTTACATCTAGGATATTAAAGCATATCTATGGGATTCTTCTTCAATACTGCTTACTGATATTTTCCCAAGTTACTTTTGATGTTTTCTTATATATCAATATATGTATTGACATTCATGCCATTCTGTTGTAAGTCTCCAACAGCGAAATCTCCAAAACATATTCTCCTATTACATGGCAACTTGAAGGCCATGTTTTCAGTATCCCCGTGGCTTTTAGTATCTTATGCAGCCTTTAGTTAAAGGTCCTAAAGTTCTGAGCAACAGTCTATGAAAGTCCTTTGGGTGAACACTGTTAAAGCTTTTATAGTGTGCTTTATATTTAGAATTCTTAACATCAGGCTATAAGAAACAAGCTTGTGAAAACCTGTAATTTACTAGGAAATAACAAGTATTCATGTCTTTTTTTCTTGTATTTACTTTAAATACCATAATTCTATAAAAAAATGAAGCAGTAGCTTAGTTTAAGGTGTTTGTAAAAAGAAATTTAAATATATTCAATATAATTAATATGTTATTAACAGATAATTAATTGCTAATGATAATTGATATATTTAATATGTAATATGTAAACATATTTAATATATTTAAAGAAGCTGGGGCTTTTTTTTTTTTTTTTTTAACAAAGACTGATTCAAACATAGCAACCCGGAATGGACCTGAGTGATAAATATTCATCTAGATTTTTGTCTCTAACATATATGTTTTATTAATATATAATGAACGGCAAACGAATAAACTTGACATCTTTATAGCCATATTAGTCATGTCCTTGTGAAAGTTCTGTTATTACTATTATGTGCAACATTCTCCAAGACAGACTTTTCCTTACTCTTTAAAGCATTGTTCAATGAAGTTTAAATTTCTAAGTTAGCCAGGAAAGCACAATCAATGTTTGAAAGAGCAGAAACAATTTCTTTACTGTAAGACATTCAAATCTGAGTTATTCAAGCAGATTCCTAAGCCTTATATTTGCACACAAAACCTACTTTCCATAGTTCATTAGAGTTATTGAGCCCCAAAGAAATCAATGGGAACTGTGAGCACCCATACTCTGGAGAACTCAAGTCATTTTACTAATATTCCTCTGTGTTAAAACCTTGAACGATGTCATTAACGTGAGTGGCTTATGTTTTCTGTAATGAGAGAGTTTCAAGGGAACTTTTCTGCAAGATAAGCAGGTATGCTAATTTTTGTTGCTGGGACGAGTGTAGCTAATATAGCAATATGTGCAGAGGGCATTTTGCCACACTTTCAGATATTTTTAAATTGCTTCACGCCATCATTCACAGTTCATTGCCAGGTGACATGAGTTTACCAATATGTTCTGTCAATATAGAACAAATGATTTAAAAAAAAAAATCAAACTTTTCTTATTGTTAGTTTGATATCTGTTTCCATGTAGAAGCCATTTGTTCATTTTCTTTGGTGCAAGTTTCTTACCTGTGAATAGGAAGTAAAATTCTGCTAATCTATAGCACTTATTGACAATGTCAGAAAAGAATTTTAAATGTACTACCTTCCACAAATTCCACATGCAGCCTCAGATAACATCTAGAAAAACAACATATCATGAATTACATAGTAAGGTAGAACTGAAAAATAATTGGTTTTGAAAAATCAGTGATTTCTGTAAAGTGATTTTTGAAAAATCACTGATTTTGTGATTTTTGTGATAATTGTGTATCTCCTGCAGATATGTCTATATGAGGCATGTAGAACTACTACAGAGAAAATAATCTACTCAGAAACCATATGGTTGGAAAGAAAGAAAAGAAAGAGGGAAATTAAAGACAGAAAAAGAACAGTGGAAAAGAGGCACTTAAAAGATATTCCTTCTAAAAGTTATATTTAAATTTCACCTATTTCCAATTTCCGCTAAAATATACACCCCAAAATATATGCTAATTTGTAATGCTATCATCTTATAACTTTCAATAGTGTCATTAGAGATAGAGCTAACATACTCATCATATACTGAATTAGTCATCAGATTGAGAGCTTTTATTTATAAAAGTTATATATTAAGCATGAACAATGATCTGCTGGTTAAGTTGCATAGTAGGTGTATATTGCAAACATACAAAAAACTGTTCAGAGGTTCAGCACAACAATTCTTTGCCAGTGAGAAAAGGGAGAGAAGGGAGGTCATCTTGTGAAGAATAGATGAAAATTGACTTCCTGTTGATTATAAAAAATAATCTTGTTGATTATCAAAAGTTAACTAAATGGGCCAGTTCATGTACAGTTTGGGGAATGGCTGTACAGGCCCAACCTGGGTTTCTTAGGTGCTTTAGACCTGCCATTCCTCACCTCTGAATACTCACACTTTCTACTAGCCATTTTTCATCTGGCTTGGTCAATTCAGCATTACCTCCCACTCTTCTCTGTCCACTTTGATGCTTTCTTGTTTAACTAAACATCTGTTGTGAAAGATATAAAAATCTCTAGTGAACATGATTACTCAAAGATTTAGTTTGCCTCAAGCTCCTCTGTTTTACAGATTCTGATTTAGTCTTCTGAAAGGAACAGACCTGAAAAGGCAGAAGCACTTAAAACATACTTCAGATGCCGTTTGGAAAATGAATTCTAGAGAAAGAGACGAATATGATG
Organism: Nothoprocta pentlandii; assembly: GCA_013398315.1. Taxonomy (NCBI): domain Eukaryota; kingdom Metazoa; phylum Chordata; class Aves; order Tinamiformes; family Tinamidae; genus Nothoprocta; species Nothoprocta pentlandii. The sequence continues at coordinate 178,954 of VZSG01000889.1, forward strand.
AGAAAAAACCTTTTATGTCTTACTGGGTGATTATTTGTTAAAGGAAGCAATTAGGAGAAAAGTAAGTTCTTCCACAATACCATTGTCTGATGATGGCACCACAAAATGGAGCTAGTTCTAAAATGGACATGTCTCTCACTAGGTGAGTGTTGGGCTTTTCCTTATTTCTTCTGTCTACTGGATGGCCATCACGGGCATTTTAGGCTAGAATACACACCGCACATCTAATGTCATTAGATACTTTCTGTGCTATCAGATTACTGAAGAACACTTTGTATAAAAGAATTTTTAGTTCTTTCCTTTTAGATTTATACTTTCAAGATGAGCAGATTAAAGAATAATTTTCTTCATGATATAATCTAAAACACTACAAGTAGAATTACAGAACTTTCCAGATTCACAGATCTAAAAATTTAAGAGATATAATAAGGAAGAAAAATCTTAGAATACAGGAAGAATCATTACAAGAGAAGCAACAAAAAAAGACATTTCCAGGCTTACTCATAAAATAAAGTAGTCTAAACTGATAAACAATTCTCCATCATTCAGTTGGAATCAAAGCACTCTCTCTGATACTTGGGGTTAAATGCTTTCTCTTCATCTTGTCAACATATCCCTCACTCTTTCAACACCAAGCATCCCTGGAAATGTGACTTCTTCCCTTACAGATCTTGCTCTCATCTGCTCTCCGCTGCTCTACAATGTTTGCACTTTGCAGATTAAGATTTCCTACTGCTAATTTAAATGTGACATGTTTATTATCATGATAATCACATTAGAAGTTGCACCCAGAATTCAACAGCACAATGTCTGTTCAGCTGTGCCTTCTCTCCATGTCCTTGAGATCCTGGTATCTCAATGGGATCCTGGCTTGCATCAGGAGGAGTGTTGCCAGCAGGTCAAGGGAGGGGATTCTGCCCCTCTACTCGTCTCTGGTGAGGCTGCACCTGGAGTATTGGGTGCAGTTCTGGGCTCCTCAGTATGAGGGAGGTGGAGTAGAGAGGGTCCAGTGGAGGGCAACCAAGGTGATTAAGGGAGTGGAACATCTCTCGTATGAGGAGAGACTGAGTTAGCTGGCCTTTTTAGCTTGGAGAAGAGAAGGCTGAGAGGGGATCTGATTAACATGTTCATGAAGGGAAAATGTAGGGAGGAAGGGGCCAAGCTCTTCTCAGTGACAAAACAATGGTAATGGGTAAAAGTTAAAACACAGGAAGTTCCATCTCCATGTGAGGAAGAACTTCTTTCCTGTGAGGATGACAGAGCCCTGGAACAGGCTGCCCATGGAGCTTATGGAGTCTCCTTCTCTGGAGGTCTTCAAAACCCGCCTGGATGCTGCCCTGTACCTCGTGCTCTAGGTGTGCCTGCTTGAGCGGGAAGGTTGGACTAGATGATCTCTAGAGGTCCCTTCCAACCTTGAATATTCTGTGATTCTGTGATTCTGAGGCAGTAGCTCCTATCCCAAATTAATGAGTTTTAAAGAAGGAGAAGATAGATGCAAAAGAAAATGGAGATAAGAATTGAATAGGATTCAAACCCTCAAAATTTTAAAAGTCTGACCCATAGCATCAAATTCTTTCCAAACGGATAAATTACTGTGGCATGGCCCATTACTGTGATACCAAGAGATAGTCAATCTCAAAAAATTATTCCCAGAAGACGTGATGCGAGAGAAGGCTTTTTGTTGATGAATGGGACCTACACTTGATGTTGATATGTAAGAAGAGGCTTGCAGAGCTTACTCTTCAATGAGAAACATATACAATGGAAAACATAAGCTTTAATCACATGATACAGTTCAAGATGTTCTTTTCAGTATATACAAGAGTCTGTGCTTTAAAATTGCAGGTAAAATAAGAGTAGAGAGGAAGGCATTTCAGAGGATCTTCCTTCCTTCCTTCCTTCCTTCCTTCCTTCCTTCCTTCCTTCCTTCCTTCCTTCCTTCCTTCCTTCCTTCCTTCCTTCCTTCCTTCCTTCCTTCCTTCCTACATCATTTTGAATCCATGATTAAAGAGAAACGCAGAAATATATTTTATGCATGACATTTTTTTCATATAAATTTTCCTAAGTATATTGAGTTGTTATAGAGCTGATGACCAATTCTTCAATGAGCGACTTCCAGTTTAGAAAATAGTATTTTGCTGACAGCAGAACTTTTCAAGGAAACATAACTCTCTCTGCTGTTCAGGATGAAATTTATGGTTATGGTAAAGAAAATTCTCCTCTCATCTCTAAAACAGCCAGTAACAAAATAAGAAAGGCATGCAGACAGGAAAAGTAAGACTCAAATTCTGATTCTTATTCATCCTTAGATGTAAATAAATATGGAAAAGAATTTCTTATACTCCCATGGAATACCCTAACAACTGTTTTTTGGTATGTTTTTAGTTTGAAATGTTAAATCAAATATATATACATATATTTATATACAGTGAGTCATATTCTGTATTTTCTAGGCAAGGGAAGGGATTAGACTAGTTAAGAAAACTTCTGAGACTTTTTAGATTTCCCTTCTTGGCAACTATACCTTTTGGTGCCATCTGGTTTATTAGAAGTGCAAGTATTTCCTCTTCAGATGTACTACTTTGGTATGACAGAGATGATAATTTAGCAATTTCCTGAGTGAAAAAGCAAGCTACATCAGAAGAAGGGAAATCATCCCAATTCAGCTGAAAACTTAAAAGCAAGGCCTTCCAGAAGCCTGTCCAACTTTTGAGGCTGAGATGTAGGATGTTGCACACAGGGAATTACTGTCTTTGGATGAACGGATACAAGAAGCCCAGATCCTGCTTTCCTAGTCTCTTGTCACGCCCAAGTGCACTTAGAACTACCATATAATGGGGAGTCCTCATCTAAGGCAAAAGATGGTTATAGACATTAGAGTTAATGAGAAAGTGCTGGCTGAAGCACCTTTCTACAAACAATTGCAGAAGAACAGCAGTTAGAACAACTCCTACAACAAGGTATTTCTACTGTTTTGCAGTTCCAACTGCAGGAAATATTAACAATAAATGAATCAAATTCCATCTAGAAATTCAAGGAGTTAAAAAAAGCTTTTTACTTACATACAGAGAGACTTGCACTTTGATAGTTTAACATGGTTATACTTTATATGAATTCAAATCAAATTTTCACTTGAAAGGAATGAACGAATAACATCATTTAGCAAATAGTTCTTTAAGTTCATGTTAATTAAAAAGTTAAAGAAGGAGTTTTCTTGAAAAGCAATGATAGGCTTCATTTTTTTCCACTTTTATTGCAGTTCATGGTAGGGTAAAAATAGACTTTTAATGATATGTGTATAGAATCTTTAATACAGCAATAACCATATCTAATACTTTATGCTGCAGGACTTAATAATGCAGGATAACAACTTATTCACTGAGAAGGAAATATTAGAACATAGCTAACATAGAGATGCTCTCAGCATTTGAAATAGGTAACATTTGGGGGCTTAATGGAAATATATAGCGCTTGAAAATCATCATGGTACCATTTATTGCAGCCCTGACTGTTGTGCTCAAGAAAGTTTGTACTTACAGATAATGATTAACCATGTTAAGTTTAAAATGAATTTTGAATTTTATTTTAGTGTGGGGCTCAGTGGATATACCAAACATCTACCAAGAGGTACTTCAAGCTCTCGACTCTCATTTACTTTAGTAACACTTGAGGTTGTCCAGCACCTCAATCCATCCTTTTTTCATACAAATTTGCAATATTTAAACTGATATTAAGGCAAAAATATCATCTCTAGCACAGCTATCCTTGAGAACATTCCATTACCTGTATTGGAAACAGATATATATGAGATATCTAAACTGTTCTTTGAAGTATTAAAGTAATGATTATATTGCTTCCCAAAGAGCTCAGCTTCTGATTCAGACAAAATCTGTGAATTGTTAAATCAGCCATAATGGTGCCCAAGGTTAGATTTTGAGGAAAAAGAAAAGAATGCACAAGCCCATAGAACACTATTTTCTATTTGGGTTGTGGAAACATTTTAATTACCATATTTAAAGTGAATATAGTGAGTAAAAGCAGACGCTTAGTTGTTGCAGTTTAAACTATGCCATAGCAGATGACACAGTAGTTTGAGTTGCAGCTCTTCCATTTTCACCTGATCTTTTTGTTGTAAAAGCTTGTATGTGTTTCAACTGTCCAAACCAATTATAATTTCCAGTGCTGAATTAAATTTGAATATAGCTTCTTTTACAGTCAATTGCTTCTTTTTTTTTCCCCCCTTTTAGAATGTATAATATTTATACAGTACTTCAAGGCTGAAAGGAGAAAGGACTGAATTTAGGCGAGGCAGTAATTTTGCACAGAACTCTGAAATAGTTATCAAAAAAAAAAAGTAAGAAAAAGAAAAATATCCTTGTTTACTGTTAAACAGGGTATTAAAAATATCGCAAGAATTGTCTTTTAAAATGTTAATCAAATTTGTGAATACAAATCAAAAGATAAGTTGTCAATAGCATATCTGTAATTATATCAAACACTTGTTTTTCTTTCATGCAAATAAAAATGAAAATTAGCATACTTAGCAGAGCATTGTATGTGGTTTAAGAGAGGGAGAGAAATCATTTTTGAAATAGCTCATTGTATTTACCTCTATGTAGAAAGTAATTAAACAATAAATATTTGAACAGTTCCATTGATACAGTCATTGTCAAAGGAGAAAAAAAAAGGCTTGCATACTGACAAAAACACAAGCACCTCAAATGATGAATTTGTTTGGCTCCCTATTCCAGGTTATCTGCCCACTTCCTTGAAAACAGATATTTAAAATTGTTGCCTTACTGTTTTTTAGTAATTTAAGGAGACTACTGTATTGCTTCATGATTAAGGCTACTCATATCAGTGAGCCTATTCAGGCGAAGAAATATAATTATATGGAGGACTGGAAAAGTGTTAGGAAAAGGAGACACTCCTTATTCCTGATTTGGGCTAATTCAGTAATAACTATGCAAATTTAGAAGAATAAAATATACATTTTAAATAGGGGATATCCATAATAGGATAGAGGGAGTGAATCCTACCTATTCCCCTTCTTGAAATCTGAACAACTTTCAGCAGTATTTCCATACAAGATGCGCTTTTTTAGGTACTTGTTGCATAGATTTGCATACAGTTGACTAAAATATTCATTCCATTCTCTTATTAAAACCATCAGGAACATGTGAAGTTAAGAAAAAATGCATTATCTAAGAGATACATTATTTCATATATTATATGAAATATATATCACAAATAGTGTTTTTTTTTAAGTATTCCAAATAGATTGGTAACATTTTATAGGATTGCATTCGTTTTTTTAACAAAAGCAGTTATGAATATAACCTCATTCTGTAGACATGTTACTTTAGCTAGCATTTCCTTGTGTCTGCTCTAGCTGCCATAAATTACTTTTGAAATCCTGCAGCTACGTAGTTGCAAAGAACTAAGGTGAATTTTAGGTGTTTTCCTTGTCTAACAGCCCAACAGATTGTGAGCTACATGGACTTGATTTAAATGTGAAGAAGTGGTTTTATTTTCAAATGAATAAATCCCATGTGAAAAGAATTAGGTATCTCCAGTATATCTTAAACTAGACAGAATCATATTACTTCTATTATATATTATCTAAATGACAAGATGGCTACTTTGTGCTGGTTTCATTAAAAATGGATCCTCAAAGTCTTTAAACTCTGGCAGTTCCCACTGGCATGAATTAAGGTACTTTCAGCCTTCCTGGATGAAGTCCACATATTGCTTCTCTCCTAGACTTTGTATAATCTATTTCTCAAAATGTTGTTTCCGGGGGGAGGTTGTATTAAGAAAGACAAAATGTACATATAACATTGAAATGAAATATTCCAAGGAATCATTTACTGCTTTTACGCAAAAAATTACAACTCTTTTAGGGCATTTTTTGAGAGTTTCTACATTTTGGTATCTATGCTATCCATCTCTCTCTATATATATAAACTTATCACATAATCACCTGTATTTAGGCACTTAATACTCAAGTAGTTTTCTATGATTTTCTATGATTCCATTAAAAATGTACACTGTTCATCTGATTGCTCATCCTTTCAAATATCATTATCAGTTTATGTAAACTTTATGTAAAGGAGGAATATCTTTTTTTTTTTCATTCAAATGACGTCATCTATGGTTCATCCCATTATAGATTATGTAAGTGCCTAGTACGTGCCTATGTAAACCCAGTAAGTTTGAGAAGCTTCACCAAGCATAGCATAACCAAGGTTTTCTTCACTGTTTCAGGACTTTAGGAGCACTGACCCAAATAGAATCAGTAAAATGTCTTAACAAGATAAGCATATGAAAAAAAGAAGCTCTTCTGTGGTATTTGCATCTCACTGAATTAGGCCCTCTCATCTCAGCAGGCTAAGTTTTTCATGGCTTGTCAGGAACTTTTCCCAACTGCCTTAAATATGGAGATTATTTTTAATCCTCCTACTTTCTCATAAATTCATCCTTTGCTTTTTTTTGTAGTTTAATCACACACTTTTCTCAGTGATCCAATCTTGTAACTTTTTTGTGTTTACTAATCATCTTTTTTTGAGGGTGTTTTGAGGGTGCAACCAAAATCATGCACAGATTCAAGAAAGCAAACACTAGAGAACACTACGGAAGAAGATATACTGAAAAACATATTGCTGCTTCTAATCATTTTTTACACTTAGGCCTACTAGGTCAAAAAAGTGTTTTACCCTAAACACAGAATATTTCTCCTTCTTTTTTCCTTGTCTATTTCTGTAGTCCAACAAGATGAAGGTCCATTTTTCTGTTCATTCCTCCTGCCTGTTACTCTGATTTTGAGGAAGTACCAGTTCTTCAGACCATTACCTTATTTGTAGTACTCCTTCCATGGTTTTCAGTTATCTCACTCATAAAGAGTAGCCATCAATTTCTATTCCTGTGAGTCCTGACAAAGCACTACACAATGACTGCTGTCTATATAATATTAAGATGCTCCAAAGGAATCAGTTTCATAGTCTCCACTAGAATTCAAAAAAAAACAATCTCTAAGCTGTCCCATCTAGTGAAACTTAAGAGTTAAATGTGTTCTTGAGATCTTTTAATCAGGGAAAAGACATAAATCATGAAAGTTTTTTCCTTTTCATCACTGAAATTTCAAATATGCTGGTATTTGCAATATATTTGTCTTAAAAAGTATACTAAGAATATCCTGGAATATAAGTTGATGGGTTTTCAATGGAAAATAATGATGATGGGACCTCTAAAATATTTTTTCTAAGAGGCCATTGAAGCAATAAAATCTAAACTATAACAACATGCCAATGACTGATGTATAGAGGTTATTTGCTGATTCAAAACAAGCATTTATTCTCACATTCCTTCATTTGTGTCATGATATTTTATAAAACCCTTTATCCTTGCTGTGATATCATGTGGAACAACTGGATTCCCTTGGATTTTGTGTCAAGAAATTTTGAAATAGTATTTGTCTTTACTGCTCATAGATTTAATCAATTTTTAAGTAGGTTGGCCTGAAAATTCTGTTATGTGTTTCAGTTATTGGTTTAAACAAGAACTCAGTAACAGGAACAAAGCTTTGCTTATGAAGTCACTTTATTGTTAGTATCTGAACGTCCTCAAAGACATTATGGGGAACCAAGATTAGAACATTTCCTTCACCCTTCTATTCTGATGCAGCCACGGTACCAAAAGTTGACATTAATTCTTGCATCTATCTAGTACTTCACTGTTTTCTTTGTCGTGCAAACTCTTTGTGCAGCTGTGCAGTAATCAGATAACTATAATAATTTTGCTAGAAATAAAAATGAAACCTTTTGCTACTCAGATTCATGCAGTGCTCAAACAAACAAAAAAAGGTTCTCTTTGTATAAAGTGAGGGAAGGAAAAGGCAGGGAGGTGGGAAAGGAAGGAATTTCTCATTTTTGGTAGGGGAAAGATTAAATATTCATACTTCTAGTTCTTGAGCTAGTTTTATTCCTCTACTTGTAAACAAAAAATGACTGTTGTTTTTCCTTGGCTCTAATGCTTGCATCTTTGGAGTGAAAGGGAAAAAAAACCACCTTGTAAATCTATTTGAGCAATATAAATTGGATTGAATTCATATAGTTATATCTTGGTTTCTTTTCTGTTACTGAAAATGAATGAGATACATGAAAAAATATAAAAATCTCTAGAAGACTTAGAGCTCCTCTGTTACATTCAATGAAATTATCTCTATTTGATCAAAATGACATCTATGTGATACAAATGTTTGTGTTTCTTAGATAGAGACGCAATTTTAATACTTGAAGAAAAATAACAAATAACTTCTCCCTCGGTTAATCTCCTGTTACCTGTTCAATTCCATTAATAATCAGAAAAGTACTAGCATCACTTTTTTCATCTTGTTTTTCCCCGGATGATTTTCATTGCTTGCATTAAAAGAAGCTAGGAAAGCATTTGATGATCTCTGAGGAAAATATATAAGAAAATAAGCTTGCATTTTCAAAGTCAAGCAGGAATTCTGTTTGGATCAAAGTAATACTTTAAAAAATAGCATTAGAGAGAAAAGGAAAGGAAAGACAAAGGGGAAATAGAAAGGGGAAGGAAAGGTTATACATTTAGGTAGTAATTATATACATAAAACATTATGTATTGCATATTATACATTATACATTACACATTATACATTTTATATTTTATATTCATTATATGCTTATATATATTTAGGTAATAAATTTAGCATGAGGAAGTTTAAGCCATTTACTTTTTGCAATCGAATCATAGAATGCTTAAGGTTGGAAGGGACCTCAGAGGTCATCTAGTCCAACCCCCCTGCTCACGCAGGGTCACCTAGAGCACGGGCCACAGGGCTGCATCCAAGAAGGTTTTAAAGATCTCCAAAGAAGGAGACTCCACAACCTCTCTGGGCAGCCTGTTCCAGGGCTCTGTCACTCTCACTGTCAAGAAATGTTTTCTTAACCTCCTGTGGAACTTCTAGTGCCTCAGCTCGTGGCCATTTCTTTTAGTCCTATTGCTGGCCACCACTGAAAAGAGGCCGGCCCCTCACAGCCTCCCTTGAGGGATTTATACACGCTGATCAGGTCCCACCTCAGCCTTCTCTTCTCCAGGCTGAACAGGCCCAGCTCTCTCAGCCTTTCCTCATAGGGCAGATGTTCCAGGCCCCTGATCATCCTCGTAGTCCTGTGCTGGACTCTCTCCAGCAGCTCCACATCCCTCTTGTACTGGGGAGCCCAGAACTGGACACAGTACTCCAAATGTGGCCTTACCAGGGCTGTATAGAGGGGGATGATCACCTCCCTCGACCTGCTGGAGACGCTCTTCTTAATTCACCCCAGGATCCCATTGGCCTTCTTGGCCACCAGGGCACACTGCTGCCTCATGGTCAGCTTGTCATGCACCACGACACCGAGGTCCCTCTCTGCGGGGCTGCTCTCCAGCAGGTCCACCCCTAATCTGTACTGGTGTCCAGGGTTATTCCTCCCCAAGTGCAGGACCCTGCACTTGCCCCTGTTGAACTTCATGAGATTTCTCACCACCCAGTCATCCAGTGTGTCCAGGTCCCTCTGGATGGCAGCACAGCCCTCAGGGCTATCAGCTACTCCACCCAGTTTGGTATCAACGGCAAACTTGCTGAGGGAGCACTCCAGCCCTTCATCCAGGTCGTTAATGAATAAGTTGAACAGGACCAGACCGAGGACCGACCCCTGGGGGACACCGCTAACTACAGGTCTCCAACTAGACTCCACGCCACTGACTACCACTCTCTGCACCCTACCGCTGAGCCAATTCCTAATCCACCTCCCCATCCACTCATCTATCCCACACCTTCGGAGCTTGCCCAGGATGCTCCAATAAGGAGCTTTGTTAATCATAACATTGAATCAGCAAAGGTGAAAGGGAGGAATTCTGATGAGTAATAACCTCAGACATCAGTACAGATTAGGGGTTGACGTGCTGGAAAGAATGTCCCTGGAGAGAGATTTGGGAGTCCTGTTTCCCACCATGAGCCCGCAGTGTGCCCTCGTGGCCAAGAAGGACAATGGGATCCTGGCTGCATCAGGAGGAGTGTTGCCAGCAGGTCAAGGGAGGGGATCCTGCCCCTCTCCTCAGCTCTGGTGAGGCCCACCTGGAGTTGTGGGAGCAGTTCTGGGCTCCCCAGTATAAAAGGGGCATGGAACTTCTAGAGAGGGCCGAGAGTAGAGCGACAAAGAGGACTGGAGCATCTCTTGTGTGAGGAAAGACCATCCATGCTGAGCTTGTTTAGCTTGGAGAAGAGAAGACTGAAGTGGGATCTGATTAATATGTTTAAGTATCTGAGGGGAGAATGTATGAAGGATAGAGCCAAACTCTTCTCGGTGGTGGCCAGTGATAGGACAAGGGGCAATGGGTACAAGCTGAAACACAGATAATTCCATCTCCATGTAAGAAAGAACTTCTTTCCTGTGAGGGTGACAGAAGCCTGGAATGGGCTGCCCAGGGAGGTTATGGAATCTCCTTTTCTGGTGATCTTCCAAACCTGCCTGGATGCCACTCTGTGCAATGTGGTCTAGGTGTCCCTGATGGAGCAGGGTCGTTGGACTAGATAATCTCTAGAGGTCTCTTCCAACCTCAACCATTCTGTGATTATGGGATTTAAAATAGAAATTAATTACTTTATGAGTAATCAGACTTCATGCCCCAGCGTAATCCTGCAATGGAGATTCTAATATGTTCAGGGCTCACAAGACAGACAAGAAAGTAGAACAATGATGAATTATTGCTTCTGTTCAGTTTAGTTAGGAGAGCAGGATAAAACTGTCACCTAAATTGGTATCTAGCTTGTCTTATTCTAAACTATTTTTTTTCCAAGAGATTTCCTATCAGTGATTACTGTAGCCCATTTTTTTCACAGTCCTGCAACTGAGAATTTTTTAAGGGGTTTTCTCAGCTAGCTGGACAAGATGTTTTCACATGCTGCAAACTCTGTCTGTTCACCTAATAAGCATATGTCGCTTCTCACATCCCATGGCCTTTTATTAAGAGTGCCTCTTGGAATCTGCCCAGACTTCCCGCTTAGCTGTGGATCATGCTGTTGGCTCACACTGTTCAATGCAAAGCCCCTTAAACACTTTCGTCATTTTTATTAAGGTCTCTAATTAGCCGTGGTAAAATGACTGTAGTATTTCACTTTAATTTCCATTTTTACAGTAAATAGTAGCACATTAGTACATGTTCAAAAAACATAACAACACATATTTCATCACAAAACAGGCTGACAGTATTTAAAAAGTAATATATTTACAAATACTGAACTACATTATCAAACATAGATGTTAGAACTAGTGAAATGACTGAAAGTGGATTAGTATATAATGAAACATAATCATGTCCTTCCTTTTCCTAGTTCTTTATAGCACAACATATAAACACATAGAGAAAAACATTAAACAAATATAAAATTAGCATACTCAAATATTAGCAAGTATTTGCATTATCTGATAACCTAATCAGGATTTATTGATCATCGTATCCAGGTCAAAAATTTTTGCTGTTGTGTGACTAAAGGCAAAACTACATTGTTTTAAGAGAGAACCAATAATAGTTTTTATCTTCTCCCTTTTCTTTTCTCTTTTCTTTTCTTTTCTTTTCTTTTCTTTTCTTTTCTTTTCTTTTCTTTTCTTTTCTTTTCTTTTCTTTTCTTTTTCCTTTCCTTTCCTTTCCTTTCCTTTCCTTTCCTTT
>VZSG01000889.1:190900-216865 GCA_013398315.1 Nothoprocta pentlandii
TTTCTTTTCTTTTCTTCCTACTTATGGCTGTCTTTCTACAAAGACAATACCCATAGCCAGGCATTGATCCTAAAGTAGGATCAAAAAAGCAAAATATTTTACAAAAAAAATGCTTATAGAAGCAAATGCTTTTACAGAATCGTAGAATCACAGATTAGTTGAGGTTGGAAGGGACCTCTGCAAACCATCTAGTCCAACCCTCCTGCTCCAGCAGGGACACTTGTGTGTGGCACAGGGTGGCATCCAGGTGGGTTTGGAAGATTTCCAGAGGAGGAGACTCCACAGCCTCCCTGGGCATCCTATTCCAGGGCACTGTCACCCTCAGAGGAAAGAAGTTCTTTCTCACAGGGAGATGGAACTTCCTATATTTTAATTTAGGAAGTTCCATTTTAGAACAGAACTATAGAATTATAGAATTTATAGAATTAGAAACTATAATTCTATTCTAAATAAATAATAGTTCTAAATAAATAGTTCAATTTTAGACTAGGACTAATTTGCCTTTGCAGCTAAGAAAGTAAAATTGGAGTTGCCATGGTACAAAATAGGCACCATGAGGATTAAGAAGAATTCTTGCTTTATTACACACCCCATTGTTTGATGTCTTCTTATCTTCTTTTTGGCAGATCAATCTATAAGCAGGCAAACTTCAGCAATCATGCTGCAAATATTAGAGTGTGAGTAGAGTAGGGAATATTTTATGGGTGGAGGTGTTCAGAATCAGCCACAGAATTTATTTAATCCACAACTTCCCTTCATGGAAGTTAGTCATTGGGGAACACTGTCTTTCCTATGTCATAGGAACCAGATCCTTTTAGGAGCCTGTGAAATAAATGCACAGCCTGGCCCAGCATAGGACACCATTTCCAGTGCAACTGTAAGTAGCCATCACAATATGGTACTACTATTATTTAAAAACTTGCATGCTCTCGAATCTTTTTCCCTACACACTGATTAAGCCTAGTTTGATATTTGCTAGTGACCATGCACCAGTATTTGCACCCACTCAATGTGCATGCCTTTCAACCTCTCCGCTTGCTGTGAACAGACACATGGTCCCCTGCAACCCATGGCTACCACCCCACTGGTTGGCACTCAGTCCTCCATCACACAGAGTCACACAGAATACAGAGTCTCCTCATCCAGGAAAATAACCAGAAATTAAGTTTAATAATAAAACAGGATAGACTGTACTGATCAGGTGTCAGTCATACTCACCAGCTGAGTCCACCCCACAGCTTGATTCAGCCCAATACTTTGAGGTTAAGGAGAAACATTAAATAAACCTTGGATTACCAAGATAGAAATAGTGGAAATATATGTTAAAAGAAAAGTTGAACTGCAGAAGTCAACAAATTTAGTGTAGCAGAGATAACTAAATGAGGAGAATAGACCACAGTCTTGAACAAACTTCAGCAAAAAAAGGATAGGAGTAAGAAAGGGCATATTTTTCGCATAAATTTTAGGTCAATTTTAAAAAGGAAAAATCTTAAGTAAATGATGAATAAAACGATGACAAGGAAATAATGAAACATAGCCTCTACATTGGCTAGTAGGTGGTACATATATGTCATACTAGGAAATTGCTAAGCTGTTGATTTTTGTTTTTGTGCTTTTCTATAAAAACACTGTGACATTTTGAACTGCATAAATTTCTATCAACTTTTTTTACCTAATCAATCATATGAGTTTATTGAAATCTCTCCAACTACTCTACATTTTGTTTTTTACTGGAAAAGAACTGCTGATGTGACTGTATGTTCTCAATCTTAAGTGATTCATACAAAGAGAAGCTGAATATTACGATGAAGCTTTTCCCAAAATTATGTTTTGCTTTTTTATTTATTTTTGTTCTCCCTAATAATACTTAAATAAGTGAGAATTTAGAAGAAAAAAAAATGATATTCTCTGGTTATCATCTAGGAAGTGCCAGCTTTTCATTGTATTCCTTAAAATTAGTTTTTCCTTCCTGAATCCAACATACAGAAACTTACTTAACATCTGACACTACTCACTAACAAAAGATCTTCAAGCAAATCATTTTTTTCCTTCTTGTCTTGTTTGACAGTATATTATCAGCAGTCACAGTGCTTCTAACGCAGCTTGATGAAAATAACTGTTTTTAGGAAATATGAAGATTCTTCCACGAAAAGGGACTTAATTATCTCTTTAATCAGTGCACCACAAAATATATGGACCTGACATCCAGCAGTGAAAATTGTGGCACAGGAACAATGGACATAATAGTAGTAATAATAATAATAATTAGTATTCATAATAACTCATAATGAATAATTCATCTGATAAATTTAGCCACTCTTTGTGCACAGGGAATAACTGCAAGCAACATATTTCCCTGGAAATCTTTTTTTTTTTTTTCTTTTTTTTCTTAACACAGCAATTTATTTTAAACAGCCAAAGAATTCTGAGTTCAATAACGTGATCAAGTATTTGTCAGGAGATAAACCATGTACTGCACTTTTTTTTCCACTATAATAACCAGGTTATACTGTAGTGGTTATACTACAGTAATAACAACATAGAATCATAGAAACATAGAATCCTTAAGGTTGGAAGGGACCTCAGAGGTCATCTAGTCCAACCTCCCTGCACACACAGGGTCACCTAGAGCATCTGGCACAGGGCTGCATCCAAGCGGGTTTTAAAGATCTCCAAAGAAGGAGACTCCACAACCTTCCCTGGCAGCTTGTTCCAGGGCTCTGTCACCCTCACTAAGTTCGTTAAGTTCCTGTGGAACTTTTGGTGCTTCAATTTGTGGCTGTTCCCTCTAGTCCTATCGCTGGCCACCATTTGAAAAGAGGCCAGCCCCATCTTCCTCACTCCCTCTCTTAAGGTATTTATAGACACTGATCAGATCCCACCTCAGCCTTCTCTTCTCCAGGCTGAACAGGCCCAGCTCTCTCAGCCTTTCCTCATAAGGCAGATGTTCCAGGCCCCTGATCATCCTCATTGCCCTGCACTGGACTCTCCAGCAACTCCACATCCCTGTTGTACTGGGGAGCCCAGAACAGGACACAATACTCCAGATGTCAATTTGTTGTCCAACATGACGCCCAGGTCCTTCTCTACAGAGCCCCTCTCCACAAGGTCAGTCCCCGGCCTGTACTGCTGTCTGGGGTTATTCCTCCCCAAGTGCAGGACCCTGCACTTGCCCTTGTTGAACTTCATAAGATTTATCACCGTCCAGTCCTCCAGTCTGTCCAGGTCTCTCTGGATAGCAGCACAGCCCTCTAGGGTATCAGCTACTCCTCCCAGTTTGGTATCATCAGCAAACTTGCTGTGGGGGCACTCCATCCCTGAATCCAGGTCATTGATGAATAAATTGAACAGGACTGGAACATAACTAAGTATTTTTTGCTAACCAGAGCAAAATTAAGTTTCCATTCACATGTGTATGTGTACATTTTCAAATGCAGGCTTGTAGAAAAAAAAAAGAAAAAAAGCAACAAAGTTTGCATAGACTTTGCTCCATTTACTCTTCCCTTAACATTCTTTTCTATTTCAATATCGTTTTCATTACAATATCCTTTACAAAGAGTACTAATGAGCCTTGATTTATGTGAAGAAAAATATGACTAGACAAAGTGAAGGCAGAGCCAATTTCATACGATCATTCAGTTTGGAAGAGACCTTAGGAGGCCTCTTATTCATCCTCCCATTCAAATCAGCATCAGACACAAATGCCTCAGGACATTTGTGTCTTCAATACCTCCAAGGATGGAGCCTACATGGCATCCTAGGAAACTAGCCCTTGCAATGTATTCATAAACTAAGATTTTTTATCTGTCTTGGAAGCTGATACAACCTTTAACCTTTCAGGCAGAAAATTCAGTCAGCCCACTAAGTTCTGAAGTATTATTTCTAGATAGCTAAAAAAAAAAAAAAAAAAAAAAAAAAAAAAAAAAAAAAAAAAGAGAGAAAGAAAACAAACCAAAACAACAACAACAAAAAACAACAACAACAAAACAGTATTGTTTCACCCTATTCATCTTACTGGCAGAGTTCTTGATTGTGAATGTTAATTTCCATACAATATTTGGTAATGGTAGGGCTGAACTGTTTGAGAGGAGTTCTGGATCTGATTATTAGGAGAATTGCTATGGCTTATCTCAGCACATCTGGAAGTTCATATAATCAGCAGTGTTCAGACTACTCTTTGTCCAATCAATATGGTTGTAAGTGTAAAGTGTTCTTTCCTAGGTTTTCTCCTGTCAGTGTTGATACTGGAGACCATAGTCAGCCTATACAGTGAATGAGTAAATAACATTCTTCCCTGTCTCCTTTCATTTACAAGGGCTACAACTACCTAACATTATTTAAATATTTTTCTCTTCCAGTCCTATCCAGTGTTCCTTTCATTGCATGCAATTTCTCTGCTCAAGGATAAATTCAAGATGAAATATCTGCTGACCTATGTGAATTGTGATTGCATCGGACATAGCTCTGTGATACAGTAATAAGAGTAGCATTATCTGGCCCTTTATTTGAAGCTATTGAATCTCTTCTCATTATCAGCAGCAAGAGGACCAAGATCTGATTTCCAAATCTCTGATTCTCTGAAAGTAAGGGTCAATCACTGTATGCAGTGAAACATTTTGCTTTTTGCTTTTGTAAGCCACATGTACTCTTTATTCTCATAAAGAAAAAGATGTATATGTTAAGGTCAATGTCTATCCCATCCAACCTCAGCTACTTAACTGAGTGTATAAACCAGGAATATAGCATCTTCTAATGGAAAAGCAATAGACCGTCTAAAATTATTCTGTCAGGCAGTCTATCTACCTTTTCACTGGCTACATCACAAATTCACACTCCCACTAAGCGTGTGGGGGCTTAAAGAAAATGTCTCAATTTAAAACTGGATGAACTCAGATTTCAGTGCTTGACAATGTATACGATAACTGATAAAAAAAATGACACTCATCAGATTACCTCAGAAAGTTTTTTTCTATTTCAAGAGATCAAAGTGCCTGACAGAAGGGGACAATTTCATACATGCTTACCTAAATTCACTCATGAGACCAAAGGAAAGACAAAATGTAAGACTTAAATTTCCTGAAATACTATATTTCTCAAGCTTTCTTGTTTGTTCCACAGTTAGGAAATGAAAATTATAAATATTTCCTCCTTCTTTTAACATATGTATTGCCAAGATTTTTTACGTGTCAGCTACAGACATTATTGATGAAAACAACAAAGGAAAAAAATGATAACTGAGTCACAAAGTTTTTTAGAATAGGAGATGGCACTCATCCCTGGAATTATAATGTTTAGATATACCCCTGGAATGATAATGTTTTAATTAGTATCATTAGTTAATGATACTAATTTTAATGTGTTATCATATACTAGATTATCAAAATATGCTTTATTTTACCTTTATGTCTTGCACCAAACCTACCAAGAACAAATGCATTACTGTATTATTATTTGAATCATAGAATCATAGAATCATAGAATCATAGAACGCTTAAGGTTGGAAGGGACCTCAGAGGTCATCTAGTCCAAGACCCCTGCACACGCAGGGTCACCTAGAGCACGTGGCACAGGGCTGCATCCAAGCAGGTTTTAAAGATCTCCAAAGGAGACTCCACAGCCTTCCTGGGCAGCCTCTTCCAGGGTTCTGTCACCCTCACTGTCAAAAAGTGTTTTCTTAACTTCCTGTGGAACTTCTGGTGCCTCAGCTTGTGGCCATTTCTTCTAGTCCTATCACTATCCATCACTGAAAAGAGGCCGGACCCCTCCTCCTCACTGCCTCCCTTGAGGGATTTATACACACTGATCAGGTCCCCCCTCAGCCTTCTCTTCGCCAGGCTGAACAGGCCCAGCTCTCTCAGCCTTTGCCCATAGGGCAGATGTTCCAGCCTTTGCCCATAGGGCAGATGTTCCTTGTAGCCCTGCGCTGGACTCTCTCCACTAGCTTCATCCCTCTTGTATTGGGGAGCCCAGAACTGGACACAGTACTCCAAATGTGGCCTTACCAGGGCTGTGTGGAGGGGGACGATCACCTCCCTCGACCTGCTGGAGATGCTCCTCTTAATGCACCCCAGGATCCCATTGGCCTTCTTGGCCACCAGGGCACACTGCTGCCTCATGGCCATCTTGTCATCCACCATGACACCCACGTCCCACTCTTTAGGGCTGCTCTCCAGCAGATCAACCCCTAATCTGTACTGGTATCCAGGGTTATTCCTTCCCAAGTGCAGGACCCTGCACTTGCCCTTGTTGAACTTCATGAGGTTTCTAGCTGCCCAGTCGTCCAGTGTGTCCAGGTCCCTCTGGATGGCAGCACAGCCCTCAGAGCTATCAGCTACTCCTCCCAGTTTGGTATCATCAGCAAACTTGCTGGGGGAGCACTCCATCCCTGCATCCAGGTCATTGATGAATACATTGAACAGGATGGGACCGAGGACCGACCCCTGGGGGACACCGCTAACTACAGGTCTCCAACTAGACTCCACGCCACTGACTACCACTCTCTGCACCCTGCCACTGAGCCAATTCCTAATCCACCTCCCCATCCACTCATCTATCCCAAACCTTCGGAGCTTGCCCAGGAGGATGCTGTGAGGGACAATGTCAAAAGCCTTGCTGAAGTCCAAATAGATGACATCCACTGCTCTGCGCTCATCTATCCACTCATTGCAAAAGGAGATCAGGTTAGTTAGATTTCTCTTTGGTGAATCCATGCTGGCTACTCCTGAACACCTTCTTCTCCTCCACGTGTCTGGAGACGGCAGCCAGGATGAGCTGTTCCATCACTTTTCCAGGGATGGAGGTGAGGCTCACCGGCCTGTAGTTGCCCGGGTCCTCCTTCTTGCCTTTCTTGAAGACCGGAGTGACGTTGGCTTTCTTCCAGTCCTCCGGCACCTCCACTGTTCCCCAAGTCCTTCCGAAGATGATGGTGTGCGGCTTCGCTATGACATCCGCCAGTTCCCGCAACACTCTGGGTGTTTTGTGGGTCTCGAGTTTCCTTAGGTGCTCTCTGACCCACTCTTCCTCTACCCAGGGCAAGCCTTCCTCTTTCCAGCTCTCTTCTTGTGTCCCTAGGGCCTGGGATTCTAGAGGGCTGCCCCTGACAAACACAGAAGTAAAGGCGGCATTCAGCAGCTCTTCTTTCTCCATGTTTTTCGTAACCAGGGTATCCACCCTGTTCACTAGTGGACTCACATTTTCCCTGACCTTCCTTTTGTTGTTAATATATTTGAAGAAGTTCTTCTTGATACTGTTGACATCCCTTGTCAGATTTAATTCCAAATGAGCCTTAGCTTTCCTTGAGCATCCTTGCAATCCCTGACAACGCTCCTGTATTTCTCCCAAGGGGCCTGTCCTTTCTTCCACATTCTGTATACTGCTTTCTTCTGCTGGAGTTTTGCCAGGAGCTCCCTACCCATCCACACAGGTTTCCTGTCCCCTCTGCCTGACTTCTTACACACAGGGATGCACTGTTGCTGGGCATGGAAGAAATGCCGCTTGAGTACTAACCAGCTCTCCTGGGCCCCTTTTCCTTCCAGAGCCCTTGCCCATGGGATCTTTCCAAGCAGGTCTCTGAGGAGGCTAAATTTGGCCCTCCTGAAGTCCAGGGTGGCAAGGCTACTTACTGCCTCCTCCCCGTTGGATCCTGAACTCCACCAACTTGTGATTACTGCAGCCAAGGCTGCCCCCCACCTTCACATCTCCAATAAGTCTCTCTTTATTTGTTGGTACAAGGTCCAGCAGCCCACCTCTCCTCGTCGGCTCCTCAACAACCTGCATCAAAAAGTTGTCATCGACACACTGCAGAAACTTCCAGGACCAGTGCCTTGCTGTACTGTCTTTCCAGCTGATGTCAGGGTAGTGAAAGTCCCCCAGGAGAACCAGGGCCTGTGACCATGAGGCAACTTTCAGTTGCCTGTAGAAGGCCTTGTCAACCTCCTCCTCCTGGACAGGTAGCCTGTAGCAGACACCCACCACAGTGTCTCCCACATTGGCCTGCGCTTTAACCCTTACCCACAAGCTCTCCATCTGCTCATCATCCACTCCCAGCCTGAGCTCCATGCATTCCAGTTGCTCTCTCACATACAGAGCAACTCCACCACCTCGCCTTCTCAGCCTGTCCTTCCTAAAGAGCACATAGTCCTCCATGACAGCACTCCAGTCGTTTGAGTTATCCCACCATGTTTCTGTGATTCCTATGAGATCGTGGTGCTGGGACCACACACAGATCTCCAGTTCGTCTTGCTTATTCCCATGCTTCGCGTATTGGTGTGTAGGCATCTCAGAGAGGTAATTGGGCCTGAACTTTTTCCAGGAGGCATGAAATACATAATCATGTCCTAGCTGTACTTCCCCACCACCATATTGGAGGCCCGTTGACTTAGGTTGTGTGAGATTTATTCCCCAGTCTGTGTGACACTCCCCTTCCCCCTTGCTTTTTTTAAAGCTCTCCTAATGAGATTGGCCAGTCTTTTGGCAAACATACACTTGCCCTTCTTGCTGAGGTGGTTCCCATTGTGCCCCACTAGCTGGTGTTCATCAAACAGTCCTGTGGTCATAGAAGTCAAAACCCTGTTGCCAGCACTAGCGGCACAGCCAGTTGTTGACCTCAAATATCCGTTTTCTCCTTCTTGAATCCATTCCCCTCATTGGAAGGATGGAGGAGAATGCTATCTGGGCTCCCATATTGAAATAATATATATATACCCACTGTTCTAATTTTCCCATATTGTACTTTCTTGTTGCTAGTAATTTCATCCACTATCCCAAAGTTGTGCACTATATACAAACAAGTGGATAATTTTAGGCAGCCATTCTGTGAAATGCAAAGCAATTCTAATATTTGTTAATGTTATTTACAAAAATATAATGTTTTGCATGGTAACATAATCAATAAACAGATATAAATGAATACTTGAAACCTACCCACAGATGTAAAAATTGTTATGAAGAGGGGGAAAATATGAACAATCATGAAATTCAAGTTCTCTTGGAAAAAGTATTACCATGAAAACAAGAGTCTTTTACCATGTACTCAGCAAAGATTGCACCGGATAATAAGACCAACACTGTGCAAGACCTCTGGCAGCGACAGGCAAAACAAAACAAAACATTTCATGTCTTGATTATGGTTTATCCTTCATTGTTTTCTGCTTCCTTTTCTTATAGATGCTTCTTGATGGCCTCCATAATAGTGATGGTGAGTATACTGTTTAGTTGCATCTTGGCAGTCACTGGGTACTTCCAAAAATTTTCATTTCTCACAGCCTCTTTAGAAATCTCACCAAGTTATTTTCATCTGAAAAAAAAAAAAAGATAATCATAGATTATTTTGTCTCCCAAGTAATTCCCTCTTTGGGTGGGAACTATAAATTCTGCTCATGTTGGAAGCTGATTAGTATAGGGACTTCACCTGTTTTCAGACTTAGTAGTGATAGTCTCTCTAAAGGTTTTCAGTGTCAGAAAGGGCTCTTTGTGATCCATTTTCTCAAATATATTTTCAAATCTGCCCAAGACACTAACCAATCTAACAGTCTTGAGGTGGGAGTGGGGGATTTTCATTTCTTTACACTGCTTTTTTTTTAGATGTTTCGTCTTTCACCTTGGAAATGCTATAATGCTGGGAGAGATGAAACTAATAAAATTTCCTGTTGCATCCAATGTATCATTAGTTTCTTTCATTGTGGTTCATGTTACTTATATGTTTTCTTTAAACTTTCATGATCTTGGAGATCTCTTATTCCTTCTGAGATGATAGGAGGATCAGGGAGACGGGAGAGAGAGTATATGGTACTGATCTCATACAGCTGATTAGATTTTTTTGTTTTCTTGTTGATCATCTTGTAGATTTAATTTCTGTTTCAAGAAAGTATTGAAATCTAAAATTTTTATGGCTTACAAGAAATTTCTCAGACAAAGGGATCAGTAAGTAGCATCTGAGTGAAGGTTATATTTCTGCTTCATTGTTGATATAGAATAACAGATTACAGATATTCAATCTTCATTGATTTACAGCAAAATCCTTTATTAATCAAAACAAGATAATTTTCAAACAAATAAGCATTTGCTGCAATAATATTTTTCTTTTTTTTTGTACATATAAACCAAAACACCTAAAGGACTTTTTTCTAGATCAGACGTCTCCTTAGAATCCTGTTGTTCTAAAAAATATTCAAAGAATAAGTTAGCTAACACTTTTATTCCTAATAGGAGGCAGGAAGTAACATTCTTCATGAAACATATCTTGGATTAATCTTGCTGAATAACCTGCAACTTTTATTGATGTTGATTTCTTCTGACATTGTGTGTGTGTACTAATGTCTTGTTACTTCCCCAGCTATACCAATTTCAAAGTTATTTTATAAGCTGCATGTATAGAAATCTATTTTGTTCTTCATTGAGGATATATTTTTTTTTCAGAAAATGTGTAAAGCAATTCTTTTTTTTTTTTTTTTGTGAAAAAAACATGGATTCTTTCCATGTTATCTCTTAATTTGAAGAGACTGGAAAAAAAAGGCAAAATATATTATCAAAGTGCCTATGATCTTTTTCTTGTATGCATAGACAACAGCTAAATACTTTACATCTGTATTAGGGTCTTAAGGTCTTTACTGCTAAGTGAGAAATATAATAACTGAAAGGAGAAAAAAAGCTTTCTAGGAATTTTGGGGGGACAGTAGCACATCTCAGGTGTGATCAAAAGGTGGTTCTGAAGAAATTTTGTCCTTTAGTAAGTTCTGTAATTTCTTTTTCCAAAGTATTTCTAGTAATACAAGAACTTGTTTATCACATGATATCTAAATTTATATTATGTCTGACATCGTTGGGAAACTGTTTAAGTCATGATTTCTTCCTTATGCATGAGAAGCCATATATAAGTACATGAAGTATAGTAACTTTGGTGCAGCAATGAAAGTTACTTTTCTCTGCCTTCCAACTGTGAGGATCTATGACTGGTCCATTAAGAGATTTGATCTTAATATTCCTTCTGTCTATGAAACAGTAGCTATCTTGGCCAATGAATAGAAAAAGGGAGCAAGAGTTCTCATCTCCCTCCATTTATGCCCATGACTCTGACCATCTGATCCAGCAATATACATCAGACTTACCACCATACATACAGTTGTTGGGCACCTTTTTTAGATTTAAGAACTTACTGGGTTTTCTCTTTTTTTCACTGAGTTTTTCATTGATGTGCACAACGTGATTTGGGTGGCCACAGTTCTTGACTGAAAGCAGTAACAGGTCAAAAGTCAGGTAGTTCAAGAATAAAGATTTGAATGGTGATGACTGTAAACATATTGCATTTTTAAAAGATATAATGAAAGATAAAGGACTGAAAAATATGACTAAGAGAAAGAAATGGCCTATTTCTTGCTTTTCTTTAGAAAGATTCTATTCAGGTGCTTCATGAAAATCTTTAGGGGACAGACAACCAAGAGAAAATTCTATAGGAAAAGAAAATGCTTTCACATGTTAACTTTATGATAAAAAGGATGGGAGAAAATATTTTTATGCCATAAAAATCCCTTAATAATGCTACTTTAAAATGACTGTAGAATTTAGAAGATGAATGAAGCTTTCACAATGACTTATATTGACGTCAAAGACACTCAGTAATTGCAGGACAAAGACTTCATGGTTGCTTGACTTACATTTCATGGTAATAATGCAGTTCTCTTTGAGACAATTATTTTCTTTGAGTGGCTGAAAGAATTGGATTTTTTTTTTATCTTGTGTCTTTTGAATTCAAATGTACAAAATTACCGGGATATGTGAAAAATAATACTACTGGGACAAGTGAATGCACTGTTGTCCCTACCTGTTATATCTGTTGAAAGGAAAGGAGAATTTTTGGAAGTCTCTAAGAGAAATGAAAATCTGTTTAGAAAATGTCTACAGAAGAAAGGACAGAGAGATAAGGGATCACAAGGACATCTCATGCCAGATATATGTAAATGGTTATGCAAGCTGGGGAAATAACAAATTCTTAAGTATAAAATAGAGTGATGAAATTTTTTTCCAAAATAGAAAATCGTATATTTGAAAATGTAAGATATTAAGAACTTCCAAACAAATCCCAAATAAGCAGAGGATATTTTGGTTTAATTAAAAACACATGCGTACACACACACAAAAATTCACTGGAATAGCTATTAACAGTAATCAATTTCATGGGATCTTATATTTCCAATATCCCAATATTTCCAAGTTCTTTTATTTGTTTTTGTTTATTTGTTTGTATTTTTGTCTACATCGTTTATCTGGAACAAACAAAATCACTTTGGCTCGCTAGAGGGAGATAGGGCTCTGTCACCCTCACAGGAAAGAAGTTCTTCCTCACCTGGAGATGAAACTGCCTGTGTTGCAGCTTGTACCCGTTGCCCCTTGTCCTATCACTGGCCACCATCAATAAGAGTTTGGCCCTCTCCTCCTTACATTCTCCCCTCAGGTACTTAAACATATTGATCAGATCCCCTCTCAGCCTTCTCTTCGCCAGGCTAAAAAGGCCCAACTCAGTCTTTCCTCACACAAGAGATGCGATATTCCTTTAATGATTTTTTCATTCTCCACTGGACCTTCCCTAGGAGCTCCATATCCCTCTTGCAGTGGGGAGCCCAGAACTGCACACAGTACTCCAGGTGTGGCCTCACCAGAGTTGAGGAGAGGGGCAGGATCACCTCCCTCCACCTGCTGGCAACACTCCTCCTCACGCAGGTCAGGATCCCATTGGCCTTCTTGGTCACAAGGCCACACTGCTGAGTCCGGGTTAACTTGTTGTCAACCAGGACTCCCAAATCCCTCTCCACAGAGCTGCTTTCCAGCAGGTCAGCCCCTAATCTGTACTGGTGTCTGGGGTTATTCCTCCCCAGGTGCAGGACCCTGCACCTTGTTGAATCCTGTCCTTGACCCTGTCCTTGTTGAACCTCATGAGGTTCCTCTCTGCCCAACTCTTCATCCTGTCTAGGTCCCTCTGAATGGCAGCATAAAATAACGCTTTGCAAAACCACTGTACAAAATTTTATATGTATTTTATTGCTCCAGAAGTAAGACTCTCTGAGGATAAAATTAAATTCCTGGATTTTTTAGTCTACCATTTGGACCAGTGTAGGTCCAACTTTATAATTCTTGTATCAAAATGAGTTTTTTTTTTTTTTATTCCCTGTGTTTACAGAATCTATAGGCCAGTCTTTGATGTTCCAATATTTTCAAAATCTCATATATGTCAGAACTTTTTTTTTTTCCCCCCCACATTGTACTTAGAAAAGCTATTACGTAACAGGTCAAGAAGACTGAACTTCCAGTTTAAAGTCTAAAGTGAAGCTTTGTGATTATCTTGTTACAGGATCCCAATCAAGAACATCCAAAACAAATAAAAAAAAATTAATCCTAGCTCTTCTGCAAGAGCAAGTCACTGAAGACCAACAAGTTTTTGTTGTTTTGGTTTATGATCAATTGCGCAGTACATATAAACACTATTTTTTGGTAAAGGAAAGGTGTAAAGAGGATATAAGAAAAAATCAATTGAAAGATTAAGATTAGAGACTACAAATGCAATATTAATAAAAAAATTGTCTTTCTCAGTCAAAATTCAATCAGTATTAGATGTTATTCTTTCTCAAATACTATGTTGTGTTCTAAACACATAGGTATATATTAATATCATCTGTGTAAGAAAAGTAAAATCATACCAGTTCCACAAAGTATGTTGCAAATTTCTCCATCCTCTTTCTTTGCTGGGTAACATTGCCTCCATATCAGTTCATATTGTTCATTATAGATTTTTTTTTCTGACATTTGTAGTACTCCTAAGAACTATAACTTTCCAGCTCTTCCTTGTCAGAAGTTACAGCATTGTTAACCTTACTTTCATACATTGTGTTTGTTCAGTAAATTTTAAGATGCAACATAATAAAAATATCCTTATACCTTGCCAAAAAAGTCATTTTTTCCTTGGATATAGCTAAGTTTTCCCTAGGAATCAGAGCTTGTTATCATGGGATTGCCATGTGAATCCAGATGATCACTTCGTATTAGGTTCCCATCTGCTGTTTCTGTGCTGCCCCCTTTCCAGAGCCTGTTCCAGTGCTGGTTTTTGTTTAAGAAAGAAAGGAAAGCTGGCCAAGAAAAAAGGACAAATTTCATCTTGAAGTCTTCAGGCATGCACAAGGCAAATGACCACACTTATTTTTTCTTAATCTTATATGTGCTTTTAGGACAGTCGTATCTTAACATACAGAATATAGTCTCTTAATTTGAAAATCCATTTTGCACCCATAACACTATTTTAATATGCACACAGGACACTGGACAATCATACTCTTCTGCTTGGAAAACCAAAGATTACTTTTTTAATTGCTTTTGAAATGTTTATTCAATGCAGTTACAAAATTACTTATCTGAAAGAAGTAGATATTAAGCTTCTTTCCTATAAGCTGGAAGATAAGCTTATTTTTTTATTAGTTTACCAGGGATTTATGCAGTTAGTGTTTACTGAAGTTTATGAAAACAAAATATCTCTCCATAAAAACACCACATTGTATCCTCAATTTTGTATATGGAAAACTGTAATGTTCTGCAAGATGCAGTCTGGGGAGGGATTCTTTCTTTTTTCAGTATGCAAGAACTTTTTGCAACAAAAAGAAAACTGGAAGTCTTGTAACTCATGACTGGACCATTCTGTCAATACACCTGAGAAAAAAACTATAACTGAGTCTGAGGTTACTTCCTGAGGTCAGGTTGTATAGCAATTGTAAGAGGACCATAACTTTAGCATGTTTTAATGGAAATTATAGGGAGCCTCATTCTTAACAGCTGACAAATGTCAAGTTGACAGTGGCAAGAAGGGATATGCCAAAATATGAAGGACAGTGGATCCCAGTATCCAGATCCCAGACCTAGTTCAAGGTAGAGGTAGTCTGAGAGGTAATTGCCTACAGCTTGCTTCAGAACCAAGATGTTCCACTGGTTCTCTGAACTGAAATACATGGTAAATTCAGAGTTTTCTGGAAAGTAGTAGTTGATATCATTTGTAGAGTAGAACCGTGATTTGTATTATTTTGTATATACTTTGCATGCAAATCACAATATATGTTGTAATGCAGTAAGATAAACAGTTTCTACTTATTTCCTTTTATCTTTTTCAATCTAGACATATAAAAGTTTCATTAGTTTCTGTGGCTACTGCATTCATGTCTGTTCTGAAAATGTATTTTTTTTTCTGCAGCTCTTCTATAAGGCTTCCTCCCTCATATATCATGTCATTCATAATCACATTTATTTACTTCCTAAACTTGAAAGAATAGACACATTCAATGATTCCACAAATTAAACTATACTTATATTACTGTGAATTTAGCTACTTGAAACCCTTATATAACTTCTACTTTAAAAATCAAAGACCAAGGTTAAGCATCCTATTGTTTTCCCTGTTAAATCTATTTTCTTTTATGGAAAACACTTATTGAACTGGAGAATCCTTTAACATTCTACTGTAGAAAGCACTGATTATTCCGTATTCCCTACTGAATAATATTCCTAAAAACTTGATACAGGATGATGGTCCATGTACTGAATGATAATCAGATAAACTCCAATACAAGTAAGATTGAAAAAAACCCCAGCTCCCTAGATCCATGAATATGCCAAGTCACATATCCCAGATGATAAGTGAAATAATGCAGATAGCTTTAAATCCTTGGATGTATATACCTCCTGCAAATATCAGAGGTGGGGAAATCTGAACTTGGATTTTCCCACATCAAGGAGTGCTCTAAGGATGTAATATTGTATAGAAAGAAAAATCAGGCAACAGTCCTCCTACATCCCCAACTCTTTGTTGATTTTATTGATGTGCATGCCTGATCGCAAGACATACTTCATAGCCGTGAATCATCGGTTGAGGTAGACATCTTCCAGGTTGTTAAATTCTCTGTCAAAGGGAATATGCCAATTGTACTGTTGCCTCAGTACTCATGGACTTACTATCTGCATGTTGGTTTCTGTAAATCTCATTTTACTGCTTTTTTTTTTTTTTTTTTTTTTTTTTTTTTTTAAACACTGTGAAGATTACATGTCTTCTTGACCTTGAAACTGTAGATTTCATTAGTTAGTGTGGTAAAGCTGAGCCCAGTGTCTCCTGGAGACTGAGACTTGTTTGGAAGCTAAGTAGAAGAGTCTCATCTCAAATTGTCAGGATAGAATGGGAGAAATTAAACAGAAAATTGTAAATCACATCATTGATCCAAAGCCTCTTAATAGGCTAAAGCATGTCAGAATGGTTGCCTTAGGTATCAATTTGCAGAAGTATTTAGTCTACACTAAAGCAAGCACAGATGGTTCTGCTGGAAATTCACAAAACTGAGCGATACACAAACTTATTATTTCACTTACAGGATGCACGTAGGACTTTGGATGTTTCACTTGCAATTTTTAGCACAGCATGCCATTTATCTATGGTAACAAAGAGCACTTGTGATTGGTAAAGTTAGAAGAAAATCTTTTGTGTTTTAGCAGTATTTTCGATGTAAGTTTTGTTTCATTAGAAGCAAACAGTTAAATATTAGGAACTGAACACATGTTTTTATTCTTTGTGGTGCTTCCTTCCCACAGTACTTGATTCTGTTAATCTTTATTGCATTATCCTGACAAATAACTTGGATCATCTGTGGCCGTTATGGAAGTTATGGAAATTCCTTTAAATTTATATTTTGCTGATAATGTTTTAAAATGCTTTTAAAACATTTTCTGTATTTTTATTAGAAAGGTTGACCAGAGCAACGATAAATATTTTTTTTTCTGGAAAAAAAAAACCCTATCTACTTCAAATACAATAATTTTCTAGGTAGATTGATTTTCTTAATGATTTTTTTCCAGTGGGACCATTTAATACCAGGTTTTGCATCAAATCTTCCTCAGATGCTGATGCAAATTATAAATTAACACAGTACATACTCCAAAAAATTGTGAATCATCTCTTTCCCTATTTTCTCTTTCTGCTTCTCTTAATTCCCCAAAGACAACTGAGCTAATTCGCTTCCAAGTGAATTCTTCATACCAAGAATGAGAGAACCCATAATTCATATAGTGCAATATGAAGTAAGTGTCATTCATCATTTATATGATGAAGATAAATGTTGCTGGCTGCAGAAGGGAACTTTGTGAAGCTGACTTTGGATTGCAGGAACGAGAAATATTCATTCATCCTGACCGAATATAGTAGTCTGAAGATTTAGGCAGAAAGAGGACATTGGCTATGAATAGAGTTTTCAATTACTATCCACAGTATATTTGAGGATCCATGAAAGCTATTTAAGAAAAGGAAATTTGATGTCACTGACTATTTTCTTATATTGATACTTCGGGTGTTTTTCTTAGAAGAACATTAAAGGTAGGAAGAAAATGCAAACTATTAAACACTGCTTTTCAAAAATGTTTTAATAAGCTGGATGTATAGAGATGTATTTTAAAAGTATGTCATAAATGAAGGAGGCCATCCCTATACATACATGATTTGTGCATTAGTCCATGATATGCTACACTGTGAGTTCATATTTCTCTATTTTTCTGTGTTTGGGCTGGCTGAATCACTTGCTAGTTCAGCAGAATGAAAATAATACATTGCATGCTCTGGATCTTTGTGAAATCTATAGAAAAGGAAGTCTGGGAGAGGGCTTAGATTTCCAAGTGTATTGTAACAGATAAGTCTTTTTTTGAATTATTGACCTACGTATCTTAACATGTATGATTTGTGTGGTAAGCTATCTGTACTTAAAGACATGTTTTCTACTTAGAATAGTGGCTGGCTGCTGTGCAGGCATACAATATGAGTAAGCATTTTCTTTATCTAGTTCCTTGTTTACCTCTGAACTCGGGGAAGATAACTGAGATTAGTTCAAATTAATTGATGGCCTACCAATATGAATTTGAATGCTCCAGTTTGTATGTGGAGAATATGTTTCTCTTCTGGCACAAATAGGGAGGCTTCAGATTAATGCACATCACTGTATAAATTAACATGAGCTAGAAGTCAGTTTGAATAAAAGTTCTCACAGAGACAACCTTTTTCTCTTCCTTGCTTTCCTTGTTTTAAGAATTAGAATTTTGACATCCAGTCTTTTTTTTTTTTTTTTTGACAGATGAAAATATATACATTCTTAAAGTAGCTCTCTTACTGAATTAATGGCTGTTTAGTGGTTGCTAACTAGTCCAGTTGTGTTAAAGGCACCGTCTACTATATCCATAACTGTCATGTCAATGGTTAAACAGCTGAATTATTGAGTGAGATACTTTTGATATGTCTCATTCTTTCCTTTAAATTAAACTTCATGGATGTAGCTCTGTATTTTTTTCTTCTTTGATACTAAGTGCTAAGTTCATCTCTTTCAGAACTGACAGAATTGGAGCTGCTTTCATTCTTTTTCGTTAGTTAGTCTGAATAAAAACTTGGCAAGTTGGACCATGACTATTCTTAATCTTTTTCAGACTGAGTTGTACAATATGCTCAGTTTTTGAGAAAAAGCTTATTATTATTTCCAAATTTGCAAAAAAAAATATATCTTTAGAGTTAGTTGGATTCTGTTTACTAAAAACTTTATCTTCTTCAAGAAACAGGAAATGAGCAAGAGCTCAAATTGATTATGAAATTATATAAGCAGGTAAGGTCTTGTATTAAAGTTAACTTTAAGTATTTAAAGTCTGTTTTGCAGCATTTAGCAGAACATCAATTACTTCACTTTTAAACAAAACTCCACATCTTTTCTGCCCTTAAAGCACTCCAGTAAAACTAGCTGGCCTGGAATTAATTTAATAAATTCTTAATTCTGAGATAAAATAACTGTAAAATATATTTTAAACTATATTCAGGACTTGTAAAACATGTAGTAAAATCAAAAATGTTTCAGAGATACAGTGGAAATCATATGTGAAGTACTACACAGTCTGAATTCTTATGTTTTAGACAAATAGTGCAAGGTAGGTGCTGAGACTTAGAAGAATTCTTAATTAATAATAAAGGTGAATATCAGACTACCGTTATATATGATGCAACTTTGCAGGTTTTCTGCAAGAAGAAAAAATACTTCATATTCATGCAGCCACGTATGAATTTATTTTCCTTATTTAAGTCATTTGCACTTAGCATTTGAGAATGTTTCTACAAACTACCAAACAATTGCTGACCTGCAGTGCTAATCAGAGGTAGTCATTTCAAAGTCATGGTAGGAGTATCTTTTTATGATGCTTATTTATATTTTAACTGGTAGAACTTTCTTTTTTTTTTCTTCATTTGAAAGTGATTGGAATTCAGAAATTCTACAGTCATTTTTTTGTTTGCATAGATTCACATAGTACTAATAAATATTGCTGTAGTGTATGTAGCATATTACCACATGGTTAAGGCATAGAAAGGATGGTTATTATATAAATGTTCATACTCACAGTATGAACATTTTCTTACAGGTGCAAAAATGATTTTGTATGCATGGGTCTGCTCCTGCTTGTTTTGCATGTCTTTTTCAACATTGTATTACTAATCCCAACTCTAAATATTACTGAAGCAATTAGACTAGTATTCAGACTGTTATATCTACCTGGAAGATGAACTCTTTTTTTTTTTCCCCTCAAGAAAAAATAAACTTTTTAAATAAAACTGAAAGTAAAAACACTACTGAAAAAAAATGTTTTATTTAACTGCAGGCATTTTATAGAAAAAAAATACTTTTCCTTAAGAAGAATTCTGTTACAAGCAATCTGAAAAACAGTTTTGATTGTGAACTTTCACCTATCCTTCTCAGCTGCCATTATTCATGCTTACAAAGCTGAGTGCACATATGTTTGTAGCTACAGATTATGTGTGGTATAGCTTCACATGTGTCTCCATTTCTGGCAAAACAGGAGTGCAATGACCCCTTTGTACTAAGGAACAAGGTATATGTATATATAAAAACACCTTATCCAGATTACATAAATACTAGCATAAAAGAAGGAAACAGAAGTTCTAGTATGCACTTACTCCATTACATTCTAAACCAGATGATTCTATCCATTATTAACAAAATAAAATGTTAATATAAACTATCAATGCACTTCTGAAGGGCATTCTGATGTCTGTAAAATTGTCCTCCTCCCATTATATCGTATCTTTTCATCATGAAAAGCCTTTTTATCACAGTGAAGCAATGAAATTTTATTTCTTAGATAAGATTTGTAATGCCATTAGCATTAAAAACTTGCCAATAGGACAGCTTAGACCACCTAGAGACTCAGTAAGTGCAAAGCTCTTTATTTTAATACTGTTTTTCCACTAAATGTATGACAAATTGTATCCTATTAATGAAGACTCCTCCTTTTTTACCCAGTTTGAAAACTATTTGCTGAGAAAAAAATATGCTATCAATCCTTTGAACAGATCCCAGATTCCTTTTGATTCCTACCATCCTTTGTATAATAGAACTGGCATGTGCTGAATATCCTGAAAAACAACAACAAATAAAAACAAACAAAAGAAAACAGAACAAGTATAAACATACTGGAATCTCTCCCTTACTTAAGACTTCCTATTGTCAAGTGATAATATTAGTAATTGTCTTGAAAAGTCTCTATATTCCCTCTTCTTAGAGTGAATGGCTTTTTAGCAGGGCTGACTTAAGTGCTGGATACTGGGCACAGTCAACATTTCAACACCTGACTTGCAGGGTCACTTAAACTTCAAATTTTCCATTCCTTGGCACAAAGCCAATTTGTTTACATTGCAAACAAATCTTTAGCAGAGGTAGACTGAATAGAAGAGTGAAGAACACTCAGTGAGGATTAAAAAAAAAATTACAAAACCAAAAATAAAACGTCTTGATTTCTGAATTCATGACAAATAACAAATATCTCTGCTCTCTGCTAAATATTTGTTTCTTATCCTGGTATCATTTTTTTTTCATTTTTTTTTTATTCTGTCTTTCAATTATATATTAACATAAAAGTTATCATCTATAGAACATCGATAGCAGAGCAGTTAATATAGCTTATACAACCTATATCCATGACTTGATAAGATTCTTGTATTAGTTGTGTTAACACCTGTGCCATCATTTCCAGACTTTCATTAACAACTCTTTTATGTGTCCTTAAATTGGACAATACTGCTTGCACCACAGTGACAGTTATACGTTTTGTTTCAGATTGCCTGTTAAGAAAAAGGAAATGAGACACTCTGCACCTTCTCTAATTGAGCATGGAAATAAAAATAATAAGCATTTCTGAAGCTGAACTTTATTTTGTTAGGTAAGATGTAAATATAAGTCTTTGAAAAACTTTTGGAAGCTAGAGGAAAAAGAAAAACAAACAAACAAACAAACAAAAAAGCAAACAAAAACAAACAAAAAAAAAAACAGAAAACCAGATACTGCATGTTAACATAAAAAGTCCTTTAATAGATTTTTCTTCAGAAAGCTTTTTTTTTCCATTGAGAGTAAATTCTCCTTTTTCCCTATCTATCATTAGCCTGTTTTTTTTTTACTTTGTACAGTTATTTAACATTTTTGTAATAGATATTTCAATGGAAAAACTCTGAAATCTTCTTTTAAAACTTTTGGGACATTAAACACCTTTTTTTTTTTTTTTTTTTTAAATCCAGGTGAATCTCTTGAAAAGATTTCCGAGCATTTTCATTTTCTTTCAATAATACCTAGTTCCAATAATACCAGTGTAAAACTACAGCTGTGACATTCATATCCAGAATATTATGTGGGACTGGGAAGCATGAAACAGCATTTTGTGCTCTCTCCACTATTACTGCAGTCAGTAATTGATTGCTAATAAATTATTCTTAGTGATTAGGTAAAGTGAGAACTCCTACTACTGCAGAAGCGAGCTTGTGGAGATTTCCTCACTGCAAGCTATCATGAACTGTGTGTGTACTGCATATTTTTTATTCTCTGAACTGCATTTTCATTTTATCTCCAAACAAAAATACATATGATTAAAACTGAGGTTCAGAGGATCCATCCAGATTCTCTGATGGCAATTTTGTGCCAGGAATTGCATTTACATAAATTGGCTGCAGCCGCCTCTGCAAAACAGAAATGCTCTTATTTGTGATAGTATTTTAATGAAATGTGGTCATTTAAAATAAGATTTTGAGGGTCACGCAGAGTTGAGCTAAATCTACATCTTCTAGGGCTCGTCTTTCATTCTCTGAAATCCTCTGAAAGGTCAATGGTGACTTGGTGCTTACAGGAATCAAATAGCCATGGTCACAGTTAAAGGATAGTGTCCCAGAAGCTGGCCATTATTCAGTTAAATGGCATTCCCATCCATAATTATTATATTCTAAAGAGAACATTAATGTACATAACCATAAATGAATATGTTTGTACATCTTTGTATGTATGCATGTATATATGCTGGATACTGAAAAAGAATATTATTCTAAACTTGAGAGATATTTCACCTTTCAAAGTTTAGAAATCCAGTTATTACTAATGAGATGTTAATGTTATATTGCCAGTAATCCCAATACTGTCCTAATTTTATAAAACTCGATTCAGGTTAAAGAAATATATATCACCATTTGGTCTGGGCAATACTCTATGAAGGTGAAATCCTCATATGTGTATAATAAAACTGATAAGTAAAACTCCAAATACGCCTATACTTTATTTCAACATGATGTAAACTCAGTTGATATTAGAGAGCCAAAGACCATATATTTTTAAAGACGACTTTTAAAGATTGAACAAGTCCAGTTTTCATTTCACTTTGTCATTGCTTAGTGAAAACTGAAACAATTTTGTCATTTTTTTCTGATAGTGTAATGTTATACAACATATGAAGAAGACAGAAATAGTTATTATGGACTTTACACATCAAAAAAGATGAAAATCCAACCAAGACTAAGTGTTGCAACAGAAATAATATTTCCAGCTAGGAAATATTTTCATTCTTAGTGTCAACATTGCTTAGAATTACTTTTGTCCAAATGATGATTAACTAACTCAACCTAGGGAGCAAGAATGAAATTCTGGTTTTGCATTTGTAGCTTCAGATCAGAAACTAGATCAAAATTCAGTGTTAAAATATTTGTCAGCCTTTCGGTTTCAAGGACTGTGGTTTGTCTAACATTCTGCTTCTCACTTTGTCAAACCACTTGATCATAAAAATCTATATATTGGCAACCTGCCATTTCTACTTCACTATGATCTCTTTATATGCTTTTTTTTAACATATTTCTCTTCCTGTCTGTATGTGCTTTGGAATTTTCATTAAAATGTAATCTTTTTGAAGCTCAAGGCCCGTTGATATTCATAATCTTAGTCACTTCCCATCAGAAATAAATAGTAAATACAATTACTTGGTTTCATACCGGGAAGCTTTTGAATTATATAGACTTTTCCACATCGAAACACCAGACTCCACAATCATGCATTCTATATATGCCACTGGTTTTATAGAAAATGATATTAGAGAGTTATGAAACTGCATGATGCTATATTTTATGCTTTTATTCCTTCACCCAAGAAACTGTCTTCATACAATGATAGCTTCAGGTTATTACTTTAAATTCTCCCTACTTTCTCTCCTTAATAACCTCATATAGCTTTTCACACTTTACTTCTCATAACCTCTACAGGATCACAAGGAAATCATTTACATTTGTGTGGAAGAGATTAAATCTTTGCATGTACTTTATTTGTGGTACTTCATTAAGGATTTCTTGAAGAGGTCTAAATCAACAAGAACATTTGAGGTGGGTTTTTGTTTGTTTTTGTTTTGTTTTTGAGTAAAAAAAATCAAGGCCTCAGATATCTAGATCAATCTTTGCATTTCCCTTTAGTGATATTTTTTAGAGGACTATATGTTCCAACCTTAACCAGTCTGTGATTCTGTGTGTGTGATGTGCTCAAAGAAACTGGATCCATGTTTTCTTCTGTGTTTGTTGATGTGAAACCATTCCTCAGGGAATGCAAGTGGGAATGCAAAATTTGTGAATTGCCAAAGTTGTTTTGAGCTGCTCTGAAATAAATCATTGATGTGAATAATAGTTGGTGAACACATTTTGCACTCTCAATGATGCGGGTTGCCTGGTAACCAGCAAAAGGCCCATGTCACAGAAGAGTTCAGAGGCAACAGCCAACACCAATCTCTGCAGCATAAGGAAAAGGAAGACCACTGATTAGTTCACTCAAATTGTTTTATATAGGATCATGTTTTCATTGCTGTGAATATCTAAGCTGATTCCAAACATTAATTTAACACCAATATTTGTGGCAGTTCTTAATTAGTGCTAGAATTTGCATCTCTGAAGAGATGACTTGAAGTCTTTATTTACAAAAGGTTTATGGGTGCCACCCTTCTCAGCAGCATCTAATGGAAAAATATTATTGCCTTTGTTTTGTCACTGACTGTGAGGATTAGGTTTCTATTTTCACAAAATTACACTATATTTTGTGTGCAGAGTCAATGGCCCCTAAAAATAAAGGTCAGATACACTGTAAAGGAAGCCACAGGACCACAGGCTTACTTTTAAAAAAATATTTTAGCAAATATATCATTTAAGTAACTGTGCTCTTTGTTATATTCCTTTGTTCAAGTTTTTTATTCTAAATCAAATAATCATCTTTTGCTCAAGTACTTAGAAAATAACGTCCATCCATGTCTAACCATTAGGATACTCTCTTTAATTACAGATTTAGATATTCATTTTTGCCTACATCCACTGAGGTTCATATTTTATATGTGGGTTCAGTGTCCTTTTTTATTTTCAGAATGCATATGCAATTATATAGTTTCTATTAAGATTGTTGTTGGTGGTTTTTTAACCCAGTGTCTTACTTAAAACCCCAAAAGGACTAATTTTATCAGAGTCTTATCAGAGTAAATGAAATATTTTTTAAAATAGAGAATTGGGATATTACAACTGGATTTCATTGACAAAAATATGAACAGCAGTTGAATTCATCTATCATCTTATATTTGCATAACACTTGGGTCTGTAGCCTAATCTTGTCATCTCACGTGCTTCTGTTGTCAGTGGAGAGGGACAGCATACTTTTCTTTGAGGAATCATCATCACAGGATGCTGCTTATTTTTCATTACGTATTAAGGAAGTAGACAACTATCACAGATTTAAAATATATTCATTAAATAGTAAGTATTAGATTGAATTAATACACCTTCCCCTTCCTCTCCTTTTTGGTGTAAGTAACAATAAAAAGATAGGAATAACCACCCTGCATAGTTATTGCTAAGGCTCATTTGTAATATCATATTAGTCTCCTGAATATCAAATTGTTTACCCAGAAAATAAGAAAAGCTATTAATAAGCACTTCTAAATATCTTTGATTTAGCATGATTTGTTCATCACCACAGTAACAGTATCATACGAAAAGATCCAGCCTTCTAGCATGATATTTCTCTCCTTCATACATGAAATCAACTAAACAAGAAATTACACTCTTTTTTCCTGAAACTGTTAGCCCATATACAGTATATTTTCCTTGACCTGCAATAAATAGGACTGTACAACACTAACACATTCCTAGGATGAGGCCAACTTCCTTTCTTATTTGTAGTTATGGATCTTCCTTTCTCTTTTCATATTCCCTTCATCTTCACTGCCAAGGTATCTGGTTTTGAGAGCATGAGTAGAGGCCATTAGAGCTCATAGCAGGCAGATGAATTCCCATATGATTATCAAGAAGTTTTGCTTCCTTTAAATAAGCAATTCTAAGGAAAGTCCTACATTTTCATATCCTGGGATGAAACAGTCTTGAAATCTCTGTGGGAGAATGTGGAGGTGCAATCTGTTGGCATGCTGAAGGAATATTTATTGGACATATTCCTGGGAGACTATAGTTATCTAACTCTATGTTAACTAAGTTTTTTTTTTTTTTTTTTTATGTAGCAATGACTTTTGCAAATTTGGTTATATTTCGAGACAGACACAACGATAACACATACGATACTGCCTTGTCAA
>VZSG01000889.1:217065-255028 GCA_013398315.1 Nothoprocta pentlandii
AGGAAGGAAGGAAGGAAGGAAGGAAGGAAGGAAGGAAGGAAGGAAGGAAGGAAGGAAGGAAGGAAGGAAGGAAGGAAGGAAGGAAGGAAGGAAGGTCTATTTTATCGGCGAAATTGTTGGGCAACTTAAAACAGTATCTGGATGCTCAGAGGAGACAGAAAGTATTTGGGTGACTGAGACTGATCTGCTGTGTCCAGCGGAGAGCAACAAAGATGACTAGGGGAGTGGAGCATCTCTCGTATGAGAAGAGACTGAGTTGGGCCTGTTCAGCTTGGAGAAGAGAAGGCTGAGAGGGAATCTGATTAACATGTATAAGTACATGAAGGAAAAATGTAGGGAGGAAGGGGGCAAGCTCTTCTCAGTGGTGGCCAGTGATAGGACAAGGGGAAATGGGTATAAGTTGAACCACAGGAAGTTCCATCTCCAGGTGCGGAAGAACTTCTTTACTGTGAGGGTGACAGAGCCCTGGATCAAGCTGCCCAGGGAGGTTGAGGAGTCTCCTTCTCTGGAGGTCTTCAAAACCCACCTGGATGCCACCCTGTGCCATATGCCTGCTTGAGCAGGAGGATTAAGACTGGATGATCTCTAGAGGTCCCTTCCAACCTTGAACATTCTGTGATTCTGTGATTCTGTGATTCTGTGCTGGAATTATAGTCAGCTATCAAATATATGTGTTGTTGAAAAAGATCAATGAAATGCCTCCCCATATGAAGCATGCATCATAAAATGGCTTTTTTTGCTACATAATAATAAGCCTTGATCAGAAGAGTTAGAAAGAGAGGTGTGATATTTCCTTCCTATCCCTGGCTTAAATAATAACTCATCATAAAAAAATGTT
This sequence comes from Nothoprocta pentlandii, assembly GCA_013398315.1. Taxonomy (NCBI): domain Eukaryota; kingdom Metazoa; phylum Chordata; class Aves; order Tinamiformes; family Tinamidae; genus Nothoprocta; species Nothoprocta pentlandii. Next base: position 217,904 of record VZSG01000889.1, read on the forward strand.
GCAGTCCATGTTGTGAATATATAACATCTTCTTTGTCAGTGTGTTTGAGGCATGTTTATTGCATTTATTATCTCTCAGTTTACTGTTTGATTTTTTTTAGGATCTTTATCTAGTTCTTTTTAAATTTTTACTCTGTAGCATAGTTCTGTAATATTTTGACTGCAAGTACCTGAGGGAAACAATTTCTTTGTTTTCTTTTTCAGTTTGGGTTATTTCTTACTGAATAAATAATGAGTAAAAAGAATTATGAGGGAAAGTCTTATTTGCCTTAAAACTCTCATCACATGATCATCTTCTGAGTAATCTCAGAGATGTGGTCATTAGTTGCAAAGGATTAGGATTTAGGAGCAATTTCTTAGTTTTTTTAATTTGTTCCTTAATAAAACTGATTTTTTATTCCTATTACATCAAAATCAGTGAAGAAGATGCCACTAATATGAGTCAAGATAGGAACAATACTGTATATTTTGTGCAACTCTGACAATACCATCTTACCTGTAATAAATCTTTCCTATATTCTTAAGGTGACATTAAGTTCTTAATGATACATTGTCACTGAGTCATACAATTATAGAATCCTTAAGGCTGGAAGGGACCTTTAGACATCTTCTAGTCCAAACCCCCGGAACATGCAGGGTCACCTAGAACATGTGGCACAGGATTGCTTCCAAGTGGGCTTTGAAGATCTCCAGAGAAGGAGACGTCACAACCTCTCTGGGCAGCCTGTTCAGGTGCTCTTTTACCCTCACTGTCAAGAAAGTGGAAGAGAGGAAAACGCATCTTTCCCATCAAAGGCTAATACAATTTTCATTATTCTTTTAAGAGAAAATTCTATAGGAGCAGTCTAGGATATTAAAGTTTTTGTTAGGTTTCAGCCATTCTCTGTAAATATGTCTTTGGAAATAGAAAGTATTTCCATTTATATTTTTAATTAATTCCTTTTATTGCTGCAGTATTGATGATGATAGCTTTCTCTAAAGTCTTTCTTGGATCTCTCAAGAGTAAAGGATTTCCTTATTCCTTCTAGTTCCAGTCACTTTTCTTTCCTGAAACTGACTGAAAAGAAGGAGAAATCTGAGTCTCACATGTTCCTTCTGTATTTAATATGTAGGGCGACTTGAACAGTAAAGCACATGTCAAGTATCTCAAGTTTTGACAGACATAGCTGCTTCTGATTTTGGTATGAATTTTAAAAACATGCCATCCTTTTTCTTTTTTTTCACCTTTTGGAGATAATAGATTTCTTTATTGGGATATAATTACTTTCTTAGGTTTTGTTAATTTTATATTATTATTCACTTAAAATATCATTGCTACTTGCAAACAACTAAAGTGAAATTAGATTTTTGTTTAGCTTCATTTCATCATGACAGAAATAAATTTTATATATTTTAATACAGTCATATAACTATGTGTTTTCGTATTTGTGTAGTTATATAAAACATCCTATTTCACTGTAATTTTTTAATTATTTTGTTTTTAAATTATTCAGGATAAACTTAGATGAGACTTCTCTAAGGTGAAACCAGAATCACAATTAAAGCTTAAAAGAAGTCAAAGGCTTTTTTAAGAACAAAACGTTGGAAATTATGATTTCCATATTATGATATCATAGTTGCAGGGATGTAAGTAAAATCTATGAGTCTCTACATGTAGTTTGTATAACTATGTATATTGACACATAGCAGTCCTTAAAATGATGATTTTATGAGCAAATATTTTGTTAGATATATAAACATTACAGCAGATGAAATGGTCGTTTGTAGGTGTTATTTCTGAGTGACTGGCAGCTTGATGCTTACATTGTTATCCTCAACTTGAAATTTTCACAGAATCACAGAATATTTGAGGTTGGAAGGGAGTCCTAGAGATTATCTAATTCAGCTCACCTACTCCATCAGGGACATACACTACATTACATAGGGTCACCTCCAGGCAGGTCTAGGAGATCTTCAAAAAAAAGGAGACTCCACCACCTCTCTGGGCAGCCTGTTCCAGGGTTCTGCCACCCCCACAATAAAGACATTCTTCCTCACATGGAGATGGAACTTCTGGTGTTTCAGCTTGTACCCATTACCCCTTAGCCACTGGTCACCACCGAGAAGAGTTTGGCCACATCCTCTTTACATTCTCCCCTCAAGTATTTACATATATTGATCAGATCCTGTATCAGTCTTCTCTTCTCGGGGCTAACAGTCCTAGCTTGCTTAGTCTTTCCTCATACGATAGACACTGGAGTACCTTAATCATCTTAGCCGCTCTACACTGGACCCTCTCTAGAAGTTCCACACCCCTCTTACACAGGAGAGCCCGGAGCTGCACACAGTACTCCAGTTGCTACCTCACCAGAGCTGAGTGGAGGGGAAGGATAAATCACCTCCCTCGATCTACTGGCAACACTCCTTCTAATGCAGGCCAGGATCCCATCGGCCTTCTTGGCCACAAGGGCACATTGCTGGCTCAGAACTTTTATTATACTGTGTTTCTTTAGGATTGTATTTATGATGAAACTTCAGAGATTCTATGCCCACCAGTTAATCTGGAAGCTTGTTTTTTCAGTTGAACCAGAAAATAGAACACAGGCAGGTAGTGAAACAATCATCTAATGGCGACATTGCCTCCTTAAGAATATTAAAGGTAAATTATATGCAATTATGAGGACCTTCGCACTGCTGAGTAACAAGAAATATCAGGCCCCAGCTTTGCTTGATTGAGTTGTATGTGTGCTCAAAAACATTCCTTCGTTCCCTTAACCTGACAGCTGAAAAGTATTCTCGTTTAGGGAAGAGAGCTAACTCCCACAGGCTTAGATTTGTGAAAAGTGAAATGAAGCCTCTACTACTTATAGATTTTATTACTGGAAGAGTATCACATTTTGTATAACTCCTCATTACGGTATAACACCTTTGTGTCAGTTTTCTGACAATAAAGCGGAGTTTTAGACATATTCAGCAGGCAATAGGTACTCTTTTGTGTCTTGTATTATGTTTGTGAAGTGGATGCAGGAAGGAGCTGGTAGCTTAGTGCAGGATACCTTCTTAAAAATTATTTCTTAGTTCTTTTCTCAACATTCAAATACTCTTGCTGGGCAAGATCCAAGACCTGGACTGCAGCCTTTAAAGTTCCTATTTCTTAAAGAGTTTTGCATTTAGCCCATTTATTTTACTAGATCATGAATGCAAGGATTTTGTGATCATGAAGAGAGGACTTTGTGATCATGAATAAAATGCAAGTCCATCAGGACTTTGTACTCCCTGTAGTACAATAGATAAAAGCAAAAATGATTGTAGAACCTGCCCACAGGAATTGAATCTCAGCTAAGACTGAACAATTTGTTTAGTGATACAAGAAACAGGAAAGAATCTGCCCTCTTGAGTATTATTGTCTCACTCTGAGAAGCACCCTGCAATGTTTTTCCAGGTATGGCAAAATATAGTAAAAAGCTGTATTTTGTGGTTAGCTAACCACAACTTTGTGCATAATGAGAATGGTGTGCTAGCAATAAATATGTGCAAGATAGTAGTCTATTAATTTATATTTTTAACCACAAGAAGAATGGAGATGACATTCCAATAACAAGAGTTTAGGTAAGACAATCAAATATTATAAAATTTGATATAATTACGAAAGGAATTGTGTTGTATAGTTGCCTCACATTCAAAGTTGTGGAAAAAAAAAAGTAGAATTTATCTAGGAGATCACTATCACTGCTTTGTTTTATTCTTGTTTCAAACTATGACTTCATGAAGGTACATTTGAGAAACACTACATACAACAAGAACAAAAAAATGGTAAAGGATTCATCTTGTTAGAGAAGTATGAATCAAGCCTGTGACACAGAATTCCAGACAAATATGTCTTGTAAAGCTAGCAAAAAGGTGGGTTTTTTTTTCTTTTTTCTTTTTTCTTTTTTTTTTTTTGGAAGTAAATTTCATTTTTTTTTTCTGAATTATTGAGTACTGCAATATTCTTCAATTTTACAGATAAAAATGAAGTTAGGAGAATACTGTGTTGCCATTCAGAAGGACCTGGACAGGCTGGAGAGTTGGGCAGAGAGGAACCTCATGAGGTTCAACAAGGACAAGTGCAGGGTCCTATACCTGGAGGAATAACCCCAGGCACCAGGACAGATTAGGGGTCGACCTGCTGGAGAGCAGCTCCACAGAGATAGACTTGGGAATCCTGGTTGACACCAAGTTAATCCTGAGGCAGCACTGCCCTCGTGGCCAAGAAGGCCAATGGGATCCTGGGTTGCAACAGGAGGAGTGTTGCCACCCAGTGGAGGGAGGTGATCCTTCCCCTCTACTCAACTCTGGTGAGGCCGCACCTGGAGTATTGTGTGCAGTTCTGGGCTCCCCAGTATGAGGGATGTGGAGCTTGTAGAGAGGGTCCAGTGGAGGGCAAGAAAGATGATTAAGGGAATGGAGCATCTGTCATATGAGGAGAGGCTGAGTGAGTTGGGTCTCTTTACCTTGGAGAAGAGAAGGCTGAGAGGGGATCTGGTTAATATGTACCTGAAGGGGGAATGTAGAGAGGAAGGGGCCAAGCTCTTCTCCGTGGTGGCCTGTGAGAGGATAAGGGGAAATGGGTACAAGCAGAAACACAGGAAGTTCCAACTCCATATGAGGAAGAAATTCTTTCCTATAAGGGTGACAGAGCCCTGGAACAGGCTGCCCAGGGAGGTTGTGGAGTCGCCTTCTCTGGAGATCTTCCAAACCTGCCTGGATGCCGCCCTGTGCCTCGTGCTCTAGGTGTCCCTGCTGGAGCAGGAAGGTTGGACTAGATGATATCTAGAGGTCCCTGCCAAGCTTAAGCATTGTGCAATTCTGTGATACTGCGCTAAACTACTATATGATAAATTTAAATTCTCTTTAAAAAATTGAACAAAAGTATTTCTTTGTTCAGTCGGTAATTATTTTCTAACTGCAGCTAATTCCTGCATAAATATTATGCCTTTATTGCATAGGAGGCTGCAATGACTGATTGTTCTGTTCTCAATATAAACTAATGACTACTATTCAGTAGTTAGCAAATTAAATAGCCAGTTCGGATTTTGCAGTCATTTTGAAACTGGGACCATTTAAGACATGCAAGGTAGAGCTGCAACCTATAAACATATCAGAGATGTACTCTTGAAAAGTTTTAAGCAGTTTTGCCTTTATTTTTTCTTTTTCAAGCTTTTTATTTGTGAGAACAATTTTTTATTTATGTCTGTGTATACAGACATACACATTTATAATATATGCCTAAATATTTACACAATTATTTCTAAAATTATTGCCTCTTTTAAAGAGTTAATTGCTTTTCTTCCTGCCTATTTTAAAACAGAAACCTTTTTCAAGCTTTTTATTTGTGAGAACAATTTTTTATTTACGTCTGTGTATACAGACATACACATTTATAATATATGCCTAAATATTTACACAATTATTTCTAAAATTATTGCCTCTTTTAAAGAGTTAATTGCTTTTCTTCCTGCCCATTTTAAAACAGAAACACATACACAGAAAGTAGAAGCAGATAATTACCATCTGTTTAGTACAAAAGGCACCATTAGTATATTTTATGTCAATTTCTAAGTATTAGCTTTTACATGACTTGGTAGGTTTGACATACTATATCTCTTATTATATTACAAGCCTGTGCCCTTTCCTTTGATGCTATGCCACAGTCAAGGTATTCCAAGTTTTAAGAAAATTTGAAGTACTTCAAAGTACTTCAAAGTGATATGAAAGGGCAATTACAGAACTGCCTACCAGGAAGCAAAAAATACAATAATGAAACAGTCACCCTTTCCCTTTCCTTTCAAAAATGTAGTTAATTATTATTATTATTTTTATTATTCTCTTTTTTTATCTTTTTTTTTCTCCAGTTATCAAAGTGAGAAGTTAACAATTCGGCTATACTTAACCATAGCGTAACTGGCTATACTAGATAAGGTTCTTTTAATGTCACCACTGACAGCTTTCCTGTCTGATTTGACAAATATATATAAAACAGAAACTACCCATAATATCAACCCTATACCTAAACATGTTATTCTGTATTCAAAATAGACAACTAGAAAAGGAAGGAGACTAACACCTTTTCACACCAATCTCCTCTCTCTTTCTTTTTTTAATCTTTAACCTGCCCCCATAAAACCATAATATGGAATGAATCCCAGTTTGCCTCATCAGCCTAATCAGCCCACTTTTTCCATACTCACACTGCTGTTTAAATCTCACTTCTGGCAATACCCCTCCACCTCCCACATCACCATGAATTCCCCTCACTACTTAAAACGAGAGAGAATAAAAACAAATTAAGCAGGCTGTTCTTTTCCTGACAACTCACTATTCTCCTTAATAGTCTCCTTAATAATCCTTAATAGAAGTAGATATGACCATTTGTTTGTCGCGTGTCAAATTTGTTATTAATGGAGACATTTTAGAAGAGGTGGTGCTTGTATGGTTCTAATTTGGGGGAAAATATAAATAGTCCATTTTAAAATCCTTATAACTGGCACTAGAAAACAACTTAGATGTCCAGATAGCAGATGCTAATAGATCAATTACATACCTACGGGTAAGAGATGAACTGTTGTTCCTACTAGTTGCTCCAAACCAGCTGTATTGAAAGATATCCAGTTGGTTTAGACGAGTTATCATGTTCAGTGAGGCCGATTCTAGAAAATGAAATCTGTCAGTAATAGACTTTTTTTTTTTTTTAATCTGATTTTATTGCAGAAAAGCTTTTCCAGTGTATGATATTTTTGGAAACCAAAATAAATGATTCTTCAGAATTTTTAAAACAATTTTTCCCCTTAAAAAAAAAAGTGATTTTTGTTTTATGTTTTATTTTTAGCTTTTTAATGAAGAACACAATATATGTAAAACTGTGCAACTTTTTACATGACTGCAAAGCAGCAGATGCAGATTCTTTTTTTCAGGGAGAACACCTAAATCAAATGGTGCAGTGAGTCAGTGTTGCACTGGAGGTTTATAGTTCATGTGTTAGGTAAAGGGGTGTGTCACCAGAGGGAACACAGAAACTACCTGTTAATGAATAGTAAAGCTGCATTGCCACAGGCACAGATTTATAAAGACACTTCAACTGATATTCAAAAGATATTCAACAAAAGATATTATTATTAGAAATAATAATCAAGATTCACAGTTTCAGACAAAAAGGAGATGTTTATGTAATTTTGCAGTTAGTGTACAACGGGAGAAGAGGTCTAGGTCATGGTCTTTGCTTCAAGGCCTGGTTTCATGATTTACAAAGATTAAGAAGACAGTTTTGAAAGTTTATGGATGTGAAACAAGTTCTCTATTGCAAAACATTTGCAGACTGCACTTTGTTTCCCTGTGATTCATTGTGCTTGTATTCATTTGTTAGATGGCAGTTTTTGCACAATGGGAATTGAGTCAATAGCATTTTTGTGCGGATTGTTGGCTTTTTGAATGGAGACATTTATGGAATGTTTTGCTTGAGCTCCTATGTATCTCTTGAAAACAATTTGAATAAATGTGTGGATAGGCACTTTTAAAAAGAACTGTGCCTCTTCAGCATGCCATTCATATCATCTGCCTGCAGCACAACAAATAGGTCACAGAGTGGTTTTATCCTCTGACAGTGTGGCAATCATAATACAAAGGCTGAAATTGAGAAATGTTAATCACATCTCTGTTTCTTTTCCCACTTAATTTTGTTCTCCTTGGTTTTATAAAGATCCTGATTTAGGGATTTAAAAAGAGCTCTAAATTATTCATATCAACTAAAAGCTAATCCTTTCTAGATTTCCTCAAATTACTTCAAAGGTAAAACATTTTAATATTTTCTTCCTCCATCACTTCCATTTTTTTTTAATTTCTTTCTTTATATTCTTTCACTGTGATGCATCTCTTTCAGAAATGTTTCCTCAAATGGAGTTAACAAAGAATCTCTTCCTCTTCCTCTTCCTCTTCCTCTTCCTCTTCCTCTTCCTCTTCCTCTTCCTCTTCCTCTTCCTTCTTTTTTTTCTTTCACTTTCACTTTCTGTTTGTTCATGAACCTCATGAGGTTCAAGAACATGCACAAGGACAAGTGCAGGTTCCTGAACCTAGGGAGGAGTAATTCCAGGCATCACTAAAGCCTAGGATTCGACCTGCTGGAAAGCATTCCGTGGAGAAGGATTTGGGAGTCCTGGTTGACACCAAGTTAACCATGAGTCAGCAGTGTGCCCTCATGGCCAAGAAGGCCAATAGGATCCTGGCCTGCATCAGGAGGAATGTTGCCAGCAGGGGGAGAGAGGGGGATTCAGCCTCTCTACTCAGCTCTGGTGAGGCCGCACCTGGAGTACTGGGTGCAGTTCTGGGCTCTCCAATACAAAAAGGACGTGGAGCTTCTAGAGAGGGTCCAGCATAGAACAAAAAAAAAAAAAAAAAAANAAAAAAAAAAAAAAAAAAAAAAAAAAAAAAAGATGATTAAAGGACTGGAGCACCTATCTTTTGAGAAAAGACTAAGTATGCTGGTCCTGTTTATCATGGAGAAAGTTGAGAGGAGGTCTGATCAACATGTAGAAATACCTGAGGGGAGGATGAAGATGGGGCCAAATGCTTCTCAGTGGTGGCCTGTGATAGGACAAGGGGTAATGAGTATAAGTTGAAACACAGGAAGTTCCATCTCCATTTCAGGAAGAACTTCTTTCCTGTTTGCGACCTATGCAATGTACCATATCTGGTATCTGCAATTCTGGTTCCCACATAGGAAAACTTCCAGTATGCATAGGGAATGCTAGAAGCTTCACAAAAGATTACCGATATAATACTGTAAGAAATATTCCCTAGTAAAAAAGGTGTAATTTCTAAGAATTTCTCAGTAGGCGGAACAGAAAGCTTGGAAGCATTGCTACTATATGTTTATAGATACGGAACTAAGACTTAGAAACTTGCTGAAACAGCAGAACAGTTGACCTTATTTCTTACATTCTCTACTTGTTCACTTCTTAAAAGGCAAAAATCTCCATTCTGCTTTTCTTTTAACAAACTTTGAAAGATGATAACCAACGTCTCACACAATTAGTTCTATCACTTTCCCACTTTTCCTTGTTTCTGTAAAAGTTGAGGTCAGTAAACACAGGCTATGGCATAATAGGGATTCCATTTTACAGCCTCCATAAGGCTGGGAAGACTTTTAATTTTCTAGACACTCATTTAAATACTTCTTTGTGAATTAACAAACTTTCTTTTCTCAAATCATAAGCTCAAATCTGAAGAATATTAAGGTACTCACTGTGTTTTTCTTCGGTTTAAAACTTATTTGCCTTCATTCTCCTGTCCAAGTCTCTCCTTTTCTGCACCTTCTATCAATCATGCCCTATCTCTGCAGAGGAACAGTAATAAAAAAAACAAAGGGAAAAGAGAATAATAAAAATGGCAAAAATGTTTATTCTGAAATTCTACTCTGCAAAAGATTCAAGAGATACGTAATGGGTGGTACAAAATGTGTTCTGTTCCCTCTATGCTTTTTAACTGTATGCTACTTCAAAGCACCAGATAATTTTGAAGAAATAATAATTCAGATTTACAATTGTGTTGAAGGTTTTGTATTCGCATGTTTGAAGGTGTTCTTTGTTTTAATTCTGTTTCCTTGGAACTAACATCATCATTATCAAAGCATTATTAACAAACATTTTCATGCTATTTCCTGATTATCTCTCAATAGATTTATTTTATGGTATGAAATAAGCTGTCCCTTTGTCCTTTCAAATAAATTATGTATTTATATATGCACCCCTCCATAGATTTAAAAAAGTTAGATAAATTCTGTACCATATCAGTGCATATCAGGCTACCATATTTTGGTCTGATCCCACAGGGAGAGTACTTTGAACAGCAAGTGGCCTTTTTGACTTTTACAGGCTTATTCACTGACATAAAGTATGCATATGGGAGCAATTTTTTAGGATTGCAACCCAAAATAGTAAAAGGTCTCCTAGAGTACCTTGAAGCTTTTGTAGCCAGCAACTTGCATTTTGCAGCTATCTTTTGGGAATACTCACTATATATATATACAGACAGCCGATCTCTCTTTCAAATTCCTATTTTCTGGAAGTAGGAGCCCTATTTTTAGTTTTCTCCTACTGTAAATACGTGCTAGGATTGAATTAAGTTAACATTTCTAATCATAATTTTTTATTGAGTGAAATGATTGAAATGAAAAGTTTTTGTTTTGTTTTTCACCTCTGCTTTTCTGCAGAGAAAGTGTTGATTATTTTTTCTAGGATAAACGCAGCAACGCTCCTGCCCACTGGGTAAAAATGTCTCTGAGGTTTAATGCACAATAAGCTGTCTAGCATAGACACTCTTGGAGTACTTGACAATTCAAAGGATATAGTGCAAAGGATATATAGGATATATTCAAAGGATATAGTTCATATTCAGGTAGACTCAAAATTTTACGGTTGCCTAAGAGATGCCATTTACCCAGACATTTACCCAGGGTGGTTGTGAATTGTTGCAGTTTGAAAGCTGTAGTGGCGGGGGCACGGGGGAGCGGAGAAGGAGATATCAAATCAGGATCGGATTCACAAACAGGCTATGGACCATAGGTCCAGTCGCCTTACTAGGAGCGAATTGAGTTCCCAAATAGCATGATCAGCTATAAGCTCAATTCTGGCAGTATCGGATTCACGAACAGTCTTTGGACTGTAGGTCCCGATTGTCTTTCTAGGAGCAAATTGAGTTCCCAAATAGCATAAGCAACTATAAGCTCAATTCTGGCAGTATCGGATTCACAAACAGTGTGTCAACTGTAGGTCCGATCACCTCCCCCCAAATAAGTAGTCAAGTTCACAAACAGCATGATTTATTCAAATCATGCAAATCATACAAAGCAGGTTTCGGATGTCAGTACAGGAGATTCTCTACTGCAGCGTGTTTTTTTTTTTTTTAGCTAGCTCTGATGTACAAATGTGCAATCATCACTCACCCCAGAAGATGGGAGAGGGCTCCTAGTCTCGAGTCTCCTCAGGCAGCGTCTCAACCCGAGGGGAGGGAAGGGGGATCAGCCGGTCGACTGACCCAAGAGTTAAGATAGATTCTTCCCCCCAAGTTCTTCATCCTTAGTTCACCTTTTAGACTTTTCTTTACGTTCAGGTGGGGCTTGAGTGACTAGAGTCATACTTAATATTGTTATTGATTGGTGAAAAAGTTTCTCGCCTTCATTTAAAGCTACAGTCAATCAAAAATCAAGAGCCCATGCTCAGTGAGGGATGATTGTACCTCGGAGGCAGGTAACTTTTGGGATGGAGGTGTATTTTGCCATTATAATGAGCGTATAATGAGCAAAGTTCAAGCAAAGTTCATCCGAAAGGAGTGATTTTTCACTTTTCTGTCTCAGCACCAGACTTGTTATCGTATATCTCCCATTGGACAGCTGCTGTGTGGCTTATCAGCGGCCCAGCACAGGGAGTGCAACAGAGTTTGGCTGCGGGGTCTTCACTCTGCTACATCCTCCGTTACTCCCCTTTGCATCAACGAGGAGAGCAGATTGTGTTGCCTAGGCAACCATGGAGGAGTTGAGTCCATGGGTACCAGCCATCCTGGAAGGGGCAACTGTGTCTCACCCCAAGCAAGGTTCTGCAATGCCAAAACTTCTGTTAGGCCCCAGTTTTCCTCTCAGTTCCTGTTTTCAAACAATTCTTCCACAGTGGTAAATACCATCCTCTGGGATAGGATGGACTGGACTTGTTGGAGATCTGCCTGCCCACTGAAAGGACCTGAGCTTTCTGAAAGGTTCTGAAAGCCCTCTGGAAGGGAAGACAAAAAAGGCTTGTAGATGATGGACACCAAGATTTTTTTTTGTGGTTCCATCAATGAAAAGGCTAGTGCTTTTTTGTGCTTCTATTTTTACAGAAGTGGATGTTTAGAAAATACTGTCTGTATTCTGTGGCTTTCTATACATTGCATAGAAGTCAAGCAGGACACTTTTAGAAAAAATCAGCCTATGGGTTGGCTATGGGTTGGCTCCTGTTATACACTGTAGTAGTTTGCAGAATTTATATACATTACTATCACTTTTTGGATCTAAAAACCTGTGGGAAGAATAAAGATATGACAGGAAGTTGCAGAAGGGAGGAAATGATAAATCAAAGCCCACTGATTTGAAAAAAAAAAAAAAAAAAAAAAAAAAAGAAAGAAAAGAAATGAACTGGTAGTCTTTTCATTTTAGTGAAAAACAGTGATTATAATTATTAAATTTAAATCAGAAAGTTAAACTGAAACACAAGTAGGATAATGTTGTTAATAACTATTGATATGTTTTCAGTGCTTTGCTTTGAAAAGGAGGAAATCATCTGATTTTGGCTTTTATTATGTCAGTAGAAAATGAAAATAATTGGAAAATAATCATAATTTGAGTCTCCGATACTGCTGATATTCATAATGACCATCTACTGCAGCATTTTGGAGGAATGTATATACACATCTATGCATACATATCTACTTTCTCAGTATTCTCATTATAGATTCTTGAAAAGGTAATGTTTTTGAAGTAAACACATACAGTCATTTCCAAAACAAGCACTGTAAATGCAAGCTATTTTTAAGTTCCCAGTAGTGTTAGAAGAGATCTGAAAGTTTCCCCACATGTCTAGCTTGGGATCGTCATTGTCCAGCCTCTCCTCACTAATCTTACATTATCACTTTTAGACCACTAATGCCAATTTATTTTAGTATTCAGCTTCCTAGGCAGTGGGTTGTGCTGATGCTGAAAAGCTGAGGTAACAAGAAAGTTCCATAGAAATACTCCAAGCAGATGTGTGCAAGTCTCTGCACATGAAATGAAGGAATGTGCTAGTGTAAGTGCCGCGGATTTGGATGTTCAATTGTTCCCTATACTTTGGACTTTCAGACTTACTGGGATATTATTAACAGAGTTCTATCACAAAATATCTTTCCTGTGCCTCAAACAGAGGCACTGTGTCCTTAGATAAGTCTCACATCACCTTTCAATCTTAGATTTCAGGAGAAGACAACTTTTTCGAATGTTCGCTATTTTGCATTTCCAATGTCAGCAAAGTTGGCAGGTACTCAAACCAATTTAATTTCTCCTGGCACCATGGTTCTTGTTTTCCTAGTCCTTAAAGCTTATTATTTGAAGTAATTGAACCACAAAAACAAAGATCACTCACCAGTGGACAGCACATGTCTTGTCTAGAAGCAAATATGAATGCACCTGCCAGCTCTTAATCAATGTAACAGAAAAATAAATCGTTAAAATACTTCAGCATCTTAAATGCAAGCAGGACCCTTCAGACTTTCATAGAATGTACAGCAAAGTTCCCAGATATGACTCAATGCCAATATTGTTTCTAAACTTATTTTCATATTTCAAGTATGCATTTTTACAAATACATTCTTTAATCATATTCATTATAAATGTGAATGCTCCACTTGATGTTTCCACTCAGCTAAGCCAGTATAGAGAAATTGAAAATCTTTATTATGCCCCTCACCTCTCAAGAGGGCTGCTGTGACAGCAGCTGACATGATTTGAATCACTGAAATGTTGCTAGCTGTGAAAACAGAATTTGGGTAAAGAATATTTATTGCATGGTATAGAACACCACTGCCTGAATTCTAAGTCTTTATTGGTTCTCTCTACTGCAGCAGGAAAAAATGTTCTTTGTATCTTGGATTTCTAGTAAACATTCAGAATTTAAATAAAAGAACTGAGAATTTCATTTCAGTAACTCAAAAGTGATCTACCAACATTGTACATATATACACACAGTCTGATATTGTAGTATGAGTGATTACACTGAGTTAAAATTGTGAATATCTTGTTATTTATATGCCTTGCTAGAGTTTTAGATCTAACTTTTTTTCCACAACTTCTATTAAAATCATGATAGAATGGAAATAGAAATAATGTTTCCATAAATCATAGAATTTAAAATGAATATTCTATTGGGATATACTTGAACTAGATAAAAATACCAGAATTATTTTTTATAGGAATATATCAGTTCTCATAACCAGAATGTTAGGAGAGTTTCCTCATAGGATAAAGGAAAATAAGGGGCTAGAATTGTTTACTTGCATATCAGAAATGAAATGTAGAAGAAGTTTCAGCCCACCTGTGGTCCCAATTTGGCAAAAGATTCAAATTTAGTATCCTTAAGAATTTTTATTTAAACATGTACTATATTTTCCTGAATTTGACTGCCATTTGGAAGGCACTGAGGATTACATTTGTGAAATAACTCATGTTTCTCTTACTTTCCTTATCCCCCAGTTTGGAATTATGGTCCAAAGCACAGATCTCCCAGACCTCTCTCCAGTTCTTACCTGCTACTCAACAACAGTCTCAGTTCAAAAGCTTGAGATTTAACTACCCTGCTTGTCTCTTGTTTGATTACTTGTTTTTAAGGGATAAACAGCTTCCCATACAGCTGTGTTTCTATGCCTCTCTGTCAGGCCTCTACCAAATAAAAATAGCCAATTAAAAAATAAAATTAGGCATGATGGTTATCTTTCCAGACACTGTACACGTGTAAACAAACATGGTGACAACGCTTCCATTATGCAAAAGATAAAAATATTCACCTTTCTATCTAGCACTATGGGTTCGACCAACCTTAAGCAAATAATTGGTTATCTGCCCGTAGCCACTTTCTAGGAAAAGGCAAAAGGTACTCCTGGTTCCTCTTGGTGAAGATGACACACTTTCTAATATTTTACCAGATCTATGACTTGGTCTTTATTTGGGAGGAGGTATTCCCAGTTTCAGCTCCGTGCTCTGAAGACAGTATGTGTTTTGTGTTAAACAGTAACTCAACAAAACCCTGCTGTAGTCAATCATTGGATCACAGACTGCAACGTTCACCTTCCCCTCCTTGGGAAGTACCAGATTAATAAATACCATATTAATTAACCTAGAGTCTTTTATCCAGCTTTTCAGAGTGACAGCTTCCCTCTTTCCCTCCTCCCAACTTAAATACTCATCCTTACATTCTGGCATTCTGGTTTGAACACTTTCAAGTCAAGGAGAAGTGGAGGACTTAAAAATTTGGTTGTTTCTTCAGCACTCTAGATGAGCTTTCTGGTCATTGAGCTACTGGATTAAAAAAAAAAAAAAAGGAGCGCGCGCTAAAGATCTCATTCCTCATTTTAAATTATCCTCATTAGGGACAGTAACTGGAGAAAGAAAAGTTCAAATCTGAAATTGCAAAATGGACTGAAAAGACTCTTGATACTCTTGATATCACTAAATATCTTAGGAGTAGATTACACTACTGCTTTGTATTTGATTGATGTTAAAGATGTTGATTACCACTGGGATAGATATGTCCTCCAGTCATCACATTGATGAATTTATGAAGGTAAAACTACAAATTTATATTCTACAAATAAATTTAAGTCCCTCCTGGTGAGGAAATAATGTCTAGTTTGAACACTTTGAGAATGTTCCCACTTCGTTGGTGATATGAAGGGTGTTTCCCACCTGTAATCAGTATTAACCCTTAAATTCATTGATTATGATCCAGTAGTTATAGTCATTTAATGACAAAAAGGAAAAGCAAAATTTGACTCTGTATAAAGAGGAGAACAAAGTAAGAGTTATTAGTGAGATAGTTGTACTCTCATAGAAGATTGACTGATTGTAAAGGTTTTTCAAGGATGGGGCACTATGACATTTCAATGTATGGTTTTACAGATCTGGAAACCATTCTCAATGGAGAGAGTGATACCTGTAATAATAAATGCATACAAGCATTTAGCCGTAAATCTCAGATTCTCTGAAATTCTTTTAGTTCATGTAGAATCTATTGATGTAAACTTGTGTATCTAAATCAAAGTCTCCTGTTTTGGTTTTTTTTTTTCCTACCAAAAATGAGAGCCAAGAGTGAGATTAATAGCAAAGCAAAAATTGAAAGTATTAAAATCTCTAATGCTTATAGCTCAGACATTCAAAACATAGAGGGCACAGCCCATGATTCTTTTTATCTATTCTAGCTGTCAATACAGCAGTAATTGCTGTAGACACACCTCTAATAGCACTTTCTCTTTTGCATGTTGCTACAAACCACTTGTAAATTCTCATAATCATGATATAAATATATATATATAATGTGGTTGTCATCTTAAAATCAATTTTTCCCTTGTGCTTGTAGTGAAACTGATTACAAGTTATATAAATGCAAGTTTTATCATGACAGCAGAACAGAATGGATACAGCATAATAATTTGTTCATTAAAGTGTAAATGAGTAAATTACAATATGAAATAGTTGCATAGTTTGCTCCTTCTACTCTTAGTGTAAATCAAAAAGCATAAATTCGAAAGTGATGTTTGCCCAATAAACGGCTTTGTTAAGGTCTTTCTTAACAATTAACAATTTCTTTGTTAAGAAATTAAGGATGATATTGATCAGTAATGAATGATAGATATACCTATCCTAGCGGTATAGCCAACACCCTTTTTAATTTAATCTATTTTCCCTTACTTAAAATAGCTTTACTAAAAAGATATCAATTTCTTTCAGTCATCAGATGGTGAGAGCTCTTTAATGGCTATCTGTACGAGAAAGGAAAGAAATTCTTGGAATAGGGTGGGAGGAAGTGCATGTGAGTGTGAGACAGAGGGGAACTGTCCATAGCAGACATTCTACTACTTATACTATAATTCATATGGGATTTAATGATCCCATTGAAATTATACTATAATTTTTAACAATACTTAAGAGTAACTGGCTTAAAATCTATAAATCTATAAGTTTTAAGGCTTGAGTCAGCAAAATTTAAGATTGCTTAGTCACAAGATATATCAGTGACAACCAAGATAGCTGATCAACAGACTAACATCCTTTTGTCTTTCCTCAAATAAAGGACAGAATTATTTATTACTGATAGTCGATTAAAGAATCCATCATTAAATTTCTTGTTTCAAATTAAGATCTGTCCTACTTTCAAACTGCTGCAGAAAATTAAGCATATTTGATATTATGAAAGCAATAATGTAATAACAATACTTTTCTGCATTTTCTTACAGTGATTCATAGCAAGATAATTCATAGTAAGATTGTTTCACGAATTCCATAGACTTACAAAATCTTTGCTCAAAAAACTTGTTGCTGAATCTCAATGTTTTGATTTTTGGCAATTTTAAGCCCTTTGTTAAGTAAAATTTTCATGGATATCAGTAGCAATTTTCCTAAAATTGTGTGAAAAAGAATTTCTGATCCTACAAAGAATTGCAACTACTATATTCCTTTCTAAGAAGAGGTACTATTTCTCTTTGTTTAAGACATTAAAGAAGATTCTTCATTGACTTTTTATTAATATTCCTACTTCTGTTTGAAGGACAAGAGCACCAGGGACTGAACAACAGGAGCTTTGTTCTTACACTATTCCTTGGAAATTCTCCCAGGTGACTGCATGATGGTGTAGAGATTTACCTCCAGGAAGAGCCTTGCCAACACAAATGGAATTATAGGTCTATACATACACACAGATATACAGCATATTATCACTTGGCCTCAAGAAGAACTTCATCTTCATTAATCTGAAAGTCAAAGTAATTCCCTACTGCTTTTCATTTTTCTGTAGTGCAATTAAAAACTAAAGATCAATTAATACTTCACAATAGAAGTCAAACCTTTTCCTTATGTATTTGTAAAATATAACTAGAAATATTTTTCAGGTTAATCTAAGAGAAAATATATTGTTAGTCTGACCCTTTAATACTTAATTTTCTGACCTATAAGGAGAAAGAAAAAAAAGAGAGGGAAGGGAAACATGAAAAGGAAAGGGAACACATGAAAAATAAAAGTGCCACAGGTTTTTCACTTGCAAACTAATATCAAGAGATAAGCCCTGAAGATTTATAAAAATAAATAGAAAGTCAGAATTTTCTCCAAGATGTATGGAAGCTGAAATTCTTTGCATAGCAGTGCACAATGGAAAATATTTTCCTGTTTTGTATGATGCTCATATAAACAAGGAAAGAATGAGATTCTTTTAGCAGTTTATGCATTTTATGAATGCATGAGTAGTGCTCTCCATGTGTCAGCAATTTATTTTTTTCTGCAGCATGTAACATTTCATGGACAACAGGCAATTAAGTTTCATCAGCATAACAACTTTAACAGTGCTTAAGCGCACTTTACATTTGTATTTCGAATGGAGTTACAATATTTATAACCTTTTATAGTAAACGAATAGCAACACTTGCATGATTTTGCTTGACTGATGCAGATAAATCTTCAACTTCCTAATTTACTGGCCTGTTATTTAAAAAGGAGTCTGGCTAATTTTAGATAGGAGCAGGCGTACATGTGCTTGAGGTGGACTCTGGACATGGAATGACTTGGAGATCCAGAGATATTTTATGAAATACAGAAATCATACTAAAGTCCCAATGAACCTATT
The DNA here is from genome assembly GCA_013398315.1 of Nothoprocta pentlandii. NCBI lineage: Eukaryota > Metazoa > Chordata > Aves > Tinamiformes > Tinamidae > Nothoprocta > Nothoprocta pentlandii. Next base: position 236,301 of record VZSG01000889.1, read on the forward strand.
GGAAAACTCAGCCATCTGGGAAATCAACCCAGTCTAGATCAGGCAGATCAAATGGTAGGAACACATAAACTCATTGAAGAAAACTGAGAGAGAGATAAATGCACATCAAAGACATGTCATGTCAAGCTAACCTTACAGCTATCTTTAACGATTGATCTTCCTATGAAGGAAAACATAGTAAATTTAATCTACAGAGACTCTGGTGAAACAGTAATATATTATCATGTGGGAAACCCCTGACTGGCCTGGGAAAACAGAAGTTTAGCACAAGAACTGTAAAGATCTGAGCACAATCAATCGGGAAAAGTTTTAGGCATGCAGCTCTCTTCCTACCTTCCAGATCCTGTTACAACTGTAACCCAAAGAGCAAATACTAATTAATTGTGAGGAGAAATGAATTGGCATGTCGGGGAAATGTTACTAGTAGGATTACTCAAAGATCAGAGTTGAGACATTTAGCAATGTAGATGATGATATCAAGCTATGGAAATCTTATGTTAGAGGAGGTGCTTAGTCAGAAGTGGATCAAATAATCTGTAGGAGGAAGTGCATTTCTTCAAGTGGCATAGCTAAAACAATTAAATTTTACAGTTTAAAATGCAAAGATATGCAGTTAAAGGCTAGTAGTACTAATTTCTACTATTAGATGATCTACTAGCAGTGACTAAAGTAGAAAAGCTTGATTACTTTAGCTGAGCACAGACAGTGCCACAAATACAGTTCAGCCACACAAAAGTAAAAGTTAACCCTTATAACCAAAGTTAAAACAGGGGATACAAACAGACCTGGGCAGTATAAATAACTTTATGTTACTAATAACACTAGAAAGGTTTTATCTTTAGTACTGTGTTATCCATGTGCAAGAAAGATAATGAGGAAAGCAAAAGAGTTTAAGTTCAGGCACTCTGAGTTCTTGAGACACTGGACTCCTACTGAGGAGAATGCCCAGTGAAATAATTGGTTTCAGTGGGAATGTGAGGCCCAAATCGGAGTTAGGCACAGAAACACCTTGAAGGATGTAATCCTGAGTCTTGCAGTTAAGCAAAGAATTGGTTGAAACTGACCTTCCTAAACACTTCAAGGACATAAACACTTGTGAGGAAGAAGAATCACTTATGCCGCAGAGAATACTGGTACAAAAGAAGCAGGTATACATGGGCCATGAATATTTCTAGGCTAGAAATAGGTTTTAAATCACCAGCAAAACAAACCTTTCATGGAATAGGAGAGGAAAAACAAAATCAGGAAAATAACTTAAGAAAAAACCCTATTGATTCTGACTGGAATAATGCGGGCTAGCAATTTTATTGCATTATATTACATTGCATTTTATTACATTATGAATGCATTTGTGAAATATTCTCACTCATAACAATAGGATTTGGATCAAACCTATTTACTTCTTTCTTGAAAGTGCTGGATAGTGGCTCTGAATGGCACTAGTTCTGAATATAGCATGATATATCACTGTGTTACAAACATGATCCTTGCCTGGAGCTAACCAGTGGATAGAAAGAAGTTCCATTGCCACTTGGAAACCTACTGGTCTCAGGATCTGTATGAAGAGATGATGAATGCTAAATGAAATCTGTAAGCTGAGATTCAGGGTTTCAAGCGCATGCATTTTGCCTTCTTCATTTGATCAGAGAAATTAGCTATAACAGTGATTGAAAGAAGTTCAATCTCTCTCTGTCCCTCTCCCCACTGCCCTACCCTCTCCCTCCAAAAATCTAAGCTAACAAACTTAAATAAAGTATGAATCTGGAATTTTCTGAATAAGCTGCAGCATAATTTAAATAGCTTCTCAGATATGATTAAAAAATGATAATTAAAAAAACATAGTGTTGAATTTAGCATTCATCAGAACTTCAGGAGTACTGCATAATTTATTCCTCTAAAACGAAGACATATCAGACTTGCATGCTCAGACAGTTTGAAGCCACAAGGGTTTGACTGTCCAATTCTCTCTAACCAAGAAGGAATCATCATTGTATCCTTGGGCCAAGAGAGAGCAAACATTGTTGAAGCAGCTGCTTTCACCTGGGTCATTCCTAAAGGATGAATGCTAAATACATCTATCTTTCCTGCTGCTATAGATGTTATTTGGTCTGTACTACAGTTCCGTAAAGGCTACAGAATTACTAACGTTTCACTTCCACATTAGTTCTTTTGGGATATCCCAGAGTTGTGCTTTAGTCTGAAGCAGCAGAGTGATTCAGATGAATGGCAAAGATCTGCTGCTCTGGGTCAGGTGCCATAAAGGAATCTACATCCTGTTTTACATCTTCCTTTTCTCTGCTTTAGGAAGAAAGTCATAGCACTGCAAACTTTTTTCTGCTTTACTTGGTCTGTAAAGCATGAGCTGGAGAGAAGAAATGTGAAATTTGGGTTCTTTTAAAGGGCTTTCCCCTTTTGGGGGATGTACAGTAGGAAGAAACTGGCTACTGCGATACATTTCTCTCAGGATTATTTGATCAATGACTGGGCTTTCCTGCTTCAAGGGAGATGTACCTATGGAAATGGCTGATAGCTGATCACCTCTAAATTTTGATCTATGTGACTATTTCCAACCATTTTCCCACTTGATAGTAAAGAGCCATGTTGAGTGGGAGGATGCATTGTAGAAGTCTTGTAGATTCCTGTAATATCAAAAAAAGTATTGATATTTAATTAATTATAATATTTAATTAATACTTTAATTGAAAATGAAGCACATTGATTGGGATGATTATTTCTTGCTAAAATGAGTGATCCAGTGTGCTGTGGGAAGCCCTTGAGTAGGTGGAAGTTCAATCTCAAACTAGAGTATGTAGCCATAGCACTGGTACCATTTTAACAAATAAACAGAAGAAATTCCCTATGTGGCACTTTAAGCACTTCAAGAAGGAGTTGGAGTATACTTGCTCCTAATGAATACATCAGATAGATCATGAACATTTGTCTGAATATATCAAAACTATGTTAATAGGAAGGAGTCAACAGCTTGCTTTGATCAAGTTTCACTTCCATCATTTTAGTTTTACAAAAGCAGATAAAGATACAGATCTTGATCAAAGTGTGGTGCAGTCTCCTTCCAATATAAACTACATGCAAATTTTTTCTTCTCAAGATAAAGCTCATGTGATCTTCTTACCTAATGTACAACAGGATATTGCAGCTGGCTTTATCTGTATTTTGTGAGGTGAAATATTTTGATAAGATAGCACTATTTAATGATAGAGAGCTGAACAATGTCCTTAAAGTTGTATCTTTTTTTTTCTTTTTAAAACTGTCTCATGAAGAACTAATATCTCTTTCATTATTGTGCATTTTGTAGATTTCACATAGTGATTCATGCAATCAAAATTATAGGGGCTGTTAAACCACCCTCAAATTATTTTAAGCTTTTTAGAGTATTTCTCTTACATGTGGCCCTCATTTTGGCCATTAACATTTGACACTGGAGGCATAGTGTTTTGCTCAGTATAACCAAAGTATTAGCTTTGAATTAACATAGCATCTTATACCATTTAAACCAAATGATAGGATCTAGATCACTTACAGTGGCGTTGTTTCAGAAGAAAAAAAAAAAAGAGAGAATAAAATGAATGCAAATTTTCAACAGCTTTTAGATGCTGCACTTAATGCATATTTATTCAGATAAATATTTATTCAGATAAATGGGTAACATTTCATCCAAATGATTAGACTTATTTTAATCTTTTCCTCACAGAGCGAACATAGTTCTGGAAAACAGAGCATCCTTGCTTGAAAATAAGTTTATCTCCAGATACTCCTTTCATATGAGTGGCAATGACCCTGATTTAAAGGAATCTATCTTTGAATCTGAAAGTCAATTTTGAAATTGATGCTTTTCCTGGAGGTAAATCTCTACATCATCATGCAGATGATTTTCTAAGAAGACGTTCTCCTCTAGCCATAGGAACTGCAGTTTTCTCCTTCTCAGAAGCCAGTGAAATCTATAAAACAGAGTCTTATAACATGATCATTTTCTCTTTTTTCATTAGAAAATTCTTTTTTGAAAAATAAAGGAAAAGTAGCCAAATGTATTTCTATATGTATTAGAGAGCATTTGAGGAGATTTGGTGCTGAAGAAACTTTCTAATAATCAAAAGAAAAGAAAGGATAGTCTTTTTGAGTGGAAATGCACTTCTCTGCACTTCTTCAGATAGCATTTGTTAATTTTAGAAATTTGCTGAAGAGAAAGTGGGCTTTCTGCATTTGAGAGGTATGTGCTTGTGTCCACGAGGAATAAGTATGTTGCTTATAGCAATATTAGATTTCTTAATAAATGTTCTTTAGTTAAAGGGCTTTCACAAATCATAAGCAAGAACAATTTCAGTAGCTGAATGCAAGGAAGCTGCCTTGCGCCCATGGAAAAGGGTATCTGAGCCAAGAGATGATAATTCCACTGTATATCAAGATCTTTGGGCCACTGTCAAATGATGTACTTCAAAACAGACAAATGTTCTCCACACATGGATGAGGCACCTTCTTTGTAAGTCTCATTATTTCCCTGTGAACCTTGTAGAAGTTTAATATCAATGTAAATATAGGATAAGTGCAGGGTACTCTATTTAAAGATAGGGAATGTTGGTCTGGCATAAACATGTTCATAATCAATATTGCATATAGAAGTCATATAGATACTATTAAATCTAGCCATATTTTACTCCCCAGACTGTCCCAACATATAATCGACCTATTTGCTTTCATGCCTTTCTGAATAAAGTGGGATGTTTTTGAAGAATGCTGAGAGGAAAGGGAGCCAGTTCTCTGAGGCAAGGTGTGTGATGCTGCCTACCCTACTCACTGACAAACTTAGGTAGCATGAGAGGAATATACCAAAGTTGCAGGAGGTTGTATATAAAATATAAAGGAAAATACTGTCAAGTAAAATACGTAACATGGATAATGGTAATAATAGGACACTTGAGGTATTTTAAGAACCATTTTATGCAAAGGTAGCCATGGTTAACTTGTTGTCAACCAGGACTCCAAGGCCCCTCTCTGTGGAGCTGCTCTCCAGCAGGTCAATCCCAAATCTGTACTGATGCCTGAGTTTATTCCTCCCCAGGTGCAGGATCCTGCGCTTCCCTTGTTGAACCTCATGAGGTTCCTCTCTGCCCAACTCTCCAGCCTGTCCAGGTCCCTTTGGATGGCACAGCCCTCCGAAGTGTCGGCCACTCCACCCATCTTGATGTCGTCTGCAAACTTGCTCAGGGTGCCCTCGGTGCCGTCCTCCAAGTCATTGATGAACACGTTGAACAGCACCAGGCCCAGTACTGACCCCTGGGGGACACCACTGGCCACAGGCCTCCAACTGGACTCGGCCCCATTTATCACCACACTCTGAGTTCTGCCATCCAGCCAGTTTTCAAGCCACCTTCCTGTGCACTCATCCAGACCACACTCTTGGAACTTTCCTACTAGAATATTACAGGAGATGGTGTGAAAAGCCTTGCTGAAGTTAAGGTAGACAACATCCATGGCTCTCCCCTCGTCTAGCTGGCCAGTCATCCTATCATAGAAGGCTATTAGGTTCATCAGACATGACTTCCCCTTGGGGAATCCATGCTTACTACTCCTGATCACCTCCTTCTCCTTCACATGCCTAGAGATGCTCTCTAGCATGAGCTGCTCCATCACCTTTCCAGGGATGGAGGTGAGGCTGATCAGCCTGTAGTTTCTCAGGTCCTCCTTCTTGCCCTTTTTAAAGACTGGAGTGATGCTGGTTTCTTCCAGTCGTCCAGCACCTCCCCTGCTCTCCATGATCTCTGAAAGATGATGGAGAGTGGCTGAGCAATAACCTTTGCCAGTTCCCTCAGCACTCTTGGGTGCATCCCATCTGAGCCCATAGATTTGTGGATGTCCAGTTTGCCTAAGTGATCCCTAACCCAATTCTCCTCGACCAGGTCTTCTTGCCTATTTATCTGTCTTTTACCTGGGCTCTGTAGTTCTTGAGGCCTAGCCTTAGCAGTTAAGGCAGAAGCAAAGAAGGCATTTAGTAACTCTGCCTTCTCTGTATGCTGCATTATCAAGGAACCTTCCCCACTCAGCAGTGGACTAACATTTTCTCTAGTCTTCCTCTTGCTGCTGATGTATTTAGAGAAGCCCTTCCTGTTGTCCCTGACATCCCTTGCTAGCTCTAATTCCAGATGGACCTTGGCCTTCTTCGTTGCACATCTGCATTCTCTGATAATGTGCCTATATCCTTCCCACGTGGCCTGGCCCTTCTTCCGCATACTGTATCTCTTTTTTTCTCATTATCTTTGCCTAGCAGCTTCATGCCCATCCATACAGGTCTTCTGCCCCACTTACTCGACTTCTTTCTTGTGGGAATGCACCGACCCTGAGCTTGGAGGAAGTGGTGCTTGAATAATAGCCAGCTCTCCTGGACCCCCTTTCCTTCTAGGACCCTGACTTAGGGGACTGCTCCAAGGAGCTCCCTGAAGAGGTTAAAGTTGGCTCTCTAGAAGTCCAGGGCTACAATCCTACTTCTTGCCCAGCTTCCTCCATGCAGGATCATGAATTCCAACATCTCATGGTCACTGCAGCCAAGACTGCCCCCAGTCCTCACATTTCCCTCTACACCATCTCTGTTTATTAATAAAATAATAATAAGGAAGTTTACTACACACTTAGAGGACATTTCTATGCCATGATTTAAAGATACTCTCCAATTTTCTTTTAAGGGCTATGGAAAAATATCAGCCTCACAAAATATATGTTGCATAACATTTTTTATGTGAATGTATAAGTGTCGAGTATTATGTTATCCAAAGGAAACTACATAGTCATTATACCTACATAATTGATTGGGGTTTTTTTCATCAGTAGCATACATGTTGTTTAAAGACATAAGCTCCCTGTGAAAAGACAGCAGAGATTTAACGCAGCTTCACCCTCCTAAAAGGCCTGCAGCAACAAGAAAGATTGGGGCCAGCTCTGACAGCCGTGGTTTATGCTGCTGCCAGCCTAATTCCTTAATATAAAGCAGTGGTAAAACTATCTGGAGGCTGGCAGGTACAGAATAGTATTTCAAGAAATCATAGCCAGGAGAAGATGAGTGGTGTCACTGTAGCATCCACCTTTTCCTATCTATCCCTTCTTCAAATCCTGTTGATTATGATTTTCCCTGGACCAGCTCATATTTTGTCCTTTCTGACTGAAAGGAAAGATGGGAAGAAGAAAGACTGTTAAGGCCTTCCTTACACTGCCTTTGCAGGTAGAGCAGTACTTCTTCCATCTCTTACAGTAGTCTGGCAAAACCCTGAGTCTTGTTAAGTCTTATTCTTTTTTCCATGTATTTGCTTTTTTTTTTTCCTAGATTTTTTTTAATAATCAAATTATTTTAAATACTGATAAGTTAGAAAATTAAGAAGGATGAGTGCTTTGCCTGAAATATTTCTTTTGGGAAATTCATTGGGAAATTGTTTCAGTGAAAAATTATTTGCTTAATACCACTTTATTTTTCTGCTATTGTTTAGACTGCCTCAGGTTAGTATTAAGTGGATTGTGAGCTCTTGTGCACATTATTCAGGCATCTGCTTTATTATTCATACTTAATATTTAATTTTGTAAGGACCCTGAAAGCCTAAGATTAGCACTTTTAGCTCTTATTATCATCAAAAGAAATGAAATAATTAAACTATTCCTTTATATCTCTATACGAGTCAGCTATTATAAAAAATATCTTTTGATGGAGATCTGGAGGGGAAAGTATGGTAGATGAGAAAGATAAAACAAATGAGAAAGTAGTAAAGTAGAAAAGAAATTACAAGGTCAGATAGGAAAATCATCTGTTTCTGTGGGAACATTGAGGTTAAAGGAGGAATACAAAAATCAAGCAATGACAAAAAAAGAGTTTTAAGCTGCTTTTAAATCAAACTTGTTCCTGACATAGTTTCTGATTACATATATAACAATTATTGTAGGAAGGACACACATGTCATACCCTTCTATTAAATAAATATGAAAACACCTGAGATAAAAAATTGAGAAAGCCTATAGTCTTAATTTTCTAAGCAGGTAAATAAAAAGGCTAATCCTGGGTAGCTCTTTTTGTCTTGCTAAGATTTAAGTGCAGACAGGGAACTAGTGTCTTTTAGCTGAGGCTAGGCTACTGCTTCTGATATTTTGTATTTGTTACCATGGTGCATGACAACTTTTACTGATGTCCTTCCTGCCAGAAGCAGCTTCTCAGAAGCCTCACATGTCAACTTTATGCCTAACCACTGCTCTTCATGAAAGATTAGGGGAAATCCAATCAGAAATGTGGCAACTTCCTGATCGAGTCCAAGCAAAAGTGACTTGAGGTTTTGACATGGATTAGAGTTCTTCATTTGGTTGGGCTGATAGGAACAAATGGAAAATGAACTCCTCTACCTGTGGCAGTATTTGACATTCACTGTGAGCATTTGAATGACGTGAAATTAACAGAACAGAAATATTTTAATTTCAAAGAATGATAGAGAAGCTTTTAGAGCAAATTTGACTGCATTCTCTTTCTTTTTTTCTCCCTGTCCCTCCAAATAATGCTTCAATTATTTGATTATAAACTCAAATATTGAGTAATAAATATATTAAGTAATTGACTTTTCAGTTAAATGAAAGTGGAGCTATTCTGCTTTAATGGAGTTTTCTGTCTTTTGTTCTGTTTTACTGAGTAATATTTCAAGGGTACTATCACCTAGGGACTAGGGTCAACACTGCATTGCATGTTCTGAACTCCAGAATAGCATCTGTCATCTTCCAGAGTAAACATGCTGTAGAGCAATCCCTCTGCTTGAGAAGCTGTGCTTAAGATGATAATTATATTATTCCCGAAGGCAAGGTCCACATGACAGTTAAACCAACAGAAATGATCTGAGAAATGGAAATAGAAATATTTTGTCCAGTGATGTTAACTTGCTTAAATTGGTGTGCTTTCACTTTGCTGAAGGGAAGTTTTCCAGTTTTCCTTACCAGCCTCTGTTCTGAGAATCTTCAAATGGGGCTGATGCTTCTCTTGGTAGTTTGTAGGGAGCACATAACAGGAGGTGGTTTTGGAAAAGCCTAAGTGAGGGTTCTAGCTAGCCCTCTATCTATCTAATTCCATCTCTGTTTTCTCTCATTTTGGAGTTGATTTCAGTGTGCCTAGGTTCTTTTTAAGTCCTGGTAAGCAAAGCTGATCCGCAGCCATTCATAAGTCAATCAAGTGTACAGGGCCCTAGGTAGTCTTACAGAACCTCTGGAGAAGCCATGATACTTCAGTTTCTCACTGTTGTTGGCTTATGTCGTACCTAGATGAAAACTAATTCAAGTAACCCACACATGCTGAGATTACATTTCATAATTGCAGTGTATACAAACCTAAGTGATGCTTTAGATTTCTTCTACCTGTGCTGTATATGGGAACAGCTGGAATTTAAATGCTGATGATTAGAGGTACTAACACAATAGCAACATGGCGAGCTAAATCACAGTAATGGATAATCCAAGTAATTTGGTGATTTAATGGCTAACTCCAATGTGACCTGCATAATGGGTACTGTCAGGGCATCAGCATGCGAACTCTAGTAGATCATGCTGTGGCTGTGTAGGTCTTCTTAAAACCCATAATTAATTGTTCTTTTCCCTTTCGTGAAAGTAACTACCCACTGCAACTGGTATGCAAAAAATGATCTCTATTTCCACTCCATTTCACAGGATGAATCTTTACAGTACAAATGTGCCAATGTAATAAGTCTGCAACAAAGGGTTTAGTTCTGCCTTGCTCACATACGGGTACAGTTTCCTTCTCCAAGGAGAAAAGATCTATTTTAATTATTTTATCTTTCTGTTGGCTAAGCAAGTTGAACAGGCTCAGTTTGAGGTCATATGGATGTCAAAGCCTCCACAAGGGAAAAGGTGGGAGGAAGCACACATCTGGGATAAGAAAAGAAGGGAAAAAAAAAAAAAAAAAAAAAGACAATTTTACTGGAAGTGAGCTATTAGCTCATCTCAGNTCCAAGGAGAAAAGATCTATTTTAATTATTTTATCTTTCTGTTGGCTAAGCAAGTTGAACAGGCTCAGTTTGAGGTCATATGGATGTCAAAGCCTAAAAAAAGGAAAAGATGGAAAAAAAAAAAAAAATAAAAAAAAAAAAAAAAGGAAAAAAAAAAAAAAAAAAAAAGACAATTTTACTGGAAGTGAGCTATTAGCTCATCTCAGTCATAAACTTACACCCTCAGAGATGTAAAATGCAAAGTCCAAAGCCTCATTTTAGGCTGCCAGTGAAGGACTTTATGCTGAAGGAGCTGTAAAGGACATCCACGTTATCTCAGTGACTCCACTGTTGACCTCTGTCAGGAGGGCAGCGCTGGGGACTGTTGCAAGATTTGTCATCACTCTGTGCTCATAGTTAGGTGAAGACTAAACTGGTCTATTCATTTGGTCTCACTCTTGCACTGAAGCAAAGCTTCAGTGAAATCTCTCACACTGCAAAGTTCCTACCAAATGAGCAGATGTTTAACAGAATAGTTGTTGTTGTTATCAGTTTATTTACTTGTCCGAAAGCAAGACTATGATACTGTTTGCTTTGTGTTTCCAGAAAAAAAAAAAAAAATCACAGGGGAGGGAAATTGTGATCTTTTCCTTATCATCCGTGTAAAGTGGAACTAGAAATCTAAGTGCCTTTCACTGATGTATTATTTTCTAATTGAAATTCATTCTGCAGTGTATACACCAGTGGGGACTTTCAAAGGCACAATAATATGATGTCATACAAATCCTGAAAACTTAATGATGCAAGTAAGCCTTAGCTTAGTCTATCTCCAAGTAACTTGACTATACTCTTACTAATGGGTGCTGTTAAAACTAACTTTAACTTTATATCAGTTAAAACAGTTTCATTAAAATCAGAATGCAAACAGGGCATGTCTCATCCATTTACTGTTTTATATCTGTTGTGTTTTGCATTAACAAAAATTTACAAAAATATTTATAGCTTTTCTCCTTTTATAGCAGTAGAAAATAAATTCACCCATCTAAATTCTGTACAGTAAATCTTATTTAGCAATGATGAGAAATACTAACAAAATGTAGGTCAATAAACTTCTAAATCGCGGTAGTATCTTAGATTATAAACATTAACTCTCCAAGACACTTTCATAGAAAAGAGAAAACACATAGCATTATTTTCATTCTTCCTTCCACTTTCTAGGACAGAAACAGAATATAGAATGTAACTGCATAAGTGTTTTGTTAACCTGGTGTGCCACAGTCACTTTAGCTCCTTATATAAAAGGAGCTTAGAGACAGGAAAGCGGCCAGAGATTTTTGCAAAGAGATCATTGGGATTATATATAATTTTCTTCCCGGGAGGACTGTCCCTGCCAGTGAACTAAGTAGCTCTACTGGGATAGAAATTTGTATGGAATTCAAATGAGTGCATTTGCTAGGATGATTTGAATAATTGTCTATATACCTATTATAGATTCTGCCTCTTGATGTAAAGCTATTATTGCATAATTCCTTTTTTCCTTTTTTTCCTTTTTTTTTTTTTTAAAAAAAAAACCCTGTTCTATAATAAAGCATATCCTGTTTTGCTGTCAAAGACTACACTGTGTCCCTCCAGACCAGGGATAGTTGTTAAAAGCAAGTAGAGCTGATGGGTTAGCAGAAGCCCAGGAGAGACACTGTTCTCTGTCTGCGGGGAAGAGTTTATTCTGAAACAATGAAAAGTTACCCAAAGCAGAACAAAGAAGACTGTGCTCTGGTGGGTTTTGTACACTGGTGGAAGAATCATCAGCAAAACAGGTAGGAAGGAAAAATAAACAAGAGTCTTTAAGAGGCAAACACTGTTCAGAATAGCGGGAGCTAAGGCCAAGGTCAGCAACAGCCTTGCTTAACTAGACAACCACAGTCAAAAATGGTTACAAAGGACAGCAAGGTTGCACAAATCAGAAAGAAAAAGCCCTAACTTTTAAGAAGAATTTAAACAACTGGAGATAATTGGGAGCTGGAGATAGTCCCCATTGGGGACTGCTCAAAATGTAGGAAATTAAGAAAATTTATGCAGAAGTTATTCTATTCATATTTCTTTTCCTGCTGAGTGTTTCTTATCTTATTAAGCAATGGCTTTGGAAGGCCTGTACTGATGTAAATTTTTGATTATAAATATTTTCTTTTTGTAGAATAGAAAAAAAAAGGTGTTTTTTTCTTTTTTTTTTTTTTAAGTAAAGACGTTAAAAATATGATCTCTGGAGGAGCCTATGCGTATATTTATCATGAAAGTGTGTTTGCATTTTACATTTAAGCAGATGAGGAATCTATACCTTTCTAGCAAGCTACAACACATTGAACCGTTGTCTGAGACTCCATACAGCAGTGCAGAACAATGTTAACACTAACACATCTATTAACCTGATTCTTTTACTGAAAGATTGGTGTTTTACATTCATAGGAAATGAACAGGAAAGGGAAGGAAGCTGTGGCTCCGAGGTCATCTGTGGCAGCTTGTTCTTTGCTTCTCTTGGCAAAGTGAAAAAAAAAATTATATGTAGTTTTAACTATGCAAGTGCTTTCCTTAATTTAGTATGTATTAAAATGTTAATTTTTTATATGAATCAAAGTCTTGTGTTCCACTATCTGCCTAACTTTAAAAATAGTAGCACCAGTGCACCAGTAACAAAAATTATGAACCCAAAATACTGCAGTTTCCAAATTTTTATTTCTAACATCTTATATATAAGGACATAATCTCATTTTTCCTTTGATTTATTTTCTTTTTTTTTCCTTTTCTTTTGCATTTATGTACTCATAAAAATGATCTTGGGAAGGTTGGGACTGAATTAAGCAAGAATGTGAATGTATGCACTATAGTAAACATTATTCATATGATCAAGTATTTTGTTTAATCAGTTTCTAAACATATAAGGATTTGATTTGTTTACTAAATATCATTTAATTTTTATATTCCTTCCCAAAGGCTGATCCCCTGCACTTTTTTCTTAGGGAAATGATTTGGGAATGTTTTGAATTCTATTCATAAGTAAACATCCTTTTTTTGTCTTATTTGCTATAAAGAATAGAAAAGCATTAATTTGAGAAGCTGACTAGCCAGGATTAATTAACCATAAAACATTCCTGAGAGATATTTATTTTCACTGTTTCATAGACTCCATGTGCACAAGTTTCCAGAATTTCCCTGCTATAGCAGATTGATTATGCTTCCCCCTTACTGCTTAGCAGAATCTATTTTACTCTTTTCTATTTAAAAAATGTTAACTTTTCCTCTACATCCATTTAAACTTCCTTAAATGCGTGCACATTTTATATTTTTCCTATGCTAAAAATACATTTTCTTTTGCAACAGAAAAATTAAGGAGAAATATGATTCATTATATTTTTGAAAAGGCTCAGTGTTCAGAAAAAGCACTTGGTGATGCTAGATAAAAGCAAAATAACCTAATTTAGAATATTTTTGGAGAAAAGTTATAACTACATGCTGTAAATCACCATAGACTCTGATTTCTTGAAAGAATGTCACAGGGAATAGTATCTCTGTGAAGGAACATAAACCTACATAGTTTTACTGATGTTAAGTTCAGCTGTATTTCTTGTGCATTCCTTCTTGAGATACTCCTCACATTAGTGCTCAGCTTTTTAAAACTATCTCAGCAATAGCAGAAGACAGAGAACATATTTCATGGGGAGAACAAAAATGTTCTTCTCCTAATATTTTTAGCTTATGTTTCATTTGCAAACTTTCTGGAAACATTATCATTTACATCTGAGTCTTGTCACTAATATGAGTACCATGAGTGGCAGCATCAACATTTGTGTTCTGGAGACAGGCCAAATGCTCTCCAGCAGTAGAAGGGGCCTTTTTCTTTTCATATCTGCTGCTGAGAGAAATGTTCTGTGCCACAATGGGTGAAAGGAATTTGTTGGCATTTTATGTCCTGACTCACTTAGTCTTTAGCAATCAATCTCTGTGAGGTCTTTGGAAGTGTTAAAATAGCAAACATCTTATGGTCAGGAACAAATGTAGGGCAAAAAAACCTAGTATTTACATATTTTTCTAAGTTTGAGCAGGAGTTTTGTGATTTTGTTATTTTCATCAACTTTTCAATATTCTCCTTTTTACTAGGTGGAGTTTGCATTTGTAGGTATAGTTCTGCAAAGACAGTCGTTAAGAGATGATGTATATATAGGTCTCAAAAGAGAATAAAGCCTGTTGATGTGATATGAGTGAATATATATAGATTTAAGGTGTTAGTTGAATGGCGGGGAGAGTTGCAAAATTAAGTCTTTCTAGACATCAGTAGTTGTGATGGAAAGAGCTTTGTGGAGTATTCTGTTTAGTGGTAACTTAAAGATTCTTAGCTGACAGGGATTTTAAGATGGTGGCTTTTTCGTGGTTTTTTTTTTTTACATTTGCATATGTGTGCATACAAGAAAACAGTGTCCAAAAAAACACTGAAAAAGTGTTTTTCAGTTCACTTTTGCACGACTCTGGGGAATACAACACACAGGAAGTAAATGAAAAAAGGACGTGTAAATTTGCCATCAGTGTGAGTATCACAAAAAGGAGAATTTTTCTATTTTAGAGACAATCCATGTACCATTTTCTATTACACACATAGCTGAATTCTGTATAGCAGAATTCCCCTCACAGACTCAAAATTATCTAAAAATGAAGTTTCTCTCTTTAGAAACTTAAACGTTAAACATTTTGCTTGCCAGCGTTAGATCTCCAACTGAACTGGTATGTTCCTCTAATTTACTCTAAAGTAAAGGTTTAAGGTTTAAGGTTTAAGTAAACCTCTAATTTACTTTGCTTCTAGACAGTTTGGAAAAATACTGATGAGTAGGACTTCAAAACACTGCACTTCACCGCACAATCTAGCTTTTTCTGTAAAGCAGTCTCGAAGCTCTGCAGCTTTATTTGTTCACAAATTGCAGTACTCTGAACCTAGCAGTATAATAGAAGCAGTGAGTGTAAATTGAACATTTAGTGTGGATTCTCTTGTAAAATTTGGGCTTATGAGAACTAACTTAACTTCAGATACTTTAGATATATGCACATTAAATTATC
Organism: Nothoprocta pentlandii; assembly: GCA_013398315.1. Lineage (NCBI taxonomy): Eukaryota > Metazoa > Chordata > Aves > Tinamiformes > Tinamidae > Nothoprocta > Nothoprocta pentlandii. The sequence continues at coordinate 251,366 of VZSG01000889.1, forward strand.
TATGCATGTACTTTTGGAAAGATTTGTATCCATAAATTTCTGTTTCAGTAAATCTGTCTGCAATGGTTTGAAATGTCATTAAAAAAATGAACACAAGGAAAGGAGCAAAACTGAAAGCTCAGTTTTTTTTTTTTTTAGTTTGTTTTGTTTCTTTTTTTTTCTTTTTTTTTTTGTTTTTTTTTTTGCAAGCATTATCTAACTATTCCATTTATAACTCCATCTTAACTCTTCCTTAAGTTTCGGCATCTCTCTTCATAAATAATATAGCTCTTTGTTTCCTATGGAATCAGGACATATATTGAAATAAAAATCATAGTTGCAGCCTCATAGAGTGGAAGCTCTTATGAGAAGCTTCTTTTTGTGTTTATTTATGAGAGCACAAATCTTTTTTCTGCTCTTTAAGTGTTATATCTTGTACCTTTTCACAAGATTTGAATTCAGAACAAGAAGAGTCTCACATTCAGTTTTAAAGATGTAGTTCAAAAGTTTATGTAATTACTCTGAAACAGAATGCATTCTCAAATGCTAATGTTACCATAGTTGCTGATAATCCAAATACTTCACTGAAAATATCAAGAATCACCCAGACAAAGATAGCATTCCTGTCAGAAGTTTACAATTATCCCATAGATTATTAGACAAATTTGAGTGGATGATGTAGCTCTAATAGGATGGTTTCAAAAATATCAATAAGCCAGTACAGAAAGATACATAGTGTTGTATAAATGCTTAAGACATTGATTGTTGTTGAACTACTGTTGAAGCAGAGAAGAACTACTTGATATCTTTCTTATAAGCATTTGCTATGTATAATTGTCAGTGTCAGGATGCCCAGGTTCCAAACTTCTCTGTTAGGGCTTCTGCACTAGCTGGATTTTCAAAAGAAAAACTTCACAATGTAGATGGTGGAGAATGCCCATATTACAGCACTCAAGGTTTTTGTTTTTATTTTTTATTTTTAAATTGGGCATAGTGGGAAGCTCAGCATTAGAATATTTGACCATTCATTCAGAGACCTGCATTGAAGAGTTTGTAATCCAGTTAAGAGCTGCTGGATGCCTAGTGCTTAGAAATGATCCTGTATTTGCCCTGTCTCTTCATAACAACTTTGTTTTCATTATCATCCAAATTAATATAAACCTTCAATTTCCGGACCTTCAACAATTTAAAGATATTACGATGCTTCAATTTAAATATAAATGAGCCTGAAACTGTAGCTGAGAGAAACAATACTGAGATTAATTCTTAGCTTTAAATTTATTCTTGAATGACTCCACTTGGACTTTTCATATTAATTCAAATTTCAAGAACTAGGTCTCTATTTTCCTCTTTCACAGCATTAATACATTTCAGCTGTAAGAAACATTGGCAACATTCTTTGATTAAATTTCTAATTGGAAGCAGGTTTTCAAAGTGTTTTTTTTTTTTTTGAAAACTATTAAATTTTTAAAATTATTCTTTCAAAAATGTCTCTGAAGATTTCATAATTTTTTTTATTCAACTTCCAATACTCTTATTTCAGGGAAAAGGATCTACTATGTCTTTTGATTCTAGTTCTAGTTTGGTTTTAGTTGATCTAGTTCTTATTTCTGAGAACTGGATGCTGTAGATGAGAATGCCTTATATGAAAGAGCATTTTTATGTCATCATTTTTATGTTAGTGACAAAAAAAAAAAAAAATCCTAGTTTCATAGACAAGCAGCTTTGGTGTGATTTAAAATCTCATTTACCAGAACTCCTCCAGGGAAACCTTGGATATATCTCAGGAAGCCCAAAAACGTCCTTTGGCATTCAACCTTCAAATTCTATCCCTGCAACCTATCTTCTTGACTGGGAAAAAATCTTGTTGACTGGATACCATAAAAATGTTCACATCATAACAGTATTAAGATTGTACTGTGCCATGTTCTATTTTTTACTCTCGAAGGAAGTGAACTCATATGAGTTTTTTTTTGAATTAAAAGAAAGACATACTCTTTCTTTTTTTTTTTTTTTGTAGCACACCAGAACACTATTGCCTTTTTGTTTGTTTGTTTGTTTGTTGCTTCTCAGAAATTTTCTGTCATTATAATTTTTATTCATTTGATTCACAGTTTTCCTTTGGCAACCTAACATTCAAATGTGTATGTGAGGGAAAAATTGACTACACCTAGGATTTTCAGGATTTGGTCCAGCAGGACCACTGAACCAAGTGTTAATAGACTCCATGTAATAACAACTGTATTTATTTTATTTTATTTTATTTTATTTTATTTTATTTTATTTTATTTTATTTTATTTTATTTTATTTTATTTTATTTTATTTTATTTTATTTTATTTTATATCCCAGAGCACTTGCACACAAACTCATCCCATTCATCTTCAGATCTATATTAAGTAGGCTGAACCAATTTCTATCTTTCTCTTCATATGAGGATTCTTACTTATATATCTCACTGAATGCATTAAGTTAATTCAAAAATATTTAGGTCATAAGATTTTGAAAATTCAGACATGAAAGACCTTCTTCATACTAATCCTATCATCAGAATCATAGTAATATCTCCCTAAATTAGGAATGCTTTGTAAAGGAGAAAAAAAAATCTGCATGATTCATCTTGTAGAATTTCCTTGCATTTTTATCCACCCACTGGATATCATTTTCTCAGGAGGTAAGAAAAAGGATGCACAATTCTAAGATTCACAGGAAAAGATAAAGCCAACTGGCTGTTGAATTTGTCATGTCAGCATTTAGCAACACACCATAATAGTTCTTCAAAAAATTCTTGAACTATGTTACTGTTTTGATAGAACATACTCAATACATCCTTAAAAGGACAGCAAACTCTACAAATGAACTATGACAAACTTTGCAATCATTAATAGTCATTAGTCCATGTTTCATCTGTGCTTGGTGACTTTTTTGATTAGTTATATGTGAACATATATACAATAATTTTATTGGCACAAATTATAACAGCCTATAAAATTCAAAGCTTAAAACAGACAAAAGTGGAATGCTATTGCAGGCTTATTCATCGAGGGAATAGAACTAGTACCATATGACTTGTCTGAACAAGAGTCAAAGCTTGGAAAAAATAAATAAACTGTTTATAATCTGTTCATGTTTTGTCCATAGTAACTAATAAAAGTCCTGAATATTTTAAATAATGAATTTAATAGAGGTACTAAAATTTAGAAATATACATCATAAAATATTTTAGAGCTGAATCTCATTATTTTCAGAAATCAATAAGATCTTATCAATAATTCTGAAGGGAAGTTTGAGGCTCCTCAAAAAACATGATAAAGATATATTATTGGCGTACACTGGGTAGCAGAGACTTATTGAGCAATCAGTGAAGAACATGAGGAGCTGAAAAGGGGAATTCTAGGGGTCCTTGTTTACTAACACTGGCAGTTGATTTTAATTTGATCTAGCACAATTGTGTCATGACACTACTTGCCACCCATAAATATTTCTTTAGGGTTTTAGGTTTTTTTCCTAGAGAAAGAGTCAAATGAAAGTTAATAGGAGAATACATTTTCTGCTTTCTGCTTATTCTATATCTTGAGGGTTTTTTTTTTTTTTTGCATAAACCCTTTTTTCAGTTTCATAACTACTTTTTATGCCTACTTGGGAGATTACAGTAATAAAAATAAAAATAATATTCATGAAAATT
>VZSG01000889.1:255741-292071 GCA_013398315.1 Nothoprocta pentlandii
AATAGAGAAATTGCTAGTTAGATATCTAGATTAATGAACAAAATAAGTACTGCTTTATTAGCCTAATAATTACATTGTTCTAATTTTAACAAGTAACTGATATGTGTATGAAGTCTACAATCTCCATCTACAAGCATGCAAAAGTCATGAGTTCGCATGAAACTGTTCACTTCAGAACTTCGCTTAAGTTCGCAACTGTTCACTTAAGAATTTTTCAATGAAGCTTAGGATTTTTTTTCAGTAGAATTCACAGTATCAAACATTTCTAGCATTTCTAGCATTGCTGTGGTCTTACCAGAAACATTGTCTCATAATCAAAGAAAAAAATGGACTGACAAAGCTATAGGAAGTAGCAGTCATCTAATTAAACATCAATAGATGGTCTAACTTATTTAGGTTTCCTCAGAATCAGAACAGTTGGGTTTTGTATGATTCACAATGCCCTGAAAAATATACCTGAACTAGGTGAAATAAATCACTTGCTTAACTGAAAAAAAAAAAAAAAAATTAAAAGACAAGCTTAGATTAAACTCAATGTAGAGACAGCTAAAGTTAAATAAGATTAATCCGAGTTTACAACAAGAAACAGTGAGATATTAGCTCTCCGTGACTCAGGGTCTGGTCCTTAGCTACTTCTGACCATCTAACCAGAGTAATAAAAGTAAGAATAAATATATAAGTACTAGGACATTTATAATGTCTTTGACCCTATAGTGACACTTGATATTTATAAATGATACTTGCCACAGATATCTATGGGTATACTTTGGGAAGAAATGCAGTTTGGCTTCATAAAATGAATGATTTTGAATCATTTACTTTTACTTTTAGAAGAATATTAATGAACATGTAACTGCTGTTACTCAAACCCTGTGAAGGATTTTTGATTACTTGTAGCCTAAAAGAAAATAAAACATAGTTTTAAAATATATAAAAAATGAAAGAGCTGTGTTGTGTCACCAGTTGATGAGCTACCAAACTAATGCAGTGTGCTTCTTTGCAATGACAAAGGTCTTCGATGGAAAACAGAAATATTGCTACTGTTAATGAAGTATGATTGACTGATCTTTCATAGAATTCTCTTAACAACTGCATAACATTGCTTGTCTAACAATGCATAACATTGCTTGCATAACATAAAAGCCTTTGGAAGTCAGGCAAAACTGGTTTAAATAAGCATTTATGAGAACGTATCCAATACTTATATGCAATACTGCTTATAAACAATGCTGCATTTTGTAGAAATTACCCTATTATTTGTACAATTTAGGCATTCCAATTTACAGCAGTAATACTGTTTATTAGTCTCATCTGCGTAGGGAATAATTTATCGGTGAATACTGGTCTGTCAATGTGAATTCCCAGGGGTCAAACATAGATGTCAAACTTTGAAAAAATGTTATGAGTAAAAACAGAGATTTGGACATATTAGAGCTATTAAGCTCCTATTTACACATTAGTGTGAAGAAGAAAAAGTTTAATTGTGTGAGGAGTAAGAGAAGAGCAAACACATGCTATCCATCTAGTTCTAAGTTTAAACACACAGTACGCAGACATGACACAATTCTTAAAAAAAAAAAAAAAAAAAAAAAAAAAAAAAAAAAAAAAAAAAAAAAAAAAAAAAAAAAAAAAAAAGCTGAGTGCAATAGAAAACTCTATTTCTAGTTTCTAGAGTTTCTAACTTGTTAGAAACAAGTTTCTAACTTGTTTCTAGCCAGTATACAGTGACAAGTGGCTTTGCCTTTTGGTTTGTCTAGAACAGGCTTATTTCCAAAGGAGACATGGATGAAGACTTAATTGTCTGGAAGATGGACTAAGGGGTTTCAGGCACTCAATTTACTGTTTAAGGAAAATAAATCAGAGACCTCAGCTAATATTATAGGTTTGAACCAAAAACTGTAGCATTTCGTTATGAACAATATTCCTCTCACATATATATTCCCAAATCTTATGTAACAGAATTATCTAATATCTTTCTGACAAAATTCTGCCACTTTAATGGTCATTGCTTCTTTCAGAATGTAGAACCGTTATGAAGCAGCACTCCTTGCAAACATCAGCTTTTTGCTTCCTCTGAAGTGAACAGGAGAGTCCACTGGAATGGACTTTTAAATGTTCTTACTTGTTCGGTTTTCCTGGGTGGGGACTGATTTAATAATTGATTTGAAATCTCATGTTCTCTCCAAAAGAACTTCAAGTGCTTCTCAATTCTATGGACCACCTCCATTGTTACTTCAATGCATTGCACACTTCACTGTAGTTTATATGTACATCAGTCTATTTTGTACATGCCTATAATAACGTAAGTAAAATCTATAGTGTGGCATTTCTTCTATTTTGTATAGCCTCTCTAAAAGCTAATTATTATTATGCTGATTACAGAATAGAAGAAAGTGCAAAACACAGAGAGCTTGTTGAACTCCTCAAATGGAATTACTATCACATCCTGAAATAAAAATTGGGATTTATACTTAGTCTAGTCACATGCTCCAACTTGCACACTGCAGTGAAATGTGACAGAGTATTATCTGGAAAAGAATGCTATTAATGAGAATGAAAGTAGTCATTCTTTTCAGTTATATTTACAGAGACAAAGGAAGTCTATATTTTGTCCTCATCCCCTTATTTAAAGGACTGTGATTGTGTAATTATTCTATCTGTAAAGCCATAAAAGTCATAATAATTACATGAAGCATTAACAATGAGACATTACAAGCAGTTTCTGTGAGAGTTCACAGAACGAATGACCTTCAAGCAATTGCTCTTTTTTGGGATAAATTAAGAACATTTAGCCCAGTATTCATTTTCCAACAGTCAACAGCTGGATGTTCACAGAGGTCTAAGTATTCTTCTACTGTATATTTGCATATATTCTTTGCATATATGTTCTATGCAAATTTATATATACTTCCCTAGAACTTACTCATAGTTTCCACTAACTTGTCAAAAACTGGTTTCAGGAACTATATTCTCTGTTTTTGGAGTATTTTCTTGTGTAAATTTGCCCATTTAAAAGTTTACTTCTTCATTGCCCTTCTAGATAACAACACTGGCTATGTAAATGTGACTTTTTTACATTAATAACTTTCAAATTATTTATTGGTCAGATAGGAAAAAATTCTGCATAGCAGCATATTCTAAAATATTTTTGTCTTACCATGTAAAGCAGGGACTAAAATATACAGTTTACACAGGATTTAGACAAACACATTTTGCCAAGCTGACTGGAGAGATGTAAAAAATTACTGTCCCCATCTGTTCAATTACAGCATCTGAAACACTACCTTATTAAGGGAGCGCTCTGTGTCCATAAAATAGATGAACTTAAATCACCCTTCTGTAGTGATTAAGCTGAACATTTTTAGTATATGAGGTTATAGATTGTGCTGACCTACCAGGTTTGGCTTCTCAACTGTGTGATCCAAGACCACTGGAGAAGTTGTACGTGGTAACACTGTCTGTCTATAAGAATGACTATGGAAACTGAGTCTTCCTTGCTTTTGTTTATACATGTACAAAATAAAATTGTACTATAATAAATGACACAATCATATTTGCTTTTGGAAGCTGCTTGTTTGCAACTAAGAATCTGATATGTAGTGTTTTATCATGAAAAACTGGATGACTGTCTCTTAAACTTATGTGTTCCCTATATATAAACAGCAATATAGAACAAGTATATATGTTATGCTGTCATTAATTCAAGTATGCCTAAAGGCAATAGCGCATTAATCTTATGATGTCATCCTGACTTTTTCCTTTTCTTTGGAGCGATTGATAGGAAATGATGGTTTATCAATGCTACCTAGAAACAAGCCTGATACAGTATGGTACATCATGGTATTGAAAGATAATTATGTGATCTGTGTGTGTTTTAAGCATTGGCTAAGCCGAGGGATCTTTACATTTGCTAGACTTCTTAAAAGTATTTGTCATAATTCAAGAAGGGCATTTTTTTCCTGTTGCATAATATTTTCTTAACACACATTCATCCTGGGTCCCTTAAGTGTCCGAACATTAGAATATACCTTTGTTTTGCCCATCATCTTCACGCCAATGTTGTGACACTTAATGAGGATATGCTAGGCAATGCAGTGCTGGACTTGTATTTGTTGCTAAGGTAACTTCTAAAGTACATGTTTTGATATGAGACTCAAGCTCAAGCTGACTGAAAAAAAATAATAAAAAAATAGATGGACCAAAATATTTAAGTTTTACCTTCGTGAAAGGAGAATTTTGTTGCTGAAATGAACCTTTACCTCTTAAGACTGAAGGAAAGAGAAGAGCACATATTAGAAACATATTAAGATTATACGTTCCAGTAAAGTGGGGATATACAAATTAGTCAGCTCTTGAAGCAGGAATCAAATGTTCTCTTTTACAACCAGGCTTTTTGTGCAGTAGAAGTTCAGGCTGATTCCTCAGAATGGATTCAGAGCAGCCAGAACCACGATCAGGTCAGCAGAGGGAAGCACTGAAGGCAAAGTCATATCCAAAAGCTCAGGGTGTTTAAAGGATTCAGCCTGTCTTCTATGCACACAGCTATGACTTTGGAAATAAAATGCTGCACATAAAATAAACTCAGCATAGTTCATTATTTTTGCTTAAACAAGAGAAGGGAAAATGGAAATGCACTTCTCGTCCTACTTATGAAGTCCCTAATCCAGTGATGCAGGTTATAGATGATGTTTTGCCTGAAGATTTAGTCACAGATGGATATTAGATTTGGAGCAGATATAAATGTTCAAAATTTATGATTATCATTTGGATGTACATTGATATAGAAGAAAGCTAATGAATTAATAATATGTTCAGAGATTTGATGATGTTTTAGTTCTCTTTTCAGCTACAAGTAACATATGTTTTCTACTCCCAAGACAAGGCTAGGTGACGCTGTACGATATGTGAATGGCTGTATGCGAATATACTGGGTACTGTTAAAGCTGTTATGACCTTCATTAGGAAATTGACTACTCAAAAATCACATGCTGTAGGTGTGCCTGCTTGAGCAGGAAGGTTGGACTAGATGATCTCTAGAGGTCCCTTCCAACCTTAATATTCTCTGTGTTCTGTGAAATTCAGGACTATAAGAGAAATATAGCAAAGACACACTTTCCTGATATAGCTCAAGAAGAGAGAATTGTTGTTAGGGTCCAGTTCCTAAAGCATTTCATACAATCATAGTTCGACATAAAATACACTATATATAAACAACTTCTTGAAAGAAATGACTATAGTTGAATATTACAGTAAGTCTGACCCTGACAGGATATACTGTCAGGGAATGCCTTTTGGACCAAGTCACTCAGGGATCCTTGTGAAAAATTAGTCATACTTTGTAAACATTTTTAATGGAGAAGATCTTTACGTTAGGATTCAAATCTAGATCAACATATACGTGCCATGCACATATAAAATGAATTTTGGCTGCTGATATGGAGCAAAAAAAAAACCTTTGCGCACCAGATTTCTTAAAGCACTTAATTTAATTTTCTTCTTGTTAGAACAGCAGAGGAGTAAAAAATGGTAATTTTGTTTGAGAGAGGAAAAATAAGGTGGAGAAAAAGATTGGTGATAGTGAGATACTGGGAAAGGAATACCTTAGGGACCTTAGCAAGGAAAATAGAAAGAAAGAATTCTAATTTGCAGAATTTAAATCAATTTTGGAATATCTTCCCAAACGAATTACAATGTGAAGAAGAAATTTGGAGGGCTTTCTTGTCTCAGCAAGTAATTAAAAACAAGAAAGAATTGAGACACACACACTAAGCAAAGCTCAGTTTATTTACTGTATCCATTTCTTCTAGTGAAATCTGTCATCTCCGAATTGTTTTCTATATATTTATGAGTGGACACACACACACATATGTACATATGCATACATATGCATATATATAAAATTACGTACCATTTATGGTTAAGCATGTTATTCCCTTGACAAGCATCTGGACTTGGAAATACCTTTTATGGTTAGTGTGCTCCCGCACTGGGCCCTTTCTTTTAACTTTGCCCATATAACCAAGGCAATGTAACAGAGACCTCCTTGCACTGTCAAGAGTCGGTGACATGCACTTTCAGTGGATGACTAAGCTTACCTAAAGTCCCTTGGTCTTTCAAGATGAGTAATTTTATAAATATATATGGAAGAAATCCAGGTTCTTGTCACTGTGCATATCCTTCTGTTCAGATGCATATACTTTTGTCCAAAAGCAATAAGGAATGGTCATTAGAAATCCTTCTAAGTCTCAAGTTTATTTTCACAGTAACAGAAAACTTTCAGAGGGAAAACAATTTACAAGTGAAGCATTTATGTACGTGTTTTTGGGGCATAGAGGTTTAGGGATGCAATAGTAGATTTAATATCTGATTCAGCTTACAGCATTAGTTACTTCTCTTTGAGCAACCTCATTTAAGACTAAGACTCTATGGCAGGGCATTTTCAAATGGTAAAGTTTTTGGGGGTTTTTTTGAGATTTTTTATTCAAGGATTCTATTCTACTGAAGGTCTCCTTTTGGCTTACTTTTTTTACTGACATTTAGATCTATACGTAAGTGAAAATAATGATACTTACTGGTAACCTGCAACTCAGACACTCTCTACCACAAAGTTTCATTCAGTGAAAGATTTCAACATTTATAAGGAGCTGGCCATTATTAACTAACTTACTATTATTATATAGTTCAACAGCTGTGTGTCAGATGATTTAAATGTATAAAAAATTAGGGTCCAAAAAATCCATACAAAGATAAAGAGATCTGAAAGTAATGGAAATAATACCCTCCTATACCAACAGAAGCAAAAAATTTTCTTTTCTACTTTTGATATGATTTATTTGGAGGCTTCTTGTTTCATAATTTGGCTATTGATTAATGGGTGCTGATATGCAAATAAGCTCCACACTGTACTTACTGTATTCAAAATCTGCAAACTATATTTTACAGATAAGAAGCTGCCTATAAGATAGGAAAACATGATTTGAAAGGCCACCACTACAGTAGTCGAGCTTGCTATGAAGATTAGCATGTTATTTTGTTTTAGTAGTCTATAAACCAATAATCTTTGGTCTAGAGGAAAATTGTTTTGGGTAGCCTCTGCCAGAGGCCAATAGTACCACGAGTGGAATCCACCCTCCCACATGTTATAAAATTTTGAGATGATGCATGAAGTTAAAAACAAAATAAAAAGTTTGGGAACATTCCAGCTCTCTCATCTGCCATCATATCACAGAACCATGTAATTGCAGAATGGTTAAGGTTGGCAGGGACCTCTAGAGATCATCTAGTCCAACCCCCCCCCCCCCCCCCCCGCCCGCTCCAGCAGGGACACCTAGAGCATATGGCACAGGGTGGCATCTAGGCGGGTTTTGACGACCTCCAGCGAAGGAGACTCCACAAGCTCCCTGGGCAGCCTGTTCCAGGGCTCTGTCACCCTCACAAGAAAAAAATTTTCTCATATGGAGATGGATCTTCCTGTGTTTCAATTTGTACCCAGCACCCCTTCTCCTATCACAGGCCACCACTGAGAAGAGCTTGACCCCTTCCTCCCTACATTCCACCTTCATGAATTTGTACATATTGATCATATTCCCTCTCATCCTTCTCTTCTCCAGAGAAAACAGGCCCAACTCAGTCTCTCCTCATAGACTGATAGATGCTCCAGTCCCTTAATCATCTTTGTCGCTCTCCGCTGGACCCTCTCTAGAAGCTCCACATCTCTCTCGTACTGGGGAGCCCAGAACTGCACACAGTACTCCAGGTGCGGCCTCACCAGAGCTGAGTAGAGGGGCAGGATCACCTCCCTCAGGTGGCAAGACTCCTCCTGATGGAGGCCAGAATCCCATTGGCCTTCTTGGCCATGAGGGCAGTGCTGCCTCATGGTTAACTTGGTGTCCACCAGGACTCCCAGGTCCCTCTCTGTGGAGCTGCTCTCCAGCAGGTCAATCGCTAATCTGTACTGGTGCCTGGTGTAACTTCGTCCCAGTTGCAGGATCCTGCGCTTATTCCATTCTGCACTTGTCCTTGTTGAATCTCAAGAGGTTCCTGTCTGCCCAACTCTCCAGTCTGTCCAGTTCCCTCTGGATGGCAGCACAGCCCTCCGGAGTGTTGGCCACTCCACCCAGCTTGGTATCATCTGCAAACTTGCTCAGGGTGCACTCGGTGCCCTCGTCCAAATCATTGATGAACAGGTTGAACAACACTGTGCCCAGTACTGACCCCTTGGGGACACCACTGGCCACAGGCCTGCAACTGGACTCAGCCCCATTTATTACCACGCTCTGAGCTCTGCCATCCAGCCAGTTCTCGATCCACCTCAATATAGGTGGATTCTATATCAGATCCTGAGGCTCAATCTTCCTCATTTAGGCTTCTTGACACTCAGAAGTTAAAAGGGGATGGACCCTTAAGCCTCTTATAAAAGAGAAAACATATGACTCTTGCTCTATTTCATTTCAAGTGAACCTTGAAACTTAAAGATTGCAATTATCTGCTCATCTTGCTCCTGTGAAACTGGTAGGTTTCACCCTGCCCAGTTTCCCTCGCTCTCCTTTGAGAGCAATCATTACTGATTTCTCTTCTAACATAGCTCTCTATCTCTACCTGTTTTTCACAGCGAGGGAGAGAAAAAAAAAATGTTCAGACCATCTCTCAGTCAGAGTCATATTAATTACAATTATAGCATTTTGAGAGCAGGGAATGAGAGCTACTTGCTAAATTCATAATGTGCTTCAGATATATGTGCATTAACATTCATCTAAGAATATTTTTTTTGCCCTTCTATGAAGGAACACTGAGTTCCTCACCTCCTCAAATGTGAACTACCTCTTTTTAACACAGAACGATAAAGCATAGTATGGGTATGTGCTTTCTATTTATGTCCTTGATGTCGTTCATCTGTTGATCACGATGAAAGTTTTCAACCATATCAGACAGTATTGTATTTGAAAATAAGACAGCTTATACATTACATTGTCAATGCAGCATAAAAATAAGAAATCATGTTAGATTTTTCTTTGAGTCATTCTTAATATAATATGATAAAGATGCATACTGTCTTTATTCAAGCATATTTTGATTACAAAGTGTATAGATTTATAGTAACTTTCGGGTAAACTTTGACATTTGAACAACTGCATAAAATTGATGGAGCAGCTTAAAAAAAAATCCCTTTTCCAAGCAGTGGTAATATCCACAATGCAGTTATATGGTCATGAACTGGAAATGTAGCACATCCCCAGTGATTACACATATTCAATTACACTGATTAGTTGCAGAAACAACATTTATAATTTTCAGTAATGTCGAACAGTGCACAAACAGCAGCAGTTTGGAAAAAGCCTCTTTAGTAACACACTAATATTTATGGATTAATTTATCCAACAAATACAAATATTCTGCTTTTTCAGAGCATCCTCTTGCCATGTTATTAAGTAACACCTATCTCAGTGCCTGGTCTTGCTGAAATCTATAGGCTTTGCCATGAGAATGCTACTGGGAATTGGTACAGATTGGTTAAAGTGAAAAAAAAAAAGATTATCCACGGGATCTCACTGGGGAAGAGCAATCTTACAGATATAGAGAAGTGAATTAGATTTGAATTAGTCTGCAATTATTACTATTATTATTATTATTATGTTTGTAATATGTTTATATTATTATTATTACATGTACATACTTGTGTGTAATATACATGATATATGCACTTATAAAAAAATTATTATTTTTTCTTTATACTGTAACAAACCAGTAGTGGACATTCATAACAACTTAATACTTTAGAAAACTGATTGCTAGTCTTAGGAAAGGCTATCATATTGTTTCGTAGTCTGACTTTTTTTCCAGTCAGGGAATCTTTGAGCAACTGACTTATTCACAAGCATTCTTTACAGAGTCTCCTAACCCTCTCTAATGCCAAGTTAACATTTCCTTGGATATCTAGGAAAAATCCAGTGTCAATGGGCTGTGTATAGGGGAACAAAATAAAAGATAAGTAGAAAGAGGCATTACTTTTTACTGCAGAAAACTGGTCAGATGATAACAGCTACTAAGAAGAAGAAAAGCACCAAACAGATAAGGTGATTACCACAGTTTTTTTTTTTTTTTTTTTTCATAAGTGCAGATACGACAAAAGGAGGAAAGCAAAAAATGCAGTCTTAGTCCAATAATTATATTTAACAAGACTAAAAATTCTTAATGTATTCAGTCTGGTAAAAAAATATGCTTTTAACAGGAAAGAGAGGAAATTTTGAGAGCAACTCTAGATCTGCATAGTATTAGCAATCCAGAGTATAAAGTAATATGAGAAATGTGTTCTGTTGTTGGCTGAGCTTGAGAAAATCTCATCATTATTCCATAAATGTTGCCTTGGTTGTGCATATACCCAAGGAAATGCATGAATGCATGTAGTAACACACAGAGTGGTGTAAGTTTTGTGAATAACTTTGAAAAAAATCTCTGGAACTCTAGAGAGATGGACTGATAAGCATAAACTGGAGTACCAGACAGTATACCAAAATTATTAATATGGTAAGATGAATAAAAGTTAGATTGCTTGTGAATACTTCATTTATTCTGCAGACATTAAATTAGAATTTACAGCACTTCATTAAGGTGGTTGGTACATCTGCCATGTGCCAATGTCCTTAAACCATCTAAGTCCAAGGGAACAGACTCTTTACTAATGTACATCAGCTGCCTGAAGAAGCCTTATCCAAAATTCATACTTTCTAAGTGACATAGAGCACCAAACATTTGAAATAGACTTGAAAAAGACACCGAACTTGGAAATAGACTGCTAAGCTGACGTCAATTGTTTATATAAATTGTTTATAATTGTCAATTGTTTATTAAAGTTGCTACTTTTGCTGCTTCTTAAAAATCATATTTTCCTCATATATATAAATTATATGCTGTGCTTTTAAAAAGATGTGCAAATGGAGCATTAATCCTATTTTTAATAGGAAGGGCTGATGTTTTTCAGTTGTGCTCTTTTAATAAATAAGCAATAAAGTTAGGTTCATAGGAACACACAGAGATGCTAGGGATCTAACATTCATTTCCACAATGAATATTATGTATTTCTGGTATTTTTTTGATTCTAAGAATTTGATTCAAATCTTTAGTGGAGTTAATGGAAAGACTCCCACTGACTAACAATCAATGATGCTCTCATAAGCCATTTGGATATTCAGTTATTCAGATTTTAACTTGTTAAATTAAAGCCTGGTGCCTAGCCCCTTTTCCCTCCCTCTGTGAGCTAAATTTATGCTAATCAGATGCAAATGAATGTCAAGTACCATTGAGAGAAATACTCGATATTTTTCATAGTATTGTTTCTTATCAGTGACATCAGAGATATTTTATTTTAATATATTTATTGTGAGCAGGGTTGTGATACACCTTGCAGGAAACAGCTGAAACTTGGAAAAGTAAAGGTGCAGCCCAGATTTAGCTGAGCTTGTGCTTCTGGGGCTGAAAAGGACAAGGAGAAGAAAGGATCATCAGTTCAGAGGTTTGGAAAGATTAATAGAATTAGAAAAATGAAGATTGAGGGTGGCATAATAAAGTTTTTTTTGTAAATAGGAAAGCTGGATGCAATGATAAAGGGAAAATCTTTTCTGTATCTCGTGGCATAAGACAAGTAATGTTTTTAACCTGAGGCAAAGGATGTTTAAATTAGGCGCAGGGGAAAGCTTCCTAATTTTAAGAATGTTAGGAATCCTTAGACATTTTAAGAACAGGTGAGATAAACATCTGTCAAGGATGCATTAGCAAGAGGTGATCATAGGATCACCAGGAAAAGAAGTTGATTAGATAAATTCTCAAATTCTCTTTCAGCTTTACTTTGTATGTGATTTTTTCTTCTCTTTTTCCCATCCAGAAGAACTGACTGTGCATAAAAGAAAATACACTGCCAGTGCTTAAAATTCTCCTGAAGCTGCTGGTGAAGTGTTCATTCAGGAACACTCACTGACATTAAAATCTACTTAAACAGATGTTTGAATTCCCTATTTACATAGAGCACTTCTCTGAAAACAGGAATTCAAGGTTATCTTACTCTATAATTCCTACTGCCCCTCTGTTTCACTGAAGAATATCTATATTGAGTTAGAAGAAATATATTTTCCTGTTGCACTTTATTACCTTGGTTCTATTTAGTCTGAGTTCAGAATTGAAATGTTTCAAAGGTATTTAGTAATCATGAGAAATAATACAACTTGCTTTCATCACTTTGAATATTTTTTCTGGAA
Organism: Nothoprocta pentlandii; assembly: GCA_013398315.1. NCBI lineage: Eukaryota > Metazoa > Chordata > Aves > Tinamiformes > Tinamidae > Nothoprocta > Nothoprocta pentlandii. The sequence goes on from VZSG01000889.1 coordinate 267,990, forward strand.
CACTTTTCGTGTTTGCCTTTAATACTCTTGCAGTAAGTAATTTCGTTGGAAATTCTTGCATTGTAATTGAAGATCTTTCTTCATTTGGGCTTTTGGTGATAAGGTTGTTCATATTTTTGTACACTTCATACTGAAGGACATCTGAAGTCAACGGGCCACAATAAAAAAAAAAAAAGCAATGATAACAAGATGCAGTCTGAAAAAGTGCCCACACAGGCTGCACTTTTAGAGATGCAAAAATATTTTATTTGAATGACGACAAGCAAAATGGGTAGTCACTGCTAACATAGTTGCAGAAGTTCAGAGTGTTTTGGGACATATGTCTCAGGTCATTTAAAAAAAAAATCTTTCTGGCATAAATAAAAAATAAGATATAGCATAATATAGTGCATTGAATAATCTTTTCTTTTCTTTTTTTGTTAAGAGAGGCAGCATTCTTTTATTGAACACACTATTAATTCAGTCTCTAAATTATCTCTTTTTTCAAAGTTGGCCTTCCCAACAAGATCAATTTTCTGTAGTAAAGAACTTCTTTGTTTTAGTCGTCTTCTCTAGAGAGGATTGTTAGTGTTAATAGTTTATTCTCTGGGCAATTAGCATTATAGATTTATAAAGGCATCCTGGGACTGACTAAACATGAGAGTTGCAGTAATTGAAAATGATGAGATGGAGACTGGTTGCTTGACAACAGATGGCCTTTCAATATCGAGTATACCTCATTTTGTCAGATTATAACAACTAAACAGGCATTGAACTAGCCTTCCTCTAAGAATAACTAGGATTCTAGGTTGCTTGTTTGCTTGTTCCTTTGTGGTGTCAATTTCTGCTTTTCATGTATTTTTTATGCTTTCTGGTTTTTTTTTTTAGAAATTTTCTCTAGCAATATAGGAATGCATGGAAGTATTGCAAATAAATCCTGAATTTGGTTTCTCTTGTTCATTTTCCCAGTTCTCAATATTTTTACTTTGTCACAGGGGACGATGCTCCTGGGGTATTGCATCAGGTGAGCACATCAGGTACTTCCCATTCCTTGTACTGAATGCTACTGACATTCCTTGGGAAAATAGGACAGGACATCACTTTCAATCCCCTCATCAGAAATTATATTATCAAATTCAGATTGTACAATTGATATTTTTGAGTATTGGTTTTTAATATTATGATGGTTATTTTGATGAAAGTTCTCTCTTGACCTCTTAAGCTTTAATACCTTCTGCTCACTTGTGTTTTAAGATAATAGGGAAACAAATTTCAAACAGCAAAATTATGTTCACACAATTTTAACCCAATGTCTTTCTGAATCCTGCACACCTCAGGAGGGAAGGAGTTCTCTTCCTGTCCTTTACTTTTAGTTGTTGGATCCCTCCTTTTTTGGCCTAGCAGGTTTTCATTTCCTTACTAAGGCATCAATATCCATAATAAATATAAAATAAAAAATGATAATAAAAAATCACGCTAGGTATCTTGTCAGACAGATCAGCTCACTGATCTGATTCTCTGTGTGACTGCACAAGCAGATGTGGCAGCAAAAAAAAAGAAAGAACAGGGACTATGGGTCATTTGTCTCAGTGGCAGTACAGATCTATAAGGAATAAAGTAACTTTATAAATGCAGCAGGCACACACATGCATCTTTCATAAGGCTGAGTCTTTGCATCATCTCTAACACAGACTCGATCCAGATAAGAGAGTCTCCACCTCCCAGTGAAGGACCTAGGAAAGAAGAAATATCTGCTTTGCCATCAGATTACAAAACTATTCACCAGATAGAACTGAAGAAAATAAGTAAATATAGATTGTCATACTGAGAATACTAGAAGACTGGTAAAAACACCTTAATTAAGCAGAAGTCACTGGATGAAGGCTGAAATATCTTAATAAACTGTGGCTAGAGCAGCAAAACATTTGTCTTTTATTTTGAATGAACTGAGCAGATGGGAGAAAATGTTTTGATCACTGAAGCCTAAAGTCTGGATAAAAAGTAAGGGGAATAAGAAAGTCTCATTAGCAAGAAGAGATATGAGTGCATCAGCATTGTTGAATTCTTTCATAATAGGAATGTAAAATAACTGATTGTTGATTGATAACGGACTGATAAATAAGGGAGAGAGAGAGATGCCATATCAAAGACACCACTGATTTTTTTTTGATTTAACATAGCATGGAAAATAAAGGCATGTAACACTTCCATAGCTTGTAGTGTCTTGTTGTCAAGACCCTGGAAATATTTCTGTGTAAAACTTCAAATTACATGTCTCTTTTACTCATCCTCAATTAGATTTAATATACTCTGATGTCCTTTTTTTTTTTTCCTTTTGGATATATGTTTCAAATGGAACTTAACTGAACATTAATCCAGTAATTCGGGTGTACAGGACAAAAGAATGACTTGCAGTTGTGATTGCATTCTCCAGCAATGTATCAAATACAGTTTGTGCTAAATACATCTATAACTTAACTGTCTTTTTCCTTCCATCTTCATTTTGGCTAGCAAAATGTCTATACAATATGATTTAGTTTTTACTTCAAGTAATTTCAATTTCAAGTAAAACTCTTGTCTGTTGCTTTTTACTTTTCTTTTCTAATACTGTCCTACAAGATGGGCTATCCTTCGATTGTGAATACTCCACACTCCCTGTTCACCTTGCCTACTGTGGTGATTCATTAATTTGTTCTCATTCTCTTTGTTAAGAAATGGGAGTTAAGAAAGTGCTCATTGGATTCTCTAACTGCATTTTCCACTCCCATCTTATTTCCTATGAACATGCTAGATAAGAACATGAAAGGACTCCACATATTTAAAATTGAACTTGTTCTTTTTTAAGAGAGCTATTTCAAGAAATACCACTATTTCTGCGTGTTCCTCAAGCACATGTCGGGTGACTGTTGGGAGAGTGTTCTCAGAGCTATGCTAACAATCACAAAATGGAGAGTTGTGTTTAAATGTGCAAGCAGTCATTATATATATTTTCTGACACTAATACATTCTTTAAAAGATGAAAACGCAGATGGGAGAAGCTTTCTACCAGTGATGATTGCCATTGTGTGCTTATTAAGTATAGCAGAAAAAAAATCATTAATCAAAACATAATTTGTCAAATTCTTGATTATACCAATATGACTAATGGGAAAATAACAGCTATTGAGGAAAAAAAGGTACAAATTTAGAATGTGACTTTGCATATTTGATTGTGATTAATAGCCAGCTCAAAACAAAATCAAAATATAGTCTTTGGAAAGCTAGCTAATTTGAGTTAGTCTGGATGAAAATCAAAGGTATGTTATGGTAAATAGTGATAATGTATTAATCAACACTGAATATCAGAATTCTTTGTCTTCTGAGATTTGCATTAGAACTTCAAATGATTGAACAAAAGATTTTGCAAGATATTGTATCACAACAATGTTATTTGGAAGAAAGATTACCTTTGCATGGCTTTTATTGATATATTCATAAATAGAGATCTTTTCATTAAACCAATAGAGATAAAATTTTCTATGTTTCCTAGGAGAGTGTTTTCATTACTGTCTACAGATTTGAAAAACTGCTCCTTCTGTGTACAGCAATAATCCAGTCAGGTACATTGTTACTTTCACTCATGGAAAACTTTGATTCCAGGGATGAAGGATAGTCTTGTTTGGATGATACGTGTATGATGTAGTGTTTGATTTAAATATACATATTTAACAATGCATTTTAAAATGCCCTAAATAATCAATTGAATAGCATGTGAAAATGAATAGTGTAATTAACTTTACCTAAAGAATAATGATATCTTTTTGCCATCTTGATATTTTTAATTAAAAATCCTAGATAAAAAAGGGGGGGTGTTAGATTTCTTCTCAATGGTGTAGAGCTGGATTTGAATCTTTGTTGTAGTGTGCTAACCTAGTGTGTTGACCTCAGCAAGGCTTTTGACATCGTCTCCCATCGTCTCCCTCAGAGCAAAGCTCCGAAACTGCGGACTGGAGAGGTGGACAGTGAGGTGGATCGAGAACTTGCCAATTGCCAAAAGACTTGGCAATCTTGTTAGGAGAGCTTTAAACTGAGCAAGAAGGGGAAAGGGGAGTGTCATATGGACTGGGCAATAAATCTCACACAACCTAAGTCAATGGCCATCCAACAGGCCTATGGTGGTGGGGAAGTATGGCTAGGGCGTGATTGTAGAGGGTTCGCTCTCATGCCTCCTGGGAAAAGTTCAGGCTCGATTACCTCCCTGAAGTGCTTATACACCAATACGCGAAGCATGGGGAATAAGCAAGATGAGCTGGAGATCTGTGTGCGGTCCCAGAACCACGATCTCATAGGAATCACAGAAACGTGGTGGGATAGCTCAAACGATTGGAGTGCTGTCATGGAGGGCTATGTGCTCTTTAGGAAGGACAGGCTGGGAAGGCGAGGTGGTGGAGTTGCTCTGTATGTGAGAGAGCAACTGGAATGCATGGAGCTCAGCCTGGGAGTGGACGAGTGGAGAGCGGGTGGAGAGCTTGTGGGTAAGGGTTAAAGGGCAGGCCAACATGGGAGACACTGTGGTGGGTGTCTGCTACAGGCCACCTGACCAGGAGGAGGAGGTTGACGAGGCCTTCTACAGGCAGCTGGAATTTGCCTCACGATCACAGGCCCTGGTTCTCATGGGGGACTTTAACTACCCCGACATCAGCTGGAAAGACAGCACAGCAAGGCACAAACAGTCCTGGAAGTTTCTGCAGTGCGTCGATGACAACTTTTTGACACAGGTTGTGGAGGAGCCGACGAGGAGAGGTGGGCTGCTGGACCTCGTACTGACAAACAGAGAGGGCCTGATTGAAGATGTGAAGGTGGCGACAGCCTTGGCTGCAGTGATCACGAGCTGGTGGAGTTCAGGATCCAATGAGGAGGAGGCAGGACAGTTAGTAGCCTTGCCACCCTGGACTTCAGGAGGGCCAATATTAGCCTCTTCAGAGACCTGCTTGGAAAGATCCCATGGACTAGGACTCTAGAAGGGAGAGGAGCCCAGGAGAGCTGGTTAGTTTTCAAGCGACATTTCCACCATGCCCAGCAACAGCGCATCCCTGTGTGCAAGAAGTCAGGCAGAGAGGGCAGGAGACCTGCGTGGATGAGCAGGGAGCTCCTGGCAAAACTCCAGCAGAAGAAAGCAGTATACAGAATGTGGAAGAAAGGACAGGCCCCTTGGGAGAAATACAGGAGTGTTGTCAGGGAATGCAGGGATGCTACAAGGAGAGCCATGGCACACTTGGAACTAAATCTGGCAAGGGATGTTAAGACCAACAAGAAAAAAAACTTTTTTCAAATATATTAACAAAAGGAAGGTCAGGGAGAATGTGGGTCCACTAGTGAATGAGGTGGGTACCCTGGTTACGGAAAACACAGAGAAAGCAGAGCTGCTGAATGCCGCCTTTGCTTCTGTGTTTGTCAGGGGCAGCCCTCTAGAATCCCAGGCCCTAGGAACACAAGAAGTGAGCTGGAGAGAGGAAGGCTTGCCCTGGGTAGAGGAAGGGTCAGAGAGCACCTAAGGAAACTCGACACCCACAAATCCATGGGCCCTGATGGGATGCACCCCAGAGTGTTGCGGGAACTGGCAGATGTCCTAGCCGAGCCGCTCGCCATCATCTTCGGAAGGTCCTGGAGAACGGGGGAGGTGCCGGAGGACTGGAAGAAAGCCAACATCACTACAGTCTTCAAAAAGGGCAAGAAGGAGGACCCGGGCAACTAAAGGCTGGTGAGCATCACCTCCATCCCCAGAAAAGTGATGGAGTAGCTCATCCTGGCTGCTGTCTCCAGACACATGGAGGAGAAGAAGGTGCTCAGGAGTAACCAGCATGGATTCACCAAGGCGAAATCATCCTTGACTAACCTGATCGCCTTCTATGAAGGGGTGACTGGCCGGATAGATGAGGGCAGAGCAGTAGATGTGGTCTATCTTGACTTGAGCAAGGCTTTTGACACCATCCCTCACAGCATCCTCCTGGGCAAGCTCCAGAGTTGTGGGATAGATGAGTGGACGGGGAGGTGGATTAGGAATTGGCTCGATGGCAGGGTGCAGAGAGTGGTAGTCAGTGGCGCGGAGTCCAGTTGGAGACCTGTAGTTAGCGGTGTCCCCCAGGGGTCGGTCCTCGGTCCCGTCCTGTTCAACTTATTCATCAATGACCTGGATGCAGGGATGGAGTGCTCCCTCAGCAAGTTTGCTGATGATACCAAACTGGGAGGAGTAGCTGATAGCCCTGAGGGCTGTGCTGCAATCCAGAGGGACCTGGACACACTGGATGACTGGGCGGTGAGAAATCTCATGAAGTTCAACAAGGGCAAGTGCAGGGTCCTGCACTTGGGGAGGAATAACCCCGGACACCAGTACAGATTAGGGGTGGACCTGCTGGAGAGCAGCCCCGCAGAGAGCGACCTGGGCGTCATGGTGGATGACAAGATGACCATGAGGCAGCAGTGTGTCCTGGTGGCCAAGAAGGCCAATGGGATCCTGGGGTGCATTACGAAGAGCGTCTCCAGCAGGTCGAGGGAGGTGATCGTCCCCCTCTACACAGCCCTGGTAAGGCCACATCTGAAGTACTGTGTCCAGTTCTGGGCTCCCCAGTACAAGAGGGATGTGGAGCTGCTGGAGAGAGTCCAGCACAGGGCTACGAGGATGATCAGGGGCCTGGAACATCTGCCCTATGAGCAAAGGCTGAGAGAGCTGGGCCTGTTCAGCCTGGAGAAGAGAAGGCTGAGGGGGGACCTGATCAGCGTGTATAAATCCCTCAAGGGAGGCAGTGAGGAGGAGGGGGCTGACCTCTTTTCAGTGGTGGCCAGCGATAGGACTAGAGGAAACGGCCACAAGCTGAGGCACCAAAAGTTGCACAGGAACTTGAGAAAAACACTTTTTGACAGTGAGGGTGACAGAGCCCTGGAAGAGGCTGCCCAGGGAAGTTGTGGAGTCTCCTTCTTTGGAGATCTTTAAAACCCTCTTGGACGCAGCCCTGTGCCACATACTCTATGTGACCCTGCGTGAGCAGGGTTGTTGGGCTAGATGACCTCTGAGGTCCCTTCCAACTTTAAGCATTCTATGATTCTATGCTGTTCCAGTAGACCTGTTATAACTGGCTGGATGATAGAGTTCAGAGCATGGTTATAAATGGGGCCAAGTCCACTTAGAAGTCTGTGGCTAGTGGTGTCCCCAAGGGGTCAGTGCTGTTCAACTTGTTCATCAACGATTTGGATGAGTGCGGATGACACCAAGCTGGGTGGAGTGGCTGACACTCCGGAGGGCTGTGCTGCCATCCAGAGGGACCTGGACAGGCTGGAGAGTTGGGCAGAGAGGAACCTCATGAGATTCAACAAGGACAAGTGCAAGGTCCTTCACCTAGGGAGGTATAAACTCAGGCATCAGTAAAGATTAGGGATCGACCTGCTGGAGAGCAGCTCCACAGAGAGGGACTTGGGAGTCCTGATTGACACCAAGTTAACCATGAGGCAGCGCTACCCTCGTGGCCAAGAAGGCCAATGGGATCCTGGCCTGCATCAGGAGGAGTGTTGCCAGCAGGTCGAGGGAGGTGATCCTGCCCCTCTACTCAGCTCTGGTGAGGCCGCACCTGGAATATTGCATGCAGTTCTGGACTCACCAGTATAAGAGCGATGTGGAGCTTCTCGAGGGGGTCCAGCAGAGAGCAACAAAGATGATTAAGGGACTGGAGCATCCCTCATAGGAGGAAAGACTGAGTGAGTTGGGCCTGTTTTCTCTGGAGAAGAGAAGGTTGAGAGGGGATCTTATCAACATGTACAAGTATCTGAGGGGAGAATGTAGGAAGGAGGGGGCAGAACTCTTCTCAGTGGTGGCCAGTGACAGCACCAGGAGTAATGGGTACAAGTTGCAACACAGGAAGTTCCATCTGCATGTGTGGAAGAACTTCTTTCCTGTGAGAGTGGCAGAGCCCTGGCATAGGCTGCCCAGGGAGGTTGTGGAGTCTTCTTCTCTTCAAAACCCACCTGGATGCCATCCTGTGCCATGTGCTCTCGGTGTCCCTACTGGATCAGGAAGGTTGGACTAGATGATCTCTAGAGGTTCCTTCCAACCTTAATCATTCTGTGAATCAGTGCTGAGAAATTAATACAATGCCAGAGTACAAAAAAAAAAGAAAATATTCTGTTTTAATCTTTATTTATCATTAGTTATTCAGACAAGTATCACAGAATCACAGACGTAGATGTTATTTAACATTTTCTCACATTTCAACAGGATTAATACTTATTATTTTCAGTCATAGAGGATGACATTCATTAAATTACATTCAAGTGTTGTGCATTTTGTCTCTGCAACTCAGAACATTTCATTCTCAAATGATTTTTATTATCAGTTAGAAAAGCTGCAGCTTACTTTTTTTCACAAGACTTTTATGTGCTTTGCAAATTATTTCCAATGTAGAGTACAAAAAGTTTAAGGGATATTTTCCGGAATAGTTTTTTGAAATTTTATGGCTTATGTTTTGTTTTACATCTTTGCACAAAAATCACTTGGCCTGAATTATCATCAACAAGCAGAACTGTGAAAGATCAAAAAGTCTTAAGCCTAACCTTTTGATTTAGATAAAGCTACAGTATCCCATAAGAGCTATAATGCAGATGCCTCCTCTCTTTCTTAATCTATCCAGGAGTGTCCTGACCTCCTGTGAAAGCAGAAATATGGATATAAAGGGAAAAAGAAACATGTGACATTGTCAATGGGATCCAACCAACATTTTTATTATCTCATTGACAAACTAAGATAATTTTCTCACTTTTTGCTACATATGCACTTCCTTCATATATATTTTTTTAATTTCTCTGCTCTAGCATAAACTAGATACATAGTAGAGAAAACAAGCTAGCCATTAGTTAATTGTGTCAACTTGTTTGTCATCTGCAGCATTCGCTATAGTTTGACTTATGCTCTCAAATTACTTGATTCAGAAAAAAAACTATAAAAAAATATTTTTTCCTAGCTGGCTAGAAAAATGTTAGCTAACTTAAATTTAGGAGTGTTTTAGGAGTTTTAGTTATAGAAAGTAGATAGGCTTATTCAGATTTGGTGCTTTTTTAATTGACTGTCAGACTTTTGAGACACAGGCTGACCTCTCTTACAGAGCAAATTAATTGCTTTAATGACTACACAAAATTTGTAAAAATATGTGAAGAAAAAAATGTGTCATTAATTATATAGGTCCATTTAAGTTTCAGATATTTGCATTTTTGTGGATTATAATAAGACTATTTTCCTTTGAAAAGTATTTTCCTTCTGCATCTGTTGTACTAGTCATACTTCCCTGTCTCAGTCATTATTAAAATAATAAAAAAAAAAAGAAATTGCAAATTCTGTTAGACCTTCCTATAGTGATGATGAGATTTAAGAGATACGTAAAACCAATGGAAGTAAGCACACCTAATATGAATACCTAATAGATATATTATCACTTTACAGAACTCTGAAAAAAGTCCAAAAACCTATTATTCCTATTATTTCTTCAAAAAATCAATACTAGTATATGAAGAATATGTAAAATGATTTAAGATTTCTAAGCCAAAGATGACAAGTTTCTGCAGCTATAATACAGTAGTTTGTGTCTAATACAACTATAAGTGATTTGAATGATGTATGATTTTTCCCATCAAAAATCTGAAATATTAACAGACTTCTTTTTAGAAACCCAGACTGTAAGCAGACTCATTTCTTTTAAGGGTTCTTAAATTATTCTATCAAAAATATTTTACAAATAATCTTGAGGTTTCTTTTTTTTTAATTTCACTTTTCAGGAGACAAAAGACAATGATTAAAGTTTTGAATATATAAATTATGTTTGGAGTGAGGGTGGAGCCATTTGACCTGCTTGTGAAGAACCTGGCTTAAAGCATAGAGAGATGCAGAAATTTCATTTTTTTGCTAATCATTCCATAACTTTAGAAGAAAGGAAGGCGAGTTTGAAGTCTCTTTCTTGGAAGGAAAGCTTTGGTTTTCCACCTCATCCTTCAGTTCTGAAAATCTACAGATGCAAAAAAAAAAAAAAAAAAAAAAAAAAAAAAAAAAAAAAAAAAAAAAAAAAAAAAAAAAAAAAAAACCAAAGATCGTCTAGTGATTAGTTTATACATCCTTAATGTCAAGCCCATTAATTAGTAGAAATGTGAATTTTAAATTGTTCATAGGAATAACCTCACTCACAGAAGCAGGTAATTTTCCTGAGTAATTATCTGGTTGGATTTATTTTTAAGGGAATTTCCCTTTATGGGCAAAAGTGTTAAAAAATCTCTTAGGGGAAAAACAAATAACAAATTCTCTTCAGAATGGAAGAAAAAATTAAAGCATTCTTCCGTTTGGTTAAGAAGAGCAAAAATCACCCAATAATAAAATTTAATCTTATTGCCAAAATCTTTCAGTTCTATTCTGCTCTCTGCTGAGGAAGGGAAACCTCTTTCAGCATGCACGTTAGGAGACAGATAAGATTTTTCCTCCCAACATTTATTATAACTTTCATTGCAAAACTTGCATTGTCTAAAGAGATGGATGGCCTGACACTTTTACTTTATACTAGTACTCCATTACATAGCCAGTGAGTATGAAGGAGCATTAAAGTTAACAAAAATTAAGGCTTAATGTCTTGCCTATAGGCTCTATCTATACATAATCTTTTGAGCAATGTAACAGAGCAAGATACCATTTTAATTTTATTATCTCACAGTATGTCTGAGTTTGAATATTAAAAGTGGTAATTTCCAATTTTTTGTTACTAGCTTCAGTTACTTTAAACATATTGACTTTTCTTTTCCAAATCTGAGCTATCTACACCCAGATTTGTTGCAGTTCTATTCTTGGGGTGCTGACATTTGCTTAGATGAAAAAGTTTACTCAGTGAAAACCCCCATGTGCTCAGCTATCTCAGAACCCTTTGCATGGCTTAGCTTTTGTGTGATTCTTTCCTTCCCCTTTCATGACAGTTTTGAATAAATACTTTTTTCTATTTTATTTAAACATCGCAAATGGAATTGGGGGTACCCGGTGCTTGGTGTAGTTGATCTAAGAGGTTAATTGAAATACTCTTAGTATAAGGACATTTCATCTCTGACCTGCAGTCAAAGGAAACACTTTTTCTGTAGGAGCTTATGTGCACCATTCACTTAGCCATGCAAGTTCCTATAAATGACAGAGGCCAACATCACCGTGTTATTTAAATGCAACAGTTACTGCTATATCACGAGGTATTCTTAACATACAATCTCTTTTTTTTTTTCCTGTTTCCTCTTACAAAATGTCCATAATTTCTTCTTCCATTTGATCCATATTGGGGGTTTTCAACAAACCTTTTGTGCATTTGGGAAAAACTGAGATATAACTCAGAAGTTTTGATCTATGAAAATGAGCACAAACCACCTGGAGTGCTATAGCTTCATATGCTTATTTATATTCACTTGTTTTCTTGCATAAGGAAGAACCTTGAAAATAAATGTCACCATTAACCATGCCAGGATATGAATTGGGTGATTCATGAGTGTTTCTTGCTGAAATCCAGGGGGAATTGGGAAAAATAATTAATTTAAGGTTGTAGGACATCTTAGAGCAGGTATTACAAGCAGTCCTGACCCTATGGTTGCCTTTATCGATATTGATTCTTTTATGGTTAGATAGGCATGCATATATCCTCTTCTGTCTACAGCTCTGTTACCTATCATTCTCAAACACTAGCCTTCACTGACTCAGTTTTCCACCCTCGCAGCTGTGCACAAAAGAATACTGCTTGTATGAGCAATTCCCTTCAAAATGGATTGGAGAAAGAATTTAAGAATTTAATTAAGATTTATTATGAATAGTGGCAAGACTGACTTTTTTTTTTTTACTATAAAAAGAGACTATGGAGTGATCACACAAGTAGCACAACTTGTAGTTCAAAGGAAATGATAGATCTGCAACCGGAAAGAGGTGAATTCAAGAAGAGATGGAGGCAGAAAAGCATTTATTTCCATAGTCTGAGAGATAAAATCAAACTGATCCTGAGAGTCTGCCACTGTGGTCCTTTTTTTGGTTTTTTTTTTTTTTTTTTTTTTTTTAACAGTCTTGCTGTATTTCAGCCTCTCAAGTTGACAGCAAAGGATATGTCTCTGCATGACACTTCTCAGAGGCGAATAACATCTTGTAATTCCACTTCAAAAATTCAGTTTCTTCCTCATTTCATGTGCATCAAAAGTACAGAAACATTCCTACACAAAGAGCCCTCTGGAGCAGAGAAAAAAAGAGCACCATTTGCCCTAAAACACTTCAGTTCTATTGACACTTACTAGCCTACCTGTTTTGCTAGTAGGTATCTGACTCTTTGAAGTCATTATCAATGGAATGGCAATGGGAACATAACAGTGGAAATGCAGGTTTAGATGCTGATAATAGCTCCTCAGGACCTGGAGATCTGTAAAAATAGCAGGTCCTGTGCCCTAGCATAAAGGAGGCAGCTCATTTAAGAATATCATTTTCAAAAGTTTTTTTCACAAAGAAGCTTCAAAGTTACATTCTTCTGCTGTTATAGATGAAAGAAGAGAATGGAAAGAGGAGTTCCTACCTAGTAACCTGCATTATTAGCTATAATCTTTTTCAGCTGCCTATTAGATAACAAATTCTCAGCTATGTACCATCTTGTTCGCATATTGTGCCACTAGGCTACAATATGTAGAATACTTGATGTTCACATTTTGATGATGGCAGAAGCAAATTAATCTAGTCTTGCTTAATTGGATATTCATACAGCTTCCCAGGGAAAGCTGTCAGACAGGTAGTACAAATGAAGCTCTTCACAGATTTTCTGCCTGTAAAATGAAAGGGTAATAAAAAGATGATAATTTTAGTATGTTACATAATGTTATGAAATAATAAAAAATGAACTGTCATTGCCTTAGTCTTATTATATTTTAATTCTCAGTTAAAATGAGCCTAGACTAGGGCTCATTAGATTATTAGGGAGAAGTGTAAAATATCGGGTCAATTTTAAGGGGAAAGGCCCCAAAGGACCTTTCTTTTGGTCTAAGAAAGAGTTTTCTCCTATTGCTATCAAATGGTACTGCGGAAAGTGGTCTTTCAAAGCACTGAAGACAGTAGCGTAGAGAAAGGGTTGAGCATATGAAGATTGCATGTAGAGAATCTAAACCACCAGACCTGTAAAAAACACTAAACTAGTGAACTTCTAGTGAAGGTAATAAGGCTGTGCTGAAGCTTGTAAACATGACTTTAGCAGCATTGATGGAAAAATGATTCTGTGTGTGGGAAAGATCTCTGCATCTCTGTTGGAAGCTGCTATCACCAAAGTAAGTAAAGAGCAATTGGTTTAAACTATCTCCCTTTCAGCCTGAGTCTAAGCAGATTGGAAGCAGCACAGAAGGATAACGTGAAAGAACTCGGCTGCTGTTAGCCAACATTAGGACATCACTTGTCAAAGACTGTAACCTAACAGCTTAAAGATGATAGTAATTTTGTGTGGATTTAAGGGACCAGATTTTCAGATTTCTGAGGATCTTTAAAAAGATATTATTGCAATTCAAAGTTCTTTTGGGATTGTCACGTGATAGACAAAAATTAATCCCCCAACCCAAGGAAACTCTAAAAACCCTTGACACTTTTTATGAGCTTAAGTGAAGTACTTAGTGGATTTAAGATTAATTTGGTATAGAATCACAATATACAGACATGTGTAGAAAATAGCAACCTCAACTTACTGGCTTCCTCCATTCACTTCCGTCCTTTTCTCTTGCCAATAAGCACTCCATAAAAGAAAACAAATAAATAGATGCATAAAAAAAAGCGGAAAGATACAGATCAGATATTTATTCCTTTAATTTAATTTGAGCTTCCTTCATCAATATTTCCACTGAAATCATTTTAACATGTCTAATCTGATGGAAAATTCGCGGGGGAAGAAAAAACAAAATGTGCAAGGCCTGCAAATATTTTTTTTCCCATTAGAGGTGACATAATTACCTAGCAGCAATCAAATTAAATAAATAAATAAATATTCGTAGTGAATATTTAATTCTCTCTTTTTAATTTTTTAACCGGTAAAAACAGGAGGAAAACTCTTTAATTCCTTAACATCTGAGTTTTTTTGATTTTTATCTGCAGTATGTTTGCAATAGATTTTAAAGTAGTTGCATAATATGTCAATAGAACTTTTTTTAGAACTTTAGAACTTCTTTTATTTATTTTTTTGGTTATTTGACATCTGTTTTGAACATCCTGTACAGGCTTAATTCACTAAGTTCAGAAAATATTTATTACTGGATGTCCCTTTATTAAGGTGACTGTAAATGGAAAGTAGAATGTTAGTAGTGAAACCCCTTAAATATCTCTCAGGAAAAGATCAAGGAAGAAAGGAAGGAAAGAAAGAGAAGGAAGAGCACAGATCAGAGTTACCACTATAAAATATTCTGGCTTTCTGCTCACAGTCAGTGCAAGACTCATATACTGATTCCTTTTATCTTGATCATCACGTTCATGATCATGACCATCGTGGTCATCATCATTTTATGATTACTTCAATTTACTCTTAGTTGAATATAAGGGGATTTGAGGAAAAATAAACTACTTAGCTACTGAGAATGGAAAAAATATTCATAAAATATTATTGTTAGAGATTACTAGAGTGCTTCAATTTCTTACACATGATATTATGCTCTTTGAACGAGTTTTTTAAATGACAGGTTTTGAATTTCTCTTTAAATATATTCTCTTTTTCTCTGTACTATTTTTTAAGTTCCCTTCCCCAATATGGTAATAAAATTAATGGCATCTTGGGTTTAGGTAAATTTTTTTAATTAGCAGAGAAAAAAGCAAAATCACCTACTGTAGTCAGAGACAAAGAAGAATAAATTTAGAGCAAAATTCAACTTAAAATCAGATTGAATTATTACTAATTTTAAATGGTAGCATTTTTTTAGCAAAGTCTGAATATTTTTATGTCTTTTTAAGATATATTTTGTTTAAAGAAATCCTTATTTCTTTGTGATATAACAGGTATTTGCACACATTAAGTAAAATGATTAAATTCTTACTAATGCTTTTAAGTGGTTAATGAACAAAACTGTCCAAGCAAAACCATTTAATTCCTATTCAGATTTTTCATGCCAGAATCCTACATTGATACTATTTTGCAGTTCCAAGTCTGTCTAGGTTATATCCAGATTTACATGCAATTAATCAGCTATTCTTCCAAATGTAAAAAGTCTCTTTTTCTTATATAGTTTATTGAGAGGTGCTGGAAGAAGAAAATCTCAGATGCCATTTTGTTCCTGTTGACAGTTTCGACTATTTATCTTATTTCAATTAAATTGTCAAAAATCTGTTCTAACGGTACCAAATACCTTCAGTGAACCAGTTGATTTCATGCCCTTTGTAGTCAGATGAAAGAAGTGTTATTCACCTCACGTTTTTCTTTGCAGGGATGAATCTTTCCTTTTATTAACAGGAGGAATGAATCTTTTCTTGACAGGACTTTTGCAACCATGCAACATAAATCCCTCCTCAAGCATTTTAATAACTAAAATAGTGGCAGCATCTTTGCACAGATATCCTAGAAGTGTACCCTACAACAGAAGACAAAGGATCTGTGCTAATCAAAACAAATACAAAAACAAATATTTATTGATTACAATATATTTCACAGTACTTACATAAAATTCCTTTACTGGTGAAGTGTATCCATATGTGGAGAAGCAACATGGATCTTCATGATCTTGGACCTTGCAGTAGGTCCTTGCAACTATGATGAAGAACAATATAAATCTCTCTCTATATTTTTTTTCTAGCAGAGGGATTTAAACTATTTTAATATTTTTGAGGAATGATCCCAGTAGTATTTGTGTCTGTACATACCACTATGCCAAACATAGTGATATGCATAGGAGCATGTTCATTTAATCATTTAACTCATCTGAAAGATCTCTGGAAAGAGCTCTAAGTCCAATACAATAGCATGCCCTGCAATAATGTGTCACATATTCCGGTGCACCTAGGGAGTGTATGTACATTCATTTGTGCCATAGATGTTAGTCCAGTGTCAGCTGGGGCTCTGGCTGGACCTTGTAATAACTTCTGTGGCTGTGCTTTGGATAAGAATCTCAAGAATTTAACAAGTCTCTCCATCTGGCATGGTAATTAACCTTTCTTCTAGGATGGGCTGTTTCTATTGCTTAGTGTTATCATAAACCTTAGAATAATAAAAATGATAGCAGTGAAGACAGGACAGGGACTGCCAAAAATACATTTAAGTTACATGAAAATATGAGAAAGAGCTTTTTCAGTACAAGCTCTGTCAGTGTGCCTTTGTTTTCCCAATCTGTCACTGCTCCTATTATCAGATAACGATGAGCTTAGACAGAGTAACAAATTGAAAAGGAAAAGCAGTTTAGCTTCTGTCTAAAAATAATTTTATTTTGTCAAAAAAAAAAAAAAAACAAGCTTGGATGAGCTTAAAATTTATCAGGCTATCACAGAAACAGCTGATATTCCTGAGAAATGAATAGGGAAATGCAAAGATGCTACAACATTTAATTCCCTCCTTAATTAGTCATAATGCTTGCAAATAATTTTCCATGTATATTACATAGAGAGTCTGAATAGCAATGCAGCACATCAAAGGCTTGTCTATGTTCTCCCATACACTAATGTTTGCTCTATTATTATGCCATATAAGACTTACAGGATACTGGGAAATGAAATCTTGTAAGTAATCTTTACTATCTTTATTAATTATTCGAAATCAAGAATAGCTAACATATTTAATTGCATATATAGAAGCTCAAAAGAAATGTTGCAGACACCTTAGAGGATGTAACCTACTATTAGAAGACCTGGAGAGGATTAATGTAAGAGTGGAACTTGAGAGGAAACCAACTGTTATGTTTTAATGAAAGTCATTGTGGGTGAACTAAAAACATTAGAGCAATTTTAGGAAATTTTAGGAAAAACATTAATTTTGATAAAACTTATTATGAAGCACAGTGAAATATCTAGGCCAACTGAAAATAAACATCTAAGCTGGGAGTCAACAGCTAGCTTCAGGTGACTAAATAAAGTTAAGAATCTAAGCTAAGAAGATAGCAATAACAAGTAGAGAACATGCTACTGCAGAAAATCATTTAGTGGAAAATTCTAACTAAGGAAATTTGTATAGCCATCTGTTACAGTCTCTCACTCTCAGCACTATCATTGTATATAAAGGTAACATAAAGGTTGTTCTACTAATTTGGGCATTTAGATGATCAAATTGAAATGGATCTGAATATTTTTTGAGATTTAAAATGTCTTCAACAGACATTGAAAGGATCTTGTTTTCATTCCTCTAAGGAATAGAGGATCCTCCTTTAAGTCAAAATTTTGATACATACTTGGAAATAGGAAAGTGTTAGACTTAGAGTTCAATACATGAGATTCTCCCAGGACACAGAAAACAGAACAAGACCATCAAAGTTAAGAGACAACAAGTTGTAGAGCTTTTTTCCTATCACCTTCTTGCTGATAGAATAAACCACATCAGTCACCTCCTTTTAACCTGAGCTATTCATTTATTTATAGAAGATATCATCCCAGCTTCACTTAACATTCCACAGTTTGTGTTAATGATCAACATATATCACTAAGACAGTAACAGAATGACTTATTTATTTATAGGCTCGATGGCAGGGCTCAGAGAGTGGTAGTCAGTGGCACGGAGTGCAGTTGGAGACCTGTAGTTAGCAGTGTCCCCAGGGGTCAGTCCTCCATCCGGTCCTGTTCAACTTATTCATTAACGACCTGGATGCAGGGATGGAGTTTGCTGATGATACCAAACTGGGAGGAGTAGCTGATAGCCCTGAGGGCTGTGCTGCCATCCAGAGGGACCTGGACAGACTGGACGACTGGGCGGTGAGAAATCTCATGAAGTTCAACAGGGGCAAGTGCAGGGTCCTGCCCTTGGGGAGGAATAACCTCGGACACCAGTACAGATTAGGGGTGGACCTGCTGGAGAGCAGCCCCGCAGAGAGCGACCTGGGCGTCATGGTGGATGACAAGATGACCATGAGGCAGCAGTGTGCCCTGGTGGCCAAGAAGGCCAACGGGATCCTGGGGTGCATTAAGGAGTCTCCAGTGGGTCGAGGGAGGTGATTGTCCTTCTCTATGCAGCCCTGGTGAGGCCACATCTGGAGTAGTGTGTCACTGCTGGGTTCCCCAGTACAAAAGGTACGTGGAGCCACATCTGGAGTAGTGTGTCACTGCTGGGTTCCCCAGTACAAAAGGTACGTGGAGCTGCTGGAGAGAGTCCAGCGCAGGGCTACGAGGATGATCAGGGGCCTGGAACATCTGTCCTATGAGCAAAGGCTGAGAGAGCTGGGCCTGTTCAGCCTGGAGAAGAGAAGGCTGAGATGGGATCTGATCAGTGTCTATAAATACCTTAAGAGAGGGAGTGAGGAGGAGGAGGCTGGCCTCTTTTCAAATGGTGGCCAGCAACAGGACTAGAGGAAACGGCCACAAATTGAAGCACCAGAAGTTCCACAGGAACTTAAGGAAAAAATTCTTGACAGTGAGGGTAACAAAGCACTGGAACAGGCTGCCCAGAGAGGTTGTGGAGTCTCCTTCTTTGGAGATCTTTAAAACCCGCTTGGATGCAGCCCTGTACCACGTGCTCTAGGTGACCCTGTGTGTGCAGGGGGGTTGGACTAGATGAACTCTGAGGTCCCTTCCAACCTTAAGCATTCTATGATTCTATGATTTACTGTATAATGTTTTACTTCCTAGAAATGTAGAACTCATATAGTGATTAATGACATAAAAAATAAAAAGAATAAAGGTAAACACTGAATTTTTTAAAGTCTACTTTTCTTCAACAAGATGGGAAAGCAGGATGAGTGCTGTACTAATTATTTCTATGAATTGCTTTATTTAATTTATTGCTTTAATTTACTGCTGTAGGATTCACCAAAGCACTCTATTAGTTCTTGTTTTTGTCCTATCCGCTAATCTTTTTTTTTTTTTTTTTTTTTTTTTTTTTTTTTTTTTTTTTTTTTTTTTTTTTTTTTTTTTTTTTTTTGGCCTTCTGGTGAGAAGTCTGTTTCAGACTGGGTTCTGTGCTCTGTCTATATATGTTTTTGCAGAGCCCACTGTAATTGTGCTTCAAGTATTTAAAAATCTCTGGTATAAATGGCTGTTATTAATAAGATATGAGGATTTTCAGAAGAATGGGCAGCACTGAATCTTGGGTTTTTTTTTTTGTTCACGCTTTTTTCCCCTGTTTTCTTTTTCCCCAGTTCCTGGAGTAACGATGAAAGGTGGCTAAGCTCATCTAGCCACACAGAGAGGGAGGTCTAAGATACAGAAGCTCGCGGGCTGGATCTGGCACTGTGTTTACTGATTGCTGCATGGCTTCTGCTGCTGAGCAGTAGTTGCCCTTCAATGCAGTTCTTCCCTGAGGGCTGAGTAATAAAGTTATTTTTTTACATATTTAGTACCATGTAGATAATGAATCATGAAAACTCTATGCAGACACCTACTTTGTTTAAAATAAACCTGTAAATTACTTAGGGGATCTGCAAATAACAGAATTATGTGTCCTGTTTGGGAAAAAAAAAGACACTACCTGTCTAATTAACACTTCTTAATGATTTATTTATTTCAATTCATATGTAATTTAGTTATCACAGATAATTATAAGTGGACTAAATGTCTACTATTATTTTCTGTAACATTGTCAATTGCATTTTCCATAATATTTTCAGTTTGAATAAAAATTATACGAACAATAAGTACTCTTAATTTTATAATATAAAACAATATCATACCCTGTACAATTAGACTTTAAAGTTTTCAAGGTTGGCCAAATAAATTTGCAAAGTTGTTACTCTAGAGGATCGTTTTATTAATCGTAATAAAGACCATAATATGCAAATACATATGCAATATTAACATATCATATGTATTTCTCATGCATTTGAAATTCTTAAAGCAACAAATTCTCATCAAAGTAAAATTATTTGTTGTATATTATTTTATAATTTAAAGGTACAGAAATCACTATGAGTAAACTATAGCAGGATTTAGCACTTTTGTTTACAACATATTTTTGTGCAGAAGAGTGCACACACACCATACTTGCATGTGACTGATAAAAGCCCAGTTAAGATCAATAGAAATTGTTCTCAAAGTCAGAGAGTTCTTAAATATTTGGTCTTAATTACTATCTCTAAATTTTCCACTGCATCTGACCGCAGCTCAAGAAAAAATGGTAAGTTCCACCTAAGTGGATAAGCTACACACAGTATTTTAATTGCACACTTAAATAAGCTGCTATTTTAGTCCTAAATTAATATATTTTGTGCCCATTGTTAATCAGAACAATAAGGTGTTTGCTGTACTACATTCTTGTCCAAAGGAATCAAGATTTCTTGAGGTGCAATTTTACAAGAATTATCCTGTTAAAAATTATTTTTTAAATTTTGTTTCTTTTCCAAATAACTGATTTCTGGATTTTTTGGTATGCTGGATTTTTTATTTTTCCATTTTCACACCAAGTAGAAACAGAATACTTAAAACCTCTCACTACACAGAATCACAGAATCACAGTATGTTCAAGGTTGGAAGGGACCTCTAGAGATCATCTAGTCCAACCTTCCTGCTCCAGCAGGGACACCCAGAGCACGGGGCACAGGGTGGCATCCAGGCGGGTTTTGAAGACCTCCCGAGAAGGAGACTCCACAGCCTCCCTGGGCAGCCTGTTCCAGGGCTCTGTTACCCTCACAGGAAAGAAGTTCCTCCTCACCTGGAGACGGAACTTCCTATGTTTAAATTTTTACCCGTTACCCCTTGTCCTGTCATTGGCCACCACTGAGAAGAGTTTGTCCCCGTCCTCTTTACATTTTTCCTGCCAGGTATTTATACAAGTTAGGTATTTAGAAGATTGAAATAAATCCATGCTATATTTAAATTTAGCTCACTTTTCAGAGATAATATCTTCATATATTCTTTTCCCATGTTGAACAAATAATAGAACTTCAATTAGAAGTGCTCCTGGCAGTAAACCAGAATATTGTTAGTTAGTGAAACAAAAGCACAAGAATTATCATCTGGGAAAAAAAAAAAAAAAAGTCGTTTTAGAGGTTATTTTCACCTATGTGATCTTATGACAATTTTGACAATTTTGCTTTTAGAGCAGTTCAGAAAGATCTATTGCATGATAAGCTATTTTTTTCTGTATTTCTTTTTTTATTATTTCAATGTTGTTAACAAAATAATATACTACTGTAATAGAAACTTTCCCCAACTGGTCCTTTATTTTTTTTTTTTTTCTGAACTGGTGCAATATTAGTGTCCTAGGACATGTAATTTGATGATGTAGCTATGTATTTTACAGGCTAGTTACTACAGAGAAGGGCAGTTTTCTGCCCACTCTCCATACAGGCCACACATTTCCCCCTCTCCTCCCTAATAATTTGTACCTGAGCAGAAATGTGCCTGAGCAGTTGGTAAACTGATTCGAGAAGCTAAATGACAGAAAGGTGATCATGATGATGATGATGATTGTTACTATTATTTTTACTAATGGTGTTTTCGTATTAGCAGCTATCCCGCTCAGCCTTCCACTGAAAGCATTAGATTGGAAGTAGCCAATCAGTAGACTAGCTCCTCTGCAACATCACACATCAAAAAAAAAAACAGCTGAAAGTGGTTGTATCGATATTCGAGTTCTTGCCTGGGTGGCCGAAAGGTTTGCAAGATAAATCTCCAAATTACAATGCTGCAAGTGCTACTTATGCAGTGGTTCTGTGTCAGAAAGAAGGAGCTAACCTGCTGTAAAAGAGAGTCCTACAAGGAGAGGCACCACATCTGTCTTCACTGTCTGTTCAGTCCAGATTCATTTCTCCATTTTCAGATAGTTCTTAAGTTAGTGTGTTGGAGTGCTTCTAATTTACCTTCTTGTTCCATGATATATGTGTAGTATTTAAATAATGAGAGGCTTACTCATCCGTGTAAGATTTGAGCCTTGGTCTTCAATTTCCTAGAAATGTGCAATTCAGCACCCCAAAGAATTTGTGTAATGAAAAGTCTGTTTTTGGGCCCTGATTAGGCAACTGTGCTAAGGTGGACTTGAGGCTAATGAGAGTTATTAAGCTTTATTGCTTTAAAATGTCTTGGGAGTGTTCTGGGAACAAGTTCTGTCCTGAAACTTTTAATATATCATGGAATTCTCATGAAAACAAAGTCTTATTTTATCAATTAAGATTGTCAAAAATCAGAAACAAAAATATCATTTTTCAATTAAAAAAAGCTATATATAAATCATATATATATGTTAAAAAAAAAGCACAGACATCTCCAGACACTTTATAAAACTGAGCAAAGGTTCAAGACTGGAACTAGTGCTAGTATTTATCTAGACTATCTAATTTCAACTGTGGTTATAAAAATGATTCTATTTGTTTGCAAAATGATTCTGTGCAAACTGACTTTCACTGCAGGGATTTAAATAAGATAATACAATATTTGATTGCAGTTTTCTGTGAATGCAGTATGGCAGTCTAAGGCTTCAGACCTTATTTTGCAATAAACATGTAAATTCAGCTGTTCTGAGGTGTCACAAGTTTAGGAAAAAGTGTAGCCCTTATACCGTCCTGCTGAAAGTGATTATTATCTGATGGTTTTCAGAGCAAGTTTCATTCTTTCCTGACTCAGAACAGTCTGTGATTATTTAGCTCATACACAAATTTTTGTTGTAATTTATGTCTAAGATAGCTTTAGCGTTAATCTTTATATCAGATTCTACTTTTCTTCTGTTTGCACAAGTAACCTATATACTAATTATTCTTCTGTCTTCCTTCCTGAAGTAAAATATACACATGGAAATCTCTATCAAGATATATTGTAATAGATGGAATATACAGAAATAGTTTCTGATGATAATTAATCTTTGTGTTATTGTGATGGTATAATATATGACCTCTGTGATTATACATATTATATCTTTAGGGCATACATCGTTGCCTCACTTTATTTATGTTCCTCTTGGCCTCACTGCACATTACAAGCATTCTTTCTTGCTAATTAAAACCAGTGATCCCTTTAAGTCCCGATTAAGTTCTATTATTAAATTATTAAGATCTTTCCCTAGTGTCCTAGGTTTTTCTCTAATTTTAGATGACTTTTTGAAGCAATAAATATTCTTATGAAGTGATTTTTTCTGTTTTTTTTTTCTCTATACATATTTCAAGAATGTCAAGTTGGCAAATAACCAGAGCTCTTAAAGCAAGGGATTTCACATTGAATATTTTTAGAAGATGCATATAGTTATATTTTCATATTATAAGATATCTAACATTATCCAACAGATTGTAGCAAAGTTTTGATTCCCAAGGAAAGCAAAGAAATCCCTCTTTTCCAAAGACAAAGAACTTTGCTGCAAAAAAGTGTATTTTTGTTTATTTTTCAAATACATATATGCTATTTCATGTAATGTTGTACGATGGCACGTATTTTCTTTCAGCTCTTCATTTTTTATCCAGTAGCTTTGTAGAAAATGTAGATTTATATGTCTGGGGCAGGGGGGGAAATAATGAAAAAATCATGGCATGAAAAAGCACACACACTTATAGCATTTGACAGTAAAACATGATCCAATCATGTAGGAAGAGGAGGAATTTATAGAAGTTTTGCTCTTGAGTTTTCTCTTTGGCTATTGCTTTTAGCAGGTCTTTCATTGAAAGAGGTGACTTTTTCATCTTATGCAAATACATATAGGAGGCACATAGAGAATAATTCTGGTACATTATCATAATTGAGGCTAGTTCAACATCAAGTAATTTCTACACTAGCTTAAAAAGAGATATGATGTACTGTAAATAATAACTTGGCAAAAATATAAATCATATATCTGAGGTATTCCAGCATTTCAATGATGATTTATCTGTGCCTCTTCTCTCTGGCTCTTGCTTGCTTTTCACAGAATCACAGAATATTTAAGGTTGGAAGGGACCTCTAGAGATCATCTAGTCCAACCTTCCTGCTCAAGCAGGCACACCTACAGCATGTGGCACAGGGTGGCATCCAGGTGGGTTTTGAAGACCTCCAGAG
>VZSG01000890.1:0-44929 GCA_013398315.1 Nothoprocta pentlandii
ATGCTGTAGGTGTGCCTGCTTGAGTAGGAAGGTTGGACTAGATGATCTCTAGAGGTCCCTTCCAACCTTGAATATTCTGTGATTCTGTGAAATTTGCCCCCCTCCTTTCTCTCATCAAACCACAACAATCTGTTGTGAGGCAATATGAGCAATACCCCAGAACGCTGGGAGGTCCATATGGCATTTGTAGGTGACACACGATCCCAAAGGGATGCAGATAATCAAATCTATTTCCTACCCATGGAAGGTTCCCTGAAAGTGACTAAGAAAACAGTTGATTCCATTCTGTGGAAGATGTTGAAAATTCAGAGGCTTTTAGAATATTCACTGGGGAAGATGTGTCCAGCTACTTTTATTGTCATAGTCTCCTGAGAACACCCACTATCCACAAATACTTCCAGCCTCCATGTTTTGGAGTCTAGAAAATGAGACTCTCCAAGTACTAAATAAAGCTGACAGTTTCTGTTTTGATAAACTAGCAAATTCTGAATGAAAAATAGTTTTGTGAAAAAGTTTATAAGTCTCTATCAGCCACTTCTCTGTTGCACCAAACAGGCTATATAATTCTTGTTAGACTTTATATATATATATATGTATAAATATATATGGTTTTCAGAACTAAAATATAAATATATTTTATATATATAAAATTCTAATTTAGTTTAATTCTAATATAATTAATTTAGATATTTAAATTCTACTTTCAAAAAAGGAAAAAAGTAGATAAAAAATTGCAGCATGTTTTGTTTTTGTGTAGAAGTGATTCAAAGATCTATAATGGAAAACCATTAGAGCTCTTGCATCTGAATCAGAAATTCAAACATGACAGACAAAGTTTGTCTGTGTATTTCTACATGTGTACTCTTTTTTTAATCTTCCCTTTTTGAGTCATCTTTTCTGAGAAAACACAGATCTTCTTTTGTCTTACCTTGTGTAGGTGTAATCCTTCAGGCTCGGAACTTGCTTGTCAGTATCTCAGTTCCTCTCAACTTCAATCAAGATTTGATGTGCAATGAGAACAGGGGAGATGCCAGCTACTCACAGCATTTTATAATATTAGAGGAAAACTTGTATAAGGAAATGAGATAAAATAATCAAATTGAAGGTTTGCTGCAGAAAATCACAAAGAAAAAGGTCTGGCTGTGTAAAAACAAAAAACAACAACAACAACAACAAAAAGTCCCACCTTGGTTAACAGAAGTGCAATTGCTCATGTTCATTTAGCACTTTGGGTATTTTTTCCTGGCGCACAGTTGAAAATTAAGCAAGCTGGAAAAGACAGAGATAAAAAAATAAAAATAAAGATAAAGATAATGGGAGGATAGAAGGATATAGGAATAGATGTTGGAAGTGATTTGGTTTTGAAATGAAGGAATAATTACTGTGATGTTATGAGAGTTGAGATTACTGCAAATTGTGCATTCAAGAAACTCTCTCCAAGAGTGAGATTCATTTAATGATAAAGAAAATTTATTTGGAACTGTTTGTACTAAATAATAAGACTGCTAAATCCTTTTCTTAGAGAAGGGTCTTCAGAATTTGGAGGAAGGCTAGTTATTTCACAGTTTCTCCTGATTTCTGTCAGGTTACTAACTCTTATTATTATTGCTGAATATGATAAAACACTAAGCAGAACTGCTCACAAGAATCAAAAGATGAAGGTTAAGTTAGAACATTCAGGTGCAATCTCCTGTCAGTTAAGTAATGAAAAATAAGATGATTATTTAATTAATTTGCCCCTACATAGCATCTTTTAGTTTATGAACATGAAGTATTTTGACAGTACTACAAACTTGGGATCAAAGATCACTCCAGTAAACATTATGCTTATTTTTAGAAATATGGGCTTGTAGCTAGAACACAAAATTTTACCATAAGATGCAGTTCCTATTTACAATCTGTTTGGTATCTAAGGCATTTTCTACAAGTGTTTTATAAATATACTTCACACAAACAAGTATTTTGAACTCATCAATCTAATCTGGCAGATTTCACATGCTGCAAAATACAGACCATTGAGAGATGCTCACTGGGTATGTGAGTAATAGTATGGAATATTATCAACATCCATATTATTCACAAACTAAGAGCATAATAATAGTCTAAGGACTTACTTTTCAGGACTTCCTCTACAGTTAGTCCCAATTGAGTAAGTTAATGCTTTCAAAATCATATTGAAAACTATTTACATGAGCTATTGCTATTTGTACTTTTTTATTACGATAGGAATTGAAATGATCAATCATTTTCCCATTGTTCTAAGCTATCTCTTATAGGAGAGCAGGACAAGCAGAGGAACAAAATGGTCAGAGGGAGATACTATTTGAGAGGATGACCTAAAGAGAAATAAACTGTGCGTGAAATGACAAATTCCTAATTTCCTTAAAAATGACAGCAGAGTCACATTTTGATTTGGGTGAATAAATCGATTTCAAGTGCAAAAATCTTAAAATGCAATCAATTTCTAGACATTATATCATGCTCCCCTCACTTGAATAGTATATATTGAAATAATTATTTCAGAAAGAAATATAGAAAAGATGGAAAAGGAATAAAATTTTATTGTATAGGCAGTAAAAAAGATATTATTAACTTCCAGCTTTACTATAAAAACAATGGATGAAAAATCTTTTTCCATCATATTTGACTGGACTTTGATATCACATCAAAACAAAATTACAGAAGCTCCAGATTTTAAGAAATCTTTAGGTTTCAGAAATGCTGGGTAGTGTGAGAGAATTGCTTGAGAAAGGGGAAATTAGAGAAAAAACAGGGCCTAACAGAAGTTATAGCATTAGAGAGGCTTGCTTGAGGTGAGAGAGAGGATGTCTTCCAGATATGTATGGAATCTACCTCTCCATGATTCCCTTGGCGACACAATCTACCCTCCTAACACACACAAATAAGAGTAAACAAAGAGTGCAGCAGAATCTCCAAATTTTGCAGCAGAATCTGGCCAAATTTTGTTGGGTTCCCTGCAGAGCGGATAATTTGGTGGTGCTGTGAAGCTGATGAGTAGAACAGAATGAAGACCCCACAGCCAGATTCTGCTGTGCTCCCTGCAGAGGTGGCAACCTGGTCATACCATGCAGCTGATAAGCCACAGAGCACAATAAGATGTCTGGTGCTGGGCCAACAATGGTGGCAGATCAGTCCCTTCCGATGGACTGTGCTCAAACTTCTCATTCTAATCTCATTATAATACCAACACACAACTCCATTCCAAAAGTTACCCTCTTCCAAGGAATGATCACTCCTCACTGAGCATGCTCTCTAGGTTTTCGATTAACTGGGGAGTTTTTTTTAAACCAATCAATAACAAAAGTATGTATGACTAGAGTCACTCAAGCTCCACCTAAATGAAGAAGAAAATACATAAAAGGCGAACTACGGAGGGATACAAGGGAAAGAGGGAGGAAGGAAGAAGGAAGAAGAATGAAAGAAGAAGGGAGAGGGAAGACTCCATTGTAACTTCTGGATCTGTCAACAGGCCAAACTCCTTTCCTCCCCTCCAGTCAGGATATCCAGGATATCCCTTGAGGAGACTCCTTCGAAGCTGAGCACCCCCTACCATCTTTTAGGATTGTGCATTTGTACACTAGGCACTAGCTAAGAACCCCACACCATAGTAGAGAGTTTCCTGTGCTGACATCCTAAATGTTCTCTAAATGTTGCATTTGAATAAATTGTGCTATTTGCAAACTCAACTACTTGTTTTGAAGGCAATCAGATCTAGAGGCAACAGGCTGTTTGTGAACCCAATACTGCCAGAGTCAGGTATAGAGCTGATCATACTACTCTGAGATCGATTTGCTGTTTTGAAGGCAATTGGGCCTACAGGCAATCAACAGACTGCAAAACTTGTACTGCCAGAGTCTGGCCTATAGTTACCACAGTATTTGGTCTCCCTATTAAGAGATGAGTCTCTTAAATGATTAAAAAAATGGATTAAATTTTAAAATGTAATATATTGAATTTAATAATAAATAAAATTTAATTTAGTTTAATAAAATAAAATTAAATTACATTAAATTAAATTAATTCCAAAAGTATCCATTTGGAATGCAGGAGGATGCATGTCTTACCCTCCCTCCCCATGTAACCTCAACAGGTTGATTTTTTGTAGACAGTAAAATGAGAAACCAAAAGTCTGAGATGAACAGTGGAACTTGGTCGTTGCATTGGGGATTCTGAAGTCACAAACACATAACAGACATAAATTGCTATTTACTATCTATTTCAAGTCAAATACAATTTTCACAGATCAGCCTAGTGAAAACTATGATCAATCTAATGAAGATTGGGGAGTTTTAATATAACAAATAACACAAGTCATATTATCCAATTTGGATAATCTTTTCAAGAAATGGTCGAAAATGTATGGATCACGTTTTTACAGAAACAGCATGGACAAAGGTACATACAAGGTAAAAAAAAAAAGAAAAAAGATTAAAACAAACAAACAAACAAACAAAAGGTAATTTCCTGCACAAGTGATCTATGCTTTACATATAATACTGTATTAGTTAGTGTAACAGTTAGGACTTAAAACTGAATATACACCTTGGAATACAGATCTGCTCACCTGCTTGTACAGTCATATCCAAAATTCAAAATTCTCCTCATTTCATTAACAGTGGAAAAAAAAGACGGATACTTCACAACACTTCAGTCAACTATACTAATGGGTTTACATATAACATCTGCTTTTAAGACTTGGAAAAGGAAAGCTGTCTCTTACAAAGACTTGACTTACAGACTTTGTTTCCTTTCACTGGCTCTCTTATTTGAAACCATAAAACTTGCAACTGTTATTTTCCCCACAAAATTGGCTTCTGTTTGTCAAAGATTTTTACATATATATTTACATTGCATATATATTAAATCCAGCTGTATTTTACAAACAGAAATTAAATCAGAAATCTTAACTATATTTTGTGATGGTTTATCTAGATAGTTCTAAAAGAACTGCTAATTTGGAGAAGTTGAGTACTGGTGTATGGGCTTCTGGATTCCATTACAGAGGCAGATCCTGGTAGAGCTTTAATGAAAATGAGTTGTTCAGAAGGCTCATGACAAGCAGTGGATGTAGAATTATTAAAGTTCAAAGAACTGTAAAAGTGCATAGCCTAAATGCTCACAGAGTTACTGTTTAGTGGCTGTTGTTATAGAAAATTAAGTGAAATTTTAAATCTCTAAGTACTTAGTAGGGTATAAACTACTTTAATCCCAAAAGGATTCACATAACCTTCTCTGTATTCTTCCAGATTTTCTCTGTGTAGTATGTTGCCTTGAACAAAGTAGCCAGAAACCTTGGTGGAAAAACAGACCAATTTTTTTTTCTGCTGCCTTCCTGAGAATAACAAGAACCAGAAGGTAGCTGATGATAGAGCTACCCACTCCAATCAAGGAATCTAACCTGAAACTCCATATGCCACAGTGAAAATAACCACTCTGCTATGAAAAAAAAACAGATGTACAATTCACTCACACATGAATTATGAATCATTTAGCTATGGAAACTTTATGAATAGATCGTTCTTTATACAATGAAGTCTGTACAACTCTTGAAAAAAGATGAATTCTATTTTGATTATTAACAGAATTGTTCAGGAAGTTCATTTTTTTATATATATTAAAATATATATGCATAAGCCCACAAAGGGAACCAATAGACTGTGTATTAAAATTTGCCCACTGTATAACACATTTATACCCTCCCCTTCTCAGATTTAATTAATTTATTCATGCCTCCTAAAAAAAAGCACATGACCTTCATAATATCATCTTTATGGTGACTTCTTGCTTCTGTTTTCAATTTAATCAGCAAAATAGTCTTCACGAATTCAAAGTGGGCCTGAATAGGCCTTTCAATTTATGTTTAGCATCAAATTCTTAAAATAATATTAAATTTTATTTTCCTCAATTGTAGTCTGTGAATAGTGTTTCAAATCATGACTTGGCCATCCACTTACCTGGCATGCAAGCAAAAAGAATTTTTCATTTTATAGAAAAATAATATTTTCTCATTATTTCCCCTAGTAATTCCTCCTTCCCAGTTTAATGTCATTGAAAGTCATCACAATTTTGTAATGCTACAAAATACTGTATGCAGTAGTATTATCTGTTAATAAGTGTGCTTTTTATATTTCTCCAGGATGCCTGTATGTGACCCTGTGCCACGTAGTTTAGGTGTCCCTGCTTGAGCCGGGGGATTGGACTAGATGATCTCTAGAGGTTCCTTCCAGCCTCAACCATTCTGTGTGTTTGTGAGTATGTAAGATAGCAAACTTCAGTAAGCAGACTATTCACAAGGTTTTTTGTAAAGTATTTCTTTTCTTTTAAAAAATAAAAGTCTTTTTTTGTGCTTTGCACTAGGTTGACTAGTATAAACCTTTCTTGTAAAGCTGCTCTTTCAAATGAAAAATAATTGTAGTACATAATTGTGTCCACTTTGAATTCATTGCTTATTTGTAAAAATAATTCCAAATTTTGTAATTTTATCTAAAATACACAGAAAATCCGAGAAAACAAAATATTTTTTAGGACTGACAAAAACAGGTAATTCAAATGATTAATGTAGCTATTTTCTGGTCTTCACATTTGAAGTGGATTTAAAGCTCATATTCCAAAGAAGAAACATGGATAAAAAAGCAATTGTCCATTTTTATTTTGTTTACATTGCACTGAAAATTTACATCATACTTTTACAAATCCTTTTTTTCATAAAAATATACTTCTTTACAAAAGTGTATGCATTAATATAAGAGGAGTAGCCAGTTGCAGAAGAAACATTTTAAACGATCTCAAATGTATTAACCTTAACTTAATGAATGAATCATAGTTATTGCAGTCATTTGAATAAACAAGAATAAATAACAACCAATGGTATAAAATATAAAACAGCATCATTTTAGTAGAATACAGTTTGACAGAGTTGTATGAATTTTCAAAGCAAAGTGTTGTAAAATGGTTTATAAGAAATTCATCAAACATTATAGAAATCCAAGCAGCAATCCTGGGAACAATGATTTTTGGTAGGCACTCTCTATTACTGTAATAAAAAGTTTAGATTTTCACAGAATCATTAATGTCTGAAAGGGACAATAACGAATAATTCACACTGGCTAAGACACAGTATTTGTGAGTCATGCTAGAAGAGGAAGACAATGACCTACATTAAATAAATTACTGGGTTGCAATTGAGTAATTCTGTTATGAAACAACAGCAAAACTAAAAAGTACATTTTCTTAGAAGTGGTACTGGAATGTCTAAAACTTGTATTCGAGGGCTGTGAAATTGTCCCTAGTATGGATTGCGTCTAATAAAATCATGGCTTTATTTATTTATTTACTTTTTTTTTTTTTTTATAATTTTGTTTTCAATGAACTATGGTAATACATTTCATTTTAAATCATTAACGGTAAGGATTGGTTTCCATAAAATATAGACATAAAATAAACATGAAAATACAGTATTTCCAAACTACAATTACCTCTTGCCTTGTGGGCACTATCCAAAGATCATTTAAGTATGTTAGACTCTTTCCATCAACTTCAATGGGATTTTGCCATGCTCTGTGCATGCATTTCAACAGAATATTCCAGGAATAAATTGACAAGATACAAACTAGATTTATCTAGAATGGGTTGAAATATGGACCCCTATTATTTTGATAGATTAATTTGATCCCTAGTGTTTCTTTAAACTGCACTTTATAATTGAAAACATAATTATGCTTTGACAATTGAAAAAAAAAAATGCAATATGGTCACTCTTCCAAATGGTCTTCATCAGTAAGCCATATAACAAAGTACAATGCATCATAGCATCTTGATTGCAAAATTTGCCTAATTGTAAGGTTGACAGGAGGAATGTAGGAACCAATTTGTATCCATTACTACTTGTGGATGTTGATGAAAACAGAGAAAAGCAGCTTGACTTGTAACACAGAAAGGAAGCAAGATATGAAACAAGGAAATAAATTCATTAACTAAACTCTGAAAATTTGACATTTTAATTTTCCTTCTGTGATGTGAAAAGAGTAAGTTGTATTTGTTGATTTTTCAGTATCATAATCTGGAGTTAAAAAAAGACTGATTAAAAAAAAACTTAAATGGGCTGAACAAATGAAAAAATGCTATAAACTTGTGAAAAAAAAGATGTAGCATGTGACTGTTAAAGAGGCATGGAGGAACTATTATATCTTGTAAGTATAGCTCTTATTTTCTATCTATCTCTCTTTTTTTTTTTTTTTTTTTTTTTTTTTTTTTAACCAGACCCTCTATAATAGTTTTTATAAAGCACAGAAGTACTGATAGTGGATGCTCCTCCAATATATGCAAATACATTTTATGTTTTAGAATAATCTCCTTTTTAAAAAAAGCAAATAAACCGTGAGTAAGCACTCATGGAGTGCAGCAGATTTTTTGTAAAACTCTCCATGGTACACATGAAGACAATTCTGATCCAGTTTATGAAAACAAAACAAAAACAAATAACCCAACCTACTCTTGTCTATCGTCCTCAGGAAAAGGTGACCCAGCATATCCTGAAAAGTGTGCTTTAATTTCTTTTTAATCAGTGAACTATATGTGCACTGTGTTGTGTTTCAATTTCCAAACTTTGAAGACATATCATTACCACATTATACCATTGTGCAAACAGTGTTCAAATTGGGGTCAAATCGTACAGCTTTCCCTTCCACAGACTTTGCATTTGTGTCATACATGGGGTTTTCAAAAGCAGCTTGTCCGTTATTATTTTCATGTACAGAGCATCCTGTATACTGTGTTTTAGGTGCAGTCCTATGGAAGAAAGAAAAAGTAATCCATAAGTTTTTTTATGATTCATGTAAACAGGAAAACTCATTTAACAAGCTCAAAAGAAGTATTTCTACCTGAATAGTCAAATGATAAGTAGTCAAAATACAACAATTTAAATTCATAAAGATACAATAATTCCACAGACAGATATCAAAAAATTTCATCTGAAGATGCAACACATTTGTCGAGAATTTTGCTGAATATTTTTTTACTAAATAACTCATTATGTCAGTTTAATTCCTTGAAAATATTCCATCTTTAAAATTCAAAATATATATTAGATTGTAAATTATATATACAAAATGCAAAGATAAGCTATTATATCACACAGTTTATAGCAAATGTACAAAATAATTCTGTTTGAGCATTCCTTCACATTCTAAACCAGTTCAAAATCAAATAGCATAGTTAAAAAAATGATGGCAAATGCTTTAAAATTGTGCCATTTTGTAGACTATGTCACAATTATTATAGTGAGGCTAGGAATGCTAAGTGACCATTTTGGCTAATAGTAGACAATGAATTGTCTTTTCATTATGTTGATCAAATTTTCTTTAGTCTCCTAATGCTTTATAACTAGAAAAAGGCTACTTGAAAATAAATCC
Source organism: Nothoprocta pentlandii (assembly GCA_013398315.1). Lineage (NCBI taxonomy): Eukaryota > Metazoa > Chordata > Aves > Tinamiformes > Tinamidae > Nothoprocta > Nothoprocta pentlandii. The sequence continues at coordinate 9,432 of VZSG01000890.1, forward strand.
AAATAACTAATATTTTTCTCAATAACATGAAAAAAAAAAAAATGTTGTTGAATTCACCCTAACAGAATGACCCTGAGAAGACTATGGTGCTTGTATGTAATAACATAATCACACATGAACTAATAATTTTAGACATAGAAACAGCCTGTCACTGACATAATACTCGTCTACGCTTGCAAGTCAATAAAAAGAGCAGGCAAAAAATAAATTTCTGATTGACGATTCATATCTTCATATGATTTCCAATCAAAACAAAATACAAATTACTGCAAGTAAATATAAAGTCTACTGATTAAATTATTTTCTGTATGCCAATAATTCATATTATCCATTACGTTTTCATAAAAACGGAAATTTATAACATTTTAATTAGGTGGGAGTTAAAGTACATCACAGTACAATTATCTAATCTCCCAATCAGCCATATTTAAACACAGAGGGGAACAACATTTTGCAAGTATTTTGTATTTTACTCTGACAAGGTTTGAGGACAATAAGAACACAAATTAATACAGACATTATATGTAAGTAATTTCTGCTTACCTTTGTTTATAAAGATAAAAGCCAAAACCTGCAAATATAAGGGCAAAGAAAGGCACAAGGATAGCAATGGCCACTGAACTACTATTTGTACCATGTGGCTGATTAGAAGAATTTGAACCCTCAGACATATTAAGACCTGAAAAGAATAGGAAGAAAAAAAGTAGTATAATATCTGTTACCTTTGACACATACTATTCCATAAACTTCAGAATTTAGTAAAAGTTAAAGAGCTTTCAGATCAAATAACACCTCATAACTAGGTGTATTCATATGTTGAGACTACCAGAAAATTAAATACCATATTGTGATAAGTAAATGCATACTGAATATTAGGACAACGGGATGTAACTGTCTTTCTGTACTTTTCAAATTTTTGATATCATGCTATGAAGCCTTAAATACCTTGTTCAGATATTCTTTAGTGTCTTTATTATAGAAATAAATAACACATTGATGCACTGAGTTACAAAATGTCTAATTTAGAGTAATTATCTGTTATATATATGAAAGAAAAAAAAAGCTCTATTCATAGAAATAAAACAATTAAAATCAATTGAAAAGGTATGTTGACTTAATGACGCAGAGCTGTTGATGTACAGAGTGTAAGAGGTAGGAAAAAGTTTTAAGAAAAAAACAGATATTGACAGAAAAATAACAATATGATCTGCTGCAATTAGGTTATCTACACGGTCAAGATATACACTTTTTTATTTGGAGAAGAAAATACTACTTCAGCTTCAGAGTTCATTCTTAAACTTTGCAGTAATCCAACTAAGAATTACATAGTTTTCAACCTTTATCAATCTTATAAAGGAATAATGGGAAAATAATAAAATGAAATCAGATATTATATTAAAATGCAGAAAATTATATTAAATATTGGAAGGAAAAGTGGGAACAATAATGAAAATATTTTGTTTCAGAGAAACAATTTTCTATATTTCTTCGGATCAGATAATAAAATGATAAACATGTTAAAGAAAAACCGTTCAAGGATTGTCCTGCTAACTATATTACCAACTTAAATCATCTTGTAAACACATTAAATATATTCCTGAGCGAATGATTTGGTGCTATATGATGGAACAAATTAGAAATGTTTTGAATACATAACAAAGAAAAGATTCTCCCAAGTAAATAAAAAAACTGTCTGAAAACTTAGTGAAATAAGATTTCTAAAGTATTTGCAAAGGCCTTCTTGAATTCTAATTTTTTAATTAAACTATTTTTAAATAATTGAAATATTTGAAATAAGTTGATACTGGGAAAATTTTAAATATTAGAAATGTTTCTTGCTGAATGTATTTCTAAAAATGCTTTTTAAAACATTTTCATAACAAATGGAATGGAAATCAAAACAGAGTAAAAGAATTGTAAAACAAAAAAAAAATAATAGTTTGCCTTGACTTCACATATTCATTAATAAATTCTTCCATAACATTTAAGAAGTATTAACGTTAAGAATTTCTTGATTTTGCTCAATCAATAAGATAGCTAAGAATGGGAACAAGGTAGCTAATTGTGGCTGGAATAACCTATATTTGCTTCTAGATGCTGTAATTTTATGTGAGAAAAAAAAGTATTCTATTTAAGGAGGAATAATTACAAGAAATATTTACTCTTCTGGCACTTTCTCAATATTTCTCAGTATTTTACCATTTGATAAATTTTTGTAGAAGAAATATCACAGTTCTCAAAGGACCTTATCAGATAACTGCATTAAATTATTATTTTTTCATTTAATAACCACAAAACAGAAACTTTTTTATTACCAATGGTGTCTTCTCCAGAAAGAAGAATCATTATTTTTAATTATTGTTTTGCAATTTAATTTATAGACCAAAGAAGTCAAGTTCCAGAAAACAGCTGCAATAAGTATGTGGTCTTCTTAGGTTTATCATGGAGAATTACTTGAAAATATTCAACAGGATTAGTCTAAGTCTAATATTGTTTCAGTGTCAAGGAATAATGCCTATTTAGCATAGTACTCATTCTAAAACATATGCTTTCTAATCCATGATTAAGGTATAGAATTAAATGAATTACATATATTCCTATAAAAATATTGTTGAAGACACTGCAAAAGTATAGCTTTAATAAGCAGTGTATCACAAGGTAATTTTAATTTTGTATATGACAAAACATTTTTATATTTTATATTTTAAATGTGATTTTAATATATGTCAGTATTTTTTTGTAAAATTTCAATGCTGATAAAGTTCTTCAGAGGCTCTATTTCTGTATGATATAATGAAACAGAATAGGGAACAGTGAACAGGAAAAACATTAGAGTTTATTGAATACCTAATCTCTGAAGTCCAAATTGTCCATAATCTTTACCCTGGATGAATCCTTGAAAAACATATGTAGCTCCATCAGGTTCAGCAGAAACCTGTAAACAAAAATCACAATTGAATAAGGAAAAGTTGGTTACTAGTATCTAATTCAAAGAGAGGTGCTCTACCATGCTTGACTGCTTACCATTGTTCTTCATTAATTGATTAAATATAAATACATTATACATTACATTAATACAAGAATAAATTAATAAAATTTGTCTAGGAAATGTATAAAGTACAAAAAGACAGACATATGTTAATGGGGCAAGTTAGAAATGTTAGAATGGACAGATAAAGTTCCTTCATTATCTTGAATCAAATTATATATATATCAACAAACTTAAAACAGATTAGCAATTGAAGAAATCAGCATTGCAAAGCATCTTACATACTGATAATGATACGAATTTTTAGGGAGTGCATGGCAAAAGTTATGTGGAAGATAATGCAAGCTGCTGAGCTATTAATTATCATTTGAAATTAAAAAAAAAAAAAAAAAAAAAAAAAGCCCTCTATCCAACTGACAAGTAGTTGCTTTGTTCTTACTCTGGGTTCACTAGAGTAATTAATTATACAGCAATAGACAAGAGGAATATTAAATGAGGCTTTGGTACATGAACAAGATATATTAGTATAAACCTGGAAAACCTGGAGGAGAAGGAAAAGGATTGTGACCCTATGAGTATCTCCCTTACTAGAGTAACCATGTTCTATAGTAAGACATTTTAACTCAGATTTACTGGTATTTTCTTCTCCAGATAGTTTTTCCTCTCTTCTCTGACAGGACTTCTTCATGATTTAGAAACATCTAAACACCTCCTTCAGCTCTCCTGCTCTCGTTCATGCACCCTCCTCATCTCTGTTACAGTTAAAACTCCTTCCAGAAACTCCAATGGACTAGAAGTTAATTGGGGTTATATATTTAGGTTTCCCCATTCAGTTTGGCTTTTTCATATTATTTCTAAAAGTTATCACCAAAAATTAAAACAAGACTGTTAGTCTAATGAGGGAAATTGTTATGGTATTTTATGATAATGATAAAACTTCTCAATATCTTGCAATCAGTATCTTATTTATAAATAAATTTTAAACAGAAGCAAGATAAATCCCTTTTTTTTTTTTTTTTTTTTTTTTTTTTTTTTTTTTTTTTTTTTTTTTTTTTTTTTTTTTTTTTTTTTTTTTTTTTTTTTTTTTGCCATGTGCTGTAAGAATGCCATGAAGTATGGTAATTTCCATATTTTTTTCTCAAATTCTCAGATGTTTCTCCCTACATCCTACAACAATATTTTTGTTTCCTTTAACAGCTCATCATTGTGAACAGCATTTCACTTGACACATCTCAACATTTTTAATACGTAATACCACCATGATTTCAAATAATAATAAATAATAAAAAAAATCTATTTTGTAGTAGGCAAATACTCACAAAACCATCCATTGCCCATTTTTCCTCTTTCAATTTGCTTGCAGAAGTATGAGAGGGTGCTTTAATGAGATAGATGTGGAGCATTAGCCGAGCTTCCTGGCTTTTATACACTCCTGTAGATACAGTTTTAAAGTTTATATTTGTGTTAGGTAGACAAATAACTTGTTTTTTAAGAAAAAGCATTTGATTTCTTACCTTAAATAGGGAAAAGAGGAAGAGTAGTATCATGTTCAGCAACATTTTAATTTAGGAAGATACACTCTTCTACCAAAGCTAAAATATTTTGTGAAGTTATTTCTATTAGCACAGAATTTCAATTGATATTATATTTACTTTAGCCACAGAGCAGATAAAATGGAAATTATTCACACAACTGCCTACTTAATAGTTTTGATAACAAGCCTGAGACAAAGAAGAAACATTGACAATGAGCTGGTTTGAAATGAAAAATATTGTTCTGAATCAGGCAGAGTATATTTGAATCTCAGATTCTCACTTTTGAGATCTGTAGTTATCAAGACAAGAAGGTGATAGAGAAACATCCACATAGAAAATGCTTTCCAAACGCAGGTACTAAATTAAAAATGTCTAAATTTGAAAGGATTTCACAAAAATTGTTCTCCATCAGTCTACACTGTAATTCTCTCTTCCAGACAATGACAAGACTTTTATGTAACCTTATTTATTTTATAGGCAGAACTGATTGACTCATTTTCATTTCTGTAGAGCAAATATTTAGAATCCAGAGAACCTTATTTGTTAACTTGTAGAATGGGAATAAAATAGTACAGTATGCTTAGTAATCTAACCTTGCATCATAGTGATGATGGTGAATAGAAAACATACAACCAAACAAGACTGCAACTTTTTTTTTTTTTTTTTAAAGATTGTTACCAATTAATAGAATTAGAAACCTTGGTGTTTAGATCCCAGAGCTCTTTAGTATGTTCATTATCTTTATGTCAGTGCACTGCTGTTACTGTTCCATTCATATGAAGTTTTGGGTTGTAAAATCACACAGAATTCTACTGCATTTAGTATGCAAGCTGATGATGTTTAAAACTTTCAGCAGAAACAGAACTGAAATTCCCCAAACCAAGAAGAAATAAACTCAAACTACTGTTCCTCCACCTGCACAAATTTTCACCAAACAAATTTTCACTGAAATGAAAGCTCCATTTCACCAAAGCTGAAATGATTGACTGACTTGGTATACGATAGATATCATAATGCAAATGAATTAGGTTCAAATAGACTTTGGTTTCCTTTTTTCCTAATTTATATCGACTAACAAATGTGGATGACTTCAGACAAGATTTAGCCAGTATGTTTTAGCTAAGCATGAATTAAACTAGATCTCTTTTCAATATAACTAACTTAAAACTCAAATAGTGAAGCAATGCCCTTAAGTTGCTTATTTACCATTTTCTATGTTTGTTTAAATTTTGTAATAAGAACATGAACTAAGGAGAGGCTGCAGGAGATATATAGGAATATAGGAGGAATATAGGAATGTTCCCATTCTCCAGTGAAAAAGTGTAGCTAAGGCATTAACTAGCACAGTATAAGAAGGAAAGAAATATCTAGACTTTCTGAAGAGATACTTAGCATTTTTAGCATCTTAGAATAGAGAAGGGAAAAATGCTGACACCGCTAATTAGCTTCTTATTGAATGCTGTTGCGGCAAAGAGAAGACCTGGGAAACAGCACAGTTTTCAAATTAGAATATAGAGATTCGTATACATGGTCAGAAGAAAAAGATAGATGATATTATTGTGTCAGATAGATTTCCACAAGAGAAAATTGGAATTAAAGAGTTGTCAAAAAAAGATAACACAGTCCCACAGTCCCAGATAAATTTAACTGAAGAAAAGTTAAGTTTAACTTTGTTAAAGGAGTGTGTAAGGAGTTCAGTCACTCTGGGCTCTCAGAGCAGACTTGGACAAGATATAAGCATCTCAAAGATCACAGAATCACAGAATATTAAGGTGGGAAGGGACCTCTAGAGATCATCTAGTCCAACCTTCCTACTCAAGCAGGCACACCTACAGCATGTGGCACAGGGTGGCATCCAGGCGGGTTTTGAAGACCTCCAGAGAAGGAGACTCCACAACCCCCCTGGGCAGCCTGTTCCACTGCTCTGTCACCCTCACAGTAAAGAAGTTCCTCCGCACCTGCAGACGGAACTTCCTGTGCTCCAGCTTGTGGCCATTACCCCTCATCCTATCGCTGGCCACCAGTGAAAACAGCCTGTTCCCTTCCTCCCTGCATTCTCCCTTCCTGAGCTTATAAAATCCATAGCTCATTTCAGAAGTTGTAGTTGGAGACAGGTCAATGAAGTTCTTAATTCAGGTTTCTCATCTGTGTGCCTAAAACACAGAGGAAAAGTCCTCTCCATATTCAGGATAGGTGATTATCCCACCCTCTGTGAATATGTTACATGTAATTATCTGTGGGCTAACAAGCAGCCTTTTATGCCATCAGAGCACTAAACTCAAATTAATATGCCTTGATAAAGTAGTCATTTTAAGGACTGCATTAAATTTATCATATAGCTCTTTGTCACTTCAGAGTTTGGACAGTGAGCTGATTATTTATCTGATTATTCTGTGATTATCACTTAGAGCTTGGAAAAAATCATTCACATCTGAATTCATTGCATAAATGTACATTAGAAAACATTTGTATGACACTGGATGTCTGGTCTGTATACACGAGCATGAACATCATGTATGAATGCTTAAAAAAAAGAATATAGAGAAATTTATCCCACGGAGCAAGACACTCCTGTTTGCAACCTGATTTACAGTGATGGATTCACAGACAGTATTCCATGAAAGGCTGATTTGCTGCTTCAGAGTTGGCCACTAGTTTCCCAGTGGACAAGACAATGTTTAGTCTGAGCCAAATCTATAAATAATTCTTCCTATGCATTTTTGTACAGCTGTATTTTCCTTTCCTATTCCTATTTTCAATTAAGCTAACTCACTTCTAACCTGCATGACAGAGATTTATAACACAATCCCTGTAAGCAGAAGTGTCAAAGAAAACAGAAGCAAAAAAATAATAAAAAAAGGAAGGCAGCAGATGATGAAAAGTATCAGTCAACGAGATGGAATGAAAACCAGTGAGTACCGCAGGGGGAATAGAACTACTTTTCAGCTCAGATGTGTACAAGTCACATATAGGAAAAATCAACTTTCTGACATTTAAATGATTTTTTTTTTTGATCCATCCAAGATCCTTGACCCTAAGATACTACTTTAATAAATAGCATGTCAGTCTCCTATCTATAAAATGGGTAAAGAAGATAGCATTAATTACACAAGAAAGAAGATGAAGTATGCAGCACATGTATGTAGAGAACAAAGAGGCATTTGTAGTAATCCTAATTTGTAATAATTTGTACCAACTAGGGAATGATTCAATTTGGGGAGGAGGAGGTGGTTTGGTGGAAAGAAAGAAAAAAACCACAGTTTTTAATTTAATAATCCTAATATGTGAAATACGACATTCGTTACATCCCCATTTCCATTACATCCCCATGGAAGCTACACGGCTGAAACTAAACAGACAATAGAGGACAGAACACATTCACACAGTCAAGAAAAGACGGTTGCTAGTCAGGAAATAGTTTTAGGAAGCCTCCAGTTCATGTAGAACATCTCAATTCTGATTCTCAAAGGAGATCTAAGAAAATCATCACTTTACTAGAAAGTGAAAATTACAAACTCAGCAGAGACTATCTGGCCCATTATGTGCTTTCTAATGACCAGCCTCCTCAGAAACATACTCACTCAAATTCCTCCCCATCTCCCTCTTTTTTCCATCAGGCTAATGCCCTGTCACTTCGCTCCTTACTAAATCTCCATCAAAACAGTTGTGTTAATGCCCAGAGAGGCTGTAAAGTCTCCTTCTTTGGAGACAGCCAACGCCTGCCTGGATGTGACCCTGTGCCACATGCTGCAGATGTCCCTGCTTGAGCAGGGGGATAGGACCAGATGATCTCTGAGATCCCTTCCAACCTCAACCATTCTGTGATTCTCTGTTAAATTACATGAGAGAAAGGGCTCTTTAGGTGATAACAAAGATTAACAATACAGCCTACACTTCGACTTTTAGGCTTCAGCAGCCCCTTGAGAAGGGTGCCACATGTGGATGGTGAGTTTACATGAAGCCCAATTTCATGATTTAAGGTGGTTATTTTGTGCTGCATATCCACAGTCCTGTGTACAGCCTGCCACTCCTACAGCAACACTGTGTGCATGGCTCTGATGTGAATTCAGTCAAGAAACTGACAGGGATTGAAAATCAAACCAAAATTATAAGCCCAAACATTTTTATAGTAATTTTTTGTTTGCTTGTCTGTCAAGCTATATCTGCAGTTCCCACTGCATAGTGAACAGTGTATTTTGTTGTGTCAGCACAACAGTGGTGACAGTGCTCTGTGGCAGAGATAGTGGGATAACGTAAACTAATACTGCAATTAAGGACTTTGATCGATCTGAAGCCTGTTTTCCTGTTTTTTTTTTTTTTTTTAACTATATCAGCTAGTGTAACAAAATCTAGCTAATCTAACAAATCCTCATTGTTTTTTAATTGTTTGTTCTTAAGTCATGTATCAACAGCACCATACTACTTTTAAGCCACTATGATGTTGTTGTAGGGAAATTTTGCCATTTCAGAATTAAGGAAACCTCAAGAACTATAATTTAAGTTTATTTATAATATTAAAGAAAGAAGAATTAGAATTTGGATGATTCTCACACTCCTCATTCCCCATTCATTCCAAGTATAAAACAAAACTGGAAAATAACAAGGGGATGAAAAAGTAAAAATTCTCCTCAAATAGGAAGAATTAGAATCAAAATTCCTTTGATAAGCTGATAAAGCTTTTCACTTGTAGCAGTTGTTTAAAGTTTAAGTGTAAAGTATAAAATTACAGGCACAAATGCATAAAAAGCAGGAAAAATAAATTCAAACAAGTTTTTCATATTCCCTACCTGAAAGCAGTAATTCCATGTTGCTGTTGGTAAGTGTTGCATTCACTCTTCCTGAAGTTGCATTGAAACTCGTGACTGTCAAGGTCATAGGCTGTTTCTTGCTTTTGTAATTGTAAGATCCTTTCCATATATAATTTTGGGCAAATACATCATCAGGAACTATAAAGACATCAAACATATTTTAATGCATATTGTAATATTTAGTAATTATGAAGTCAAACATCCAGAAAAATGTATGATAAATAACATTCCCCTCTACTTTCCCCTCTCTTCTTCTTAGACCTATTGGGCATAATCTTCAGACACAAAGCACAAAAATCTCACATGAACATTTATGAAGTAAGTGTATTAGTACTGAAGAACTCAGTCACTATTATATCTTCACTTGTGCCTTCCTTCAAATATGGATATATATAATAATATAAAGCTTTCTGAAGTCTAAATTACTATCTCTAACCAAAAGACCAGATTTTTCTCCTTTTGAAATCCACTCCATGAAAGCACAGACAGGTAAACGTGTACAGCTACCATTAAGTTTAACAAAATTAACATCTATTAATATATAAAAATCCCTGTAAACATATTTAAATGATACTACTGACTTACAGCTATTTACTTGACTATGTACCATATTATCTTTAATAAAAATGTTATATAAGAAGTTTTGGCTTCACTTCCTGATTTAGAAAAAAAAAAAATATATGAGCTTTATCAGGAGAAAAAAAATATGTCCCTAAAGAAATCATAGACTGCAGGAAGAATGTCAGATTTGTTCTTCCAAAATGTACTGTTATAAAACTGTAAAATCATACATTTTAAGTAATGATATGACAGCAACAGATGTCAGATGTGTTACTTATTCAGTGAAGGAAAAAAAAAAGGTTCAAAGTCAGGTTCAATTAAGAACTCTCAGTTCATAGCTTCATTGGCATCTCATGTAGGATAAGCATACAAGACCATTTCCACTATCCCTCTCAGAGCATTCCAAAACTCATGACTTGGACACACAGGAACACTTTATAATCATCTTCTATTATTTCTTTTATGAGACACAGAAATAGGGTGTCTTCCTATGCAGGGAAAATACTTCTCACAGGTTTTCAATTGAACATAGATTGAACAATTATTATTTGAAAAATAAATATTTAAGAGCAAAATATACTGAGACTGCAAACTCCAAGGAAGGAAAGAGCCAGATGCAAACTGTCTTATGCTGTTTATTTATGCTTTACTTGCTTTTCTTTCACCTGTTTTAAGGAAAGTTGAACTAATGTATTTTGTTTGCAATTAACTAAGATTGTGCAAGAAGTTTCTAAATGGAATAATTGGTAACATTCCTTTCATATACTTCCCAATAAGACAAATACTTTGAGACTACTCTCCAATATACTCCAATATATAAAAAACTATACAAAGGTATTATTATTATTATTTTTAATATTGATAAGCATTTAGTAGGGTTATAATGAAGGGTTAATTTTAGTTAAAGAGACTTTCTCTTCAGAGGACAGAGACAGGTTTTTCTAGGACCTACCTGCTATCCAGTGCATGCACGCACACATATACATACACCTATATATATATATAAATTTTTTGGGGGTGTAATGTGCAACGTGTAATAAGGATGAATGTTCTGGATTACAAGTCAGAAAATTTCTTTCTGACAGACTAATATAGTTTCTGAATATATATATTATGCAATATGCAATATATATTGCATAAAGTCTTTCACAAAACAAAGTGACTTCCATGAAATCAATAAAATTCTACCTGAAGGTCAATAATTGGAAAATGCAGTCAGATACAAAATGCATATAGTCTGGAAGGCCTTAAATACTGGGGGGAAAAAATGCTTTATTATTTATGTTAATTCAACTGCTAGTTTGATACCTTTCTTCATTTAAGTCATTCTTTGTAGCTCACTAAACAGATTCTGCTCGTCTTTTCTACAGAAATTTTGCTTAAAACTATGTAGTTATCAAAGTACTTACCACTTAGTTTGGGACTTGGTGTTCCCAAAGCTGGTCTTGGATCCTTCACCAGTATTTTGGAACCAGCTGTTGGAAAGAATTAATGACAAAATGGCAAATCATGAACCACTCAAATCTCACACTTAAAACCAAGTAAAACCCACTTCATAATGGAATCTATTCATTACATAGGCTATAAGGGACTTCTTCAAATTCCAAGTATGAAAGAGACTCAGTATATGAAGAGCATAGGCCCACTGATTTCTTCCATGGGACATTTGCTTTCAAGTCACTTGGATGTTACCAGGTTGTGTGCAATACACAAACAGAATACCTTTCATCTAGAATCCACAGTTTTGAAGCAGACATCCATTTTTTTTAGATGTTTTCTAATATTTCAGGACAGAAAACCAAGCATGTATTAAAATGCAGAGGTCACTATTTCTTTTAAGCATGACGGCAGCAGCAAAAACAAATAAGGTTCTTCAAAGCACAAATTGCTTAGTTAATTTGAGCAGTATAAATTCGAGATATGATTTACATTTCTTCTGTGCCTACAGCAGGAACTCTCTTCTCTCTGAACATGATGCATTAAATGTGGTGGGGCACTGCCTCTTCCTGCAGCTGAATATCTCTCCTTCCTTCCTTCCTTCCTCCCTTCCTCCCTTCCTCCCTTCCTTCCCTAGCATATTGGAACAACAACAACAAAGAAAACATACCAATTTTGTTTGCAATAGAATATTACATCCATATGAATATTCATACATATAAATAAAATAACAAGAAGTCGTATGGATTAAATCCATGGAGCATCTTAAGACATCTGCTTGAACTTTAGGCATCCTTACATAATATTGCAAGTACCAGAACTATCTTGCCACTGACACAATCTCTACAAATAAAGTCATCTTGGTCTACATTTAAGTATGTGCAAAAATATCTAGCTCATTATGAATGTAGCTCACACATTTAGGTACAATCTGGTCTGTAGTCCAGTCACTCATCTAAAAGCAATGTATGTGGCTTACAGAATTAAATTCAAAATTGACATATCTGAGAAAAAGAAATATAAGTACATGAAAGCATGATTCATATTAAACACAGTTATCCCCTTAGATGTTCTCTCTCTTAGTTCTCCTCACCATTCTGCCTTATTGTTTTTAGAATGAAAGGAAACAAAATCAGTAAAATGGGATATATGTGGGATGGAGTGAGGGAGAGGGAAATAGAAGAGCTTGCCTTCACAAACTGGAACTTTCCCAGTCCATGTGCCATCAGATCTACAGGCTCTATGCTCTGATCCTCCTGCCAGAAAGAAACCTGGCTGACAAGTATAAATCAAGGTATAGCCAAGTGAAGGAAGATCCATTCCTGCAACATCAGCATGAGTCGGCGTTTCTGGTTGTTTACAGCTGTGAGCTACAAAGAAAATATGAATTATCTTTTAGTCAAAATGGTGAAAATATTTCTGAAGGAATAGACTATACACATTTTTACAGGTCACTTATTAAGCTAAAAATATCAATAAAATATACAAATCTTTCTTAATTCATATTGAAATATTCATATTTTAATTCATATTAAAATACTATATATATTATTAACTACTGTTATGAATCTGTAAATACAGTCTTGAAAATAGACCTTTTCTTAGTAAGAGACTAAGAATCAACTTAAATGCACTCCTGCACGACCAAAATTGTGACCGCCAACATCATGGCGTTATATGAATTGTAACACTCATGTAGTATTGACTAACAGCAACTGTCACTTATTGTTATTATTATAAATAACAAGGTCATTTAGGAAAATTCTATGACTTTAGGTGATACCAGTTTTAAATATCAGGTGCAGAAATTAATTAGTAATCTTAATTTCAATAAAAGTGTCTCACATCTATAATAGCCACTAGCATCTGATACTCTTGTGTTATCTCAAAAACAGTATACCAAGAATATACCTAACCTTTTAGTACTGAACTACCGATTTGATATTTGCCAATGAAAACAAATAAAACATTGCACCAAATGAATCAGTATGACTGCTTGCTTCTCTGGATATGTTCAACATATGCTCAAGTGATCCTCTGTATCAATATATCCTATGTTTCTTTATGCGGTGAGGCTTGCTGGAAATTGTTACCTTTTTCAGCATCTCTTTGGCTAGCTGAAAGAGCCTCTGTCCCTCAGCAGGGACCAGACTTAGTACTAACGAAGACCCACAACAGTCCCATGATTTTATTTGTTTTAGGTTCTACAGGCTATTGCAGAAAAAAAAATGGAATTCTTTTATTCATTGAATTTCATTTAATATTTCTAGCTGCTGTAAGCTAGTAATGTAAACATATATTAACTCTGTTACATTGATGTAATTGCTTTAATAGCCTTGTTAGAAACTAATTACTAATTTTAAGATTAGCAAAAATATTTATTCGTTTTGTGAACTACTTACGTATACATTCTGGCTGAATTCCACTCCACGTAAGGTCAGGAAGACAAGTTCTTGTTGTTGAGCCATGGAGAAGGTGTCCTTTTTTACACTGAAACTGAACAACATTTCCTACCTGTTGAAATCCAGAAAGCACATTAATATTATTGTGAGAAAATATATTTTTTTCTTTACTTTTTCAAATACAATAGCAAAGTCCTGCATATATTACAATTATAATGACAAGTTTTTCATCAGAACACACAACCATGGTCAACAATGGTGTCTCCTGTTTTGGAAAGTATAATGTGACTATAATATTGGAATTTTATTTTTTCATAACATTAAGAAAGAAAAGATCATTTAGGCAGCATACATACTAGAAAACAGAATAGAGGTATATTAAAATCTACAATAGAAATTAGCTGAGATTTGTTTGCAATTATTATTCTTACAGTGTGTGTGTGTCACAAAAAAAAAGGAAAATGGAGTTCTTTGGTGAGTAACTGTTTCTACACAGTTATAACATGGAATAGCTCGTTCGGCTTGTCTAGTCACTGTGAAATTGATGAAAGTGCAAATAATTCTCAGTTTCCATCAAATTCAGGGAAATTAGATTACAAGTATATCATTCAGCAAGTAGTTTATTACTTGCTGTGAAAGGTTAACTCGAATATCAAAGCGCAAAGATCTCATCTACCACTGTAGTGAGCTGTATTAATATATTTATCAACCAATATTGAAAAGGAAAGCTAAAGAATTTGAATGGCATGTAGCAGCATATTTATGGTATTGGTTTTGAATTTTTGATTAAATGTAGAACACTGGATTCAAATTGATGCCCAAAGTCAAAATGTAGGCACTTTCGCAATAGCTTAAACCTGGTAAGTAGTATTTCACTGCTACAAGCAGTTATTTGAACCTTTATAGTACTACTACTCCATTTCAACTCAAGCCTCTCATCAGAATGAAGCTTAATAATAACCCATGAACTGCAGATAGTAGCTCATCAACACTGTATGTAATTTTTTTTTTTTTTCTTTTCAGTGCTCACTGAACTATGTAATTACTTTTAAAAGATTTTGAAGTATACTAAACCACTTTCAAGATGAAGCACGTCATCGGAAAACATTAACAGTTACAGAAGTTTACAGAATTTACACCAAATAGAAACAGAAGTCCTCTTTTTCTGATGAAGGGTTTATCTGAAACAATAACCACCAATATATTACTTTACAACCACTTCTCCTCTCATGAAACTTAAGTAATCTGTCCATAGCAAAACAACCTTCCTTTGAAACTATGTTAACACCTGCGTATTTAATCTTCAGCTGTACACAACACTTTGATGTTGTCTTTAACTCCTTGCACTTCTGCTCACATTAAAGTACCTCAATCTCAGAATGATTATTAACTGTAGTTAATATATATATGAATATGCATATTTTACTCTCTATATTATATATATACACATATTTACATACTATTTATTCAAAGAGGACTTTACGGTCTTCCTGAATATAAAGTAGCTTTTTTTCTCCTTTTTTTAATGTGGGGTGGTTGAACATCATGGATATCAATAAAAATTTATCATATATATGTAGTTATTCATGTACTCAGATATCTAATTCTAAGCTGCAACTAACAGAAACTCTGTCAATGACAACTCAAAGAAAAGTTATTCTATTGCTTTTCAGAATTCAGCAATTCTCAGGATATGATTAGATTTCATACATTATCTCAATGCTATCTAAATATGGACAATAATTAAATTACCAGAGAAATGACCAATCCTGACACTATCAGTTCCTTCTAGGGTTAATTATTTAGCACTCTTATGAAAATATTATTATACTGCATATAATCTCTTGCAAAGAAGAAAAGATCCATGGATCATAAACATACACCTAAATACATAAACACATACCAGTGTTTTCAGGAAAATTCTAAGAATTTTCCTAATTGTTGAAATTGTTGAATTCTCTAATTGTTGAAAAAGCTGAAAAATCACCTCTGTATAATCTTAAGACAAAAAGGGGAGGAGGAATGTTCTGATTTTTTTGTCATTTTTCTTTTCACGAATTGCCTCCCACAGCTTTGGATTAGTTCTTCATGAACAAAGTCCCCTGTTGGGCAGACATTTCAAGAAAAAAAAAAAAATATATCCAACTGAAGAGCAGGAACAGGGAACGTACAGATTTTTCCCACTATCTGCTCATCTTCGCTGCAGCCCCATCATTCATCAAGGTTTATGCAACCTGCCAAACTCAGAGTTGTAGTGCATATTCATTAAATCAGTTTTTAAGTTCAGTAACAAAAGTGCATCAATAAGATGATTTAGTAACTTGTGCCATTTTGTAAGAGAAAAATTTGTGTGGATAGCCTTTCAACTTTCTACAAAAAAGTGTTGATATTAACAAAAGAAAGCATCTTTCAAAATCTATCTTTTGACCTAAAAAATAGCTAACACTGAGATCACTTTCATTAGACCCTCTTGCTATTTTAAATACACGAGGAAAGCATCCTTAAAAAGGAATATCAACAATGTCCAGGTTAGGGAAACATAACTTTCATAAATAAGACTCAAATGCAGAGAAAACATACAATAGCTGTCCCAGCATTTATGTTGATTTTAGAAATGTTGCCATGCTATTCAAGATGAGGTTAAAAATAAAGAAAGAAAAGAATGAGGCTGCCTACACCTCAAGAAAAGAACATGTTATAAAAATATTTCCCAGTTTAGTGTTGTTAGTTCAAAAACTTCTCTTCCTCAATACTGTTATGCCGTAAGCACCAGGTGGCACTATAATAAGTCTTGCATATTCTTAAAAAATACATAAATAATAAATAATAATAATAATAATAATAATAAAATAGTCTTGTGAAAATGTTCGGTGTCATTCAAACTCTTATTCAACTTGCATAGAAAAACTGGTGTAGAGATCTAGGAAAACACTTGAAATGTCTTTATTCATGATGCTACAGTATTTATTTTCGGGTCTGAAAAAAAGGAGAATTCCATGTGTATTAATATTTCCGTTTCAGAGTCGCTTTTTCTATAGTATCAGTTGTGGTGTGGATACTCAAAAAATCTTTTTTTTTTTTTTCTTCTGCTAAGAACCAAAGACTATTTGCTATTGCCCAGCAGGAGATACAGTAATTAGAGAAGGTGAAAATATCAACCTGTAACCATTTATTAAAACAGGATAACCCTCTAGAGAAAACAAATATATATACATAATGTAGAATAATATTATATAGTTATCATTATTTCTGATATCACTTATGCCAATCAAGTATGTTTCTAACTTTCATGGTTGACTCTACATTTCAATTTTCTTGGTTTTGAGTTTAGTAAAGAACACCAACACACTGAAATAAGCTTCTCCATCCTAGTAATTAATGTCAAATTAATGAGAGGCTAAGACAATGACAGTTCTTTCTCTTTATTAACTTTTTGCAATATAAGAGAATGAAAATACAGCTACTGATTTTTTTGCTATATCTCTAACCCTGTGACCCAGAAATGCAATATTGCCATTACTAGTTACAGAAGAGTGCATTTGCAAGACATCAAGGATGATGCTTTCCAGGCTTTCTTTGGGTACACTTGTCTGGTTCTGCCTGGATCTTTGTTTTTAGCTGTGTTAGTGCTAATATCAATTCTTCTTCTCAGCATGCAGCTGTGGTTGGTTTTAAAACAACATTTTACATAAGAACTTGTTATTATGTCTATCATTTTATTATGCTGTGCAGATTGAAATATTTATGACTAAAACAATGATTCAGTATAACGAAATACAGGTCTGGTATGTTATAGCAAAGCCCGTGAGCAATTGGGATGAAGGATGCTGTCGGACAGGACACTGGCATGGAATGACATGGGGCGCACACTCCACCCTGGAGACCCCATGGCTCTAAACTCACCCAAGATCAGTTAATGAACCTGAGACTGGACAAAATGAAATCTGAAGTGTAAAAGAGGAAGAGTAAGTAACCTACACAGAATATACCATACATAAGAAACTTTGATGTAAGATTGAGCTGCAGACCAGTGAGGAAAGATCAAGGTGTACAAGCATATTAGAAAATGTAAAAATAGCTGCAGGTGAATCGAGAACAGCAAGTGGAGAAAAAAATCATATTCCTTCCAGGAAAACACTCTAGATGCTGACACTTCAAAACACATCAAGACCAGACTGATGCCAGAGCCCTCAGGATACAGAAAAATAGAAGAAAAAAAAATTAGAAACAAGGATGTACATGTATAAGAATTTTAATTGAACTTTTCTGTACAAAAGAAGTATTATTTTGTCATTCCTCCCCCAATTTTTTCCACAATAATTACATCTGGACCAATAAGGATTCTTGGATATGACTGCTAAGACTTTAAACATTCTACAAATTCTTAGTTTTATGAGGTGTGTTTCCTTTTTACCCACAGAATGGATTTGATAGTAACGCATCCTGATCATAAAATTCTACGGTCAGAGAGAGAGAGTTTCTAAAAGACTAAATACTTTAGTAATTAAAAGTTAAGCATGACAGTTCATACGAGGATTTTCACACTTCGTAATTAACAATGATTTTTACTTATAGCTAAATGCTTTAGTTATAGCTAAATGCTTGTCCTCAAATAGCACATGAAATAGAGATGTATATTTGATTACAAAGAATAACAGCACAAAGAATACATTTGCATGAGAAAAGATACCACATAACTCTTACGCCTTTTAGAAATTATGTAGTGTCTGGTAAGACTAAAGCTCTATTTTCATGAAGAAGTTAACGATGGCAACTGTGCTAGTGGGGGCAGCTATACTTCTATATTACAACGCTTCTTTGGGGATTTCATCCCACAGTTCTATCAACATGACAGCTTTTTTAAGCATTACATACACAGGATAACTTTTACAAGGTATCTTTAGATAGCAGTTCATATGGCATTTTATAAAATAGAACCCAAGAGCTAATAAAAGGTAACTGGCAATGCAGCTGCAACATGACTTTTTTCCATTTCTAAATTCCTATTATAAATTATTGATGAAGTGCATATTCACTGAATTCTAAAAACATTTCGACTCTGTAATATCTCTTTGTTAAAACATATTACTAAGATAGATCTGTCAAATCAGAAACGGTCAGATGAAGGATAAACAGAAGCATAATAGTTATATAAAATGATGCAATTTGAATACAAGATATAGCATGTGGCACTAAACTAGTAGTTTTGGTGGTCATTTGAACACACAAACACTTCATTACAAAAATCCTGTTTTAACAGTTGAAACAACACTAAACTTTTAGGTAGTGATGCATGCTTTTTGTTAGGATAGGATATGGGAGGCCAAGTTTCCATACTCCTTTCTCTTGGTGAAGTCTGAAAACATGTCAAACACATCTGTAGTTCCAAGTCCAGCAATAACATAGGGAAACATACAAATCAAGAGGAAAAATAGAAACAGTGCTATAGAAATTGATGACTTGCTGTTTGTATTGTGAAAGATCAACAAGTCGGTGATATTGTTCTCAAAGAAGTATCAAAACAGGGCTCCACCTATGAAGGCTTGAATTACACTCCCAAAGACTGCTTTTTTGTTGTTGCTGTTTGTTTTAAATAATACAGAGATATAAGTTAAAAACTTAGCCACCAAGTATAAAAGGTCACTTAAGTGATTTCATTACTATTAATTAACCATGTGAAGTACTAAGGGAAAAAAAAAAGTATAAATTCGAATTATTCTCTAACCTCCTGATATGAATGGAAGAAAAGTTATTGTGTTATTCCATTCACATAGGAAGCTTATTATAACATAACATGAATTCAGCTATATGTTTGTCATTTGAGTTATAATATTAAATATACTGTTATGTAATATTTCTTTCCAAGGGCTATGGATGATAATTTGCCTAGAATGGATCATTTTTACTGTCATTTTTTTTCTAAGGAGCTAAACTCAGTTTCATCTGTGATAACGATATTCCTACCCTGTCCTACATTAACTAAACAATCATATTGTTACAGAAACTGACATACAAACACTTAGTTTCTACATTGAACCGATATATTATATGAGAGCTTGAGGATAAGCTGTTGGGTCTGCAAGGGTTATACAACTTATCCAGTTGACCAAAAAGTTTTTGAACTAAAGTGGTAGATTTGCTCCATTAATATGTAAGGCACCGGACATATAACTGTGGGATCAAGGGTTTAAATTCTGCTAGCAGCTACATTTGTTTTAGAAATTATTTATCAGTTGCCATTTTACCTGTTATTTTAGCAATGCCATGCTAGGTGTGAGTGATGGTTTCATTCAAAACCACAACTGCATCTCAAATGAAAGAGGTCACATTGCTTCAGTGTAAGAAGCATTCATTAATATGCCAGAAAAATTCTGACAATAAAATTGCAGAAGATGGTCATTGTAGTGATTCATTTCTTACTCAGTTGAATAAGGACATGCTCTCTAGCATAATGTTGTATTATACCCAAAGGAAGTTAGCTCAAGGACTAATCACCCCTGCATGTTCTATCTTTGCATTAAAAAGCACTGCACTCCATTCTCTGGAGAAAATCAAGTCAATATATTATCAGTTCTCTATGACTGCGATCTCACGGAATCTAAAATCTCAAATATTGATAGAACTTTCACCAAGCAGGAGATAAAGGACACTAAAATGACAAATCAAAGGAATCTTTGGCTATAATCCTTTGAAAAGTCTTTCGGTAAAACCTGTTATAAATGTCTGTGCTGTATAGCTGCTCAAAATTTCAATCAGCTCTTTCTTGCACTTCTGGCAACCTGCAGACTTCATTTATATCTTGCTGCTAGATAGGTGCCACATATAACCTGCTCACGCTCTCTTCTACCTCCCCATTGTCACGTGTCTGAAGCTTCCAGCTCTGACACCAAACACAGACATAGCAGGAACAAAACAGCACTGTAAGCAGAGGAAATGCCTCACAGATCTTTCAGTTTCCAACTGAAGTACATGCAGCCATCGTTCCTTCTTTACCACCAGTCCTGGTGGCACAACACCACCTGGGTTTCATTAGGCAGAGCATTGCCAGCAGGTCAAAGGAGGGGATCCTTCCTCCCCATCCTTGCCCTCAGTCTTGGTGAGTCTACACCTGGAGTGCTGGGTCCAGTGCCAGGCTTCCTAACGCAAATGAGACATGGTACTACTAGAGGGAGTCCAGTAAAGGCCACTGGGATGATTAAAGCATCTAGGATGACTAAAGCACCCATTTCTCTTAAGATAAGAGGCCGAGAGAGTTGGGACTATTCAGCTTGGGGCAAAGAAAGCTCAGGGGATCAATGTGTATAAATATCTAATTCAACTTCAGTTACTATATTCCTTTGTGATCACATCAGTAAAAACAGAAATTCTCTCAGAAGAAAAATCAAGAATTAAAAAAAGGCAATTCTGTAAGGGTATGTGTACATGAGCAGTTTGGCACACAGCTTTTTTGGGTGAAAACCCATAGCTGACAAAGAGCAGGGAGCACACTGGTGTTAAAATACTGAATGCCTTCAAAGTGAAACCAAGCAGACCTCGATTACCAAGGTTTCACAAAGGGGAAAGCCCTGCTAACAGGGTGGAAAGGTCAGTGCAATACCGCAGCTAGGAATAAAAGAAGACATTACCACTCAAACAATTAACTCTTTTTGGAGTTTGTGAGTTTGAGAAACACAAGCAGTTTCTGGTCCTCTAATTATTAGTTTATAAATCTAGGTTATATGAAGCATTTCAAAGAAGTTAGGGGAATTATTTTATATAAAAATATATATAGTATAAACTACCTGATATCCAAATGTGTTGTTTTGTGATCCATGTCGTGGGACTCCTGGATTTTCACATGCTGTGCGAGTAGGTTCTTAAAAATATAGATAAATGAGAAAGCAAATTACAATATTTTAGCAAAAAAAAAAAAAAAAAGAATTACTTTTTTTTTCCAAATGTGCATCAAGCTAAAGAATCAAAAATAAACTGCTTCAATTTCTAAAAAATATGTAATAGTATCGTGATACTTCAAAATAGCAGAAAACTCCTAGATGGACTGGGCAGATAAAGAACAATAAGAATTCAAGAAATGTCAGTGTTATGGACGTCACCTTACCTATACATCGAGGAGAGGATCCACTCCATGTGCCATCTGCTTGGCAAATTCTAGTGCTTGAGCCAACCAAAATAAAAGGAGGATTGCAGCTGAAAGAGATTTCTGACTGATAGATGAAGCTCTTGCCTTCTCTTTTCCCCTGAGCAGGTACTCCAGGGTCACCACAAAACTTTGCTATGAGAAAAGATGTGATAGAAAAGGCATTTATCATTTATTAAAATATATGAAAATAGCATTCACATGCACTCAGTCAAGTAGATATTCCAAGTTTTATTACTAACACTAAATAAATACAGAAGCATTTGATATCAATTCAACAAGAAACTAGAGACCTAAGCATGCTTCAGTGTCCAGTAATTTTGCTAGATGTTCAAAAATGCCTGAGTAGCAGGATTGGTCAGGCTTGAAGCTGACCCTTCATTCATGCAGGAGGTTAAAACAAACAAACAAACACACAAGTAATCAATGTTTCACCTTTGTCCCAATTCCTCAAGCATCAGCCTGCAAAGCTTCCTAAAGACAGTGTAATTAGAGAGTGTACCAAACCTTTAGCCTTGTCTCTAGCCTTGTCTCCTCCTTTGCCCATTGTTCTACGTTTTTGTACAATTAAAGAACATATTAGACAGCTTTTTTTGTTTGTTTCTTTGTTTTTTGTTTTTTTTTTAATTTCTCATAGCCTTCTCCTTCACCAAGGGATATGATTTGGTGCTTACAGAAGTAAAACACACTAGGTGCACTGCTGATAATTTTACTGGCCTCCTTCTGCCATATAAATTACTGAATATCGTCATAAGCTGGCTTTCGAATAATTGATTCATTCATATGGTAAATCCTGTGCCATCAGATTAATTATTCCTTTACATACCATTAATTCCAGTATGGAACAGTCAAATTATATGTCAACCAGAAAATATTATAATACAAATGAAAAAAATAGAGACGTGTATAAAGACGTATTTCTACAGGACATGGTCAACATGACATAAGTTCAACATGAGCAGAAATTTCAGCTCAATCTTCCTCTCCACAAACAAAATTTAATTTACAATCACTTCTCAAAGTTCATTTCTAATTTTTTAATCATTGTCGCCTAAGTTTTTAGCCTTCCAGAGGATCTGATCACATGAAATGCTCCTGCTTTCTACCCATCACTGTGAGGACTGAATGACTGTACAAGAAAATGGTTAATCTACAGCAAATCATATAAATTTATATAAATTTAATTTCATGTTTTATAGAAGATGTGATTGTCTGCAAAATTACAGCTTTGCTTCCAAAAAGATCTGTGAACTGAGAGTTGTTTTGCAGTGAACCTGATTGCTTGAGGTTTTAAAATAGCAAACACTTGCAAGGAAATGAATAAATAAATAATGAACTCATATTAAAATACTGTTTTGGTGAGCTGCTTATATTCTTATATAAATAAATGCAGTCTATCACTCATTTGTGACAGAGATATCACCTTTACCCAGTTGTGGAATACCTGCTACCTGCCTTTTATATAGGTAACCATGGAAACCATGCACCATAGTAATTCACAGCAGTTTTGTCTCCATTACTGAAAGAGGAGACTACAGTATGCACCGAGTTACAGCAGATTTGAAGTTCTGTGAGATCTTCTATTCCCAAGGTAGAAGTTTTTATAAGGATTCTGAGAGCCTTTAGTAAAGGTAAGGCAGTGGAACTCAGGCACTGAGCTAAGAGGTTACATTAGCGGAGAAGAGAGCGGAGAAGAGAGCGGAGAAGAGAGCGGAGAAGAGATTTGAGGAATGAAAATTAAAACTGCAGCTTAACTGCTTCTGGCATAGCCTGTAGTTTCATTTCTTTTCTATTGGCAAGCTTAGGAACACTGTATTTCCTTACTGGTAGGAAATGCTATACCGTTAATTAGACAAATTTACTAGATCACAAATGACAGATAGCCAGCAAAACACTTAATCATATTTAATTCTGAACTGTTGCTCTATGTCCTAGTCCAACAATAATGCAATGTGCCCTTGGCATAACTTCAGCTAAAGGCTGTGTGGAACCAAGCTGGGAAGTAAATTTCTGATGTCAGGAGCTGCTGAAGGATTGCTCATTGAGAATGACTCTCACCAGCTCCCTCTCATTTCTGCCAGATGGCAACTAGTGTAGGCTCTTTGATAAGCATGCCAATTGACTTTTCTTGCAAGCCAATGGGTAACCCCTGCACATCAACAGTACTCGGTTAATGTGATCTCTGCGTGAAACAACTTTTAACTCCTAGACAAATGTATTTCCGTGCTAACTACACATTTCAAATAGTTTAAAGATGGAGCCCCTTTCGAGGGTATATTGCAGTTTTTCAATATCTAGAAACATAGATAAATGCTACCACAGCTGAAAAGGGCAAAATCAAGAACAAAATAATGAAAAGCATTTTTAAAGGTCTTGATATCTCAATAAAGTAGATTCTAGAACAGCTCCATATAGTGAATTTAAGCAACAAATGATGGACATCACCATTGATCAAGAAGGCCTGTCAGATGTTAAGTTTTTTTTTCAAGAAAAAGTATTAACCTTGTTCCAATTCTGAAATATATAGTTTCAGCAGCATTAAAGAACTGTGGCTTATAGTATGAGAATGTCATTTATTTTTAAAGAGAAAATTAAAGAATCTATATCATGTACATCTATAGGAGTAGGATATAAATATAGTTGAGTAGGATATAAATATAGCCACAGTGAAAGAAATCTCAAAAAGAGAAATAATGTGAAAAAGTAATTAAAAATTAAAAAATAAATAATTATTTAATTATAATTTATTATTAAATAATAAATAAATCATTAAAATCAATCTTTGGAAACTGCAATGCCACCAAGATGTAATAACACCTCTACTAATTATACCTCCATTCAAGAATATTACATTCTTCACTACAAATTTGATAAATTTGAAAAAAATGAAAAATTTGTCACAAGAGATGACACAAGAGTAAATAAAAGACTTTACAACAAGACCTTCTCTGTCCTATATGCAGTGGATCTAAAATGACAGTCCTTTCACTCTTGTTTTGCTTAGAATTATTTGATATGCATTGCCTGCTATATTACTTTTTTGTTTGTTTTGGGGTTTTTTTTGGAGGTGAGGAAAAAAAAAATAAAGAAACACAGGAACCAAAAGTAAATACTTGAGTCAAAAGGAAATACTTACGTAAACACTGAGGTACTTCACCACTCCATGTACCATTCCCAACACAAGTCAAAACAGCAGGAAAGGAGAGTTCATAGCCTGGAGAGCAGACATAGCTAACACTAAATCCCCAATCAAAGTTTGTTCCTTCCAACCTTCCATTGGAGATCTGGGGAGGTGTTGGGCAGGTAACAGCTGCAATGACATTTGAAATAATTAGGACCAGCTGCTGTAAATATCCCTAGTGAACACAATTACTAGGAGAACCATATGTGCTAATTTCACCTTTTTTGGAGGACAATACAGTGAGGACATGCTATCTTCCTCACTATTATTCTTACCATGTTACCTGAATTGAATGCTTTTGGTTGCTTCCATTTCAGAGACATGTTATAATGATTGATTGACAAAGTACCTTATATAACACAACAGGGTGAATCAAGCCAGGAAGGGAGACTATGCAAAAAAACACCATACAGATTATTAAATGCATGATATTATAATAATCTTGAAGATATATTACAAAGTAATTCTGGTTGTCTATTTAGGAATCATTGAGTAAAGCTATTTTTAGTTACACAGTAATAATCAAATGCTTTCTTCCTGTTAACTAGGCATATTCTAAATATTAATTATTATTATTTTTTGCTTCCTCTCAACAGAAAGCATCCAGTTTCAGTCTGGAGGGAGAAAACTTAGGGATTTGCTTTCTTTTGTAAAAATCAGTATTACTACCTCTAAAAAGATGGCTGCAACAAGTTTGTCTGCTAAGTCCTTCATTCCCAGGGGAGAAAAAAAAAAAGGAAAAAAAAATCTTTAAAAAAGTAATTCCTAAGAAAGACAATCAAAACCAAAAACAATCGACACAGCAATAAATGAACATAAATGCAGTGATGAGGATAAAAGGGCTCTTAGACAAGGAATGGAGTAGTAATAGTCATTGCTAATTGACAGCTAAATGAAAAAGTATATAAAATGAGAGATTAAAGAAAATATATATGAATCACAACAGCAAAAAAAGATGAAAAAGGTACTAGAATAAATGAAATAGAGAAAACAGATGAATAAATAAGGAGTGAAGAGAGCACCAGTGGGAGAATGTGTGCAAACAAAAGAGAAGGAAAGTGAAACCAGTTTGGCTGAAATCAGTGGGGACAGCTGGGGTAAATGAGGACAGATCATGGATAGAAAAGGAGAGAAAAGAGAGGTCATGGGAATGGAGGAAATGAAATGCTGCTCTTGTAACCTTTATGCTTGTGTTCAATCAGTTGTTCTCCCACTTCCTTAAGAAAGTCAGATGTACTAAATCAGGAGCAGAGTGTCTTTGAATGTAATCTCCAGGATATTCACAAGATACCATATTTATTATTAGGTATTTCAGAGAGAGAATCACTCATGTCTGCATTACCAAGATGTTTTGCAGCATCATTCATCACTGTTTGAGAATTGTGGATGAAAGTGGGACTATTATTAGAATAATCCTTTGGCAATCAGGCCTTATTTTTGAGACTCTGAGACTTTGCCATGCTTTCATGATATTTTAATAAAAGCCAGGTAGAAGTAACAGAGGTAAAGCACAGAAACCACATTAAGTAGTGAAAGTCCATCTACATTCTCCAAGAGCTTCATTACTAGTGCTTCTAAAAAGAGCTATATGTTTTAGCTTCTCAGATGAATAATAAAGGTAGGGATAGCTGTTGACAAGGAAAAAGAAAGAAGACATAGAAGGATGAAAATAAGGGTAGTTCCAGAACTGGCTAGAGGGAGAAGAACATAGGGGAGCAGAATGCTCTACCTAATGCTTTTATCAGAGATTTAGGCAATATATACATTTCTCAGGTTTTTAGATTAAAGTAGATTACAAAAAGCATGTCAGCAGAAAAAAAATCAGTGCTTGAATAGTTTATATTAAGTTGCACATGTATCCTGTTCAACTAGGCAAAGCTGGAGAATCATTTATGTCTTCTATTTCAACAGCCTTGAGACAATTATGTATTTATTTTCTAGGCAGTTCATTTTCCAATTATTTTAACTAAATGGTACTGAAGTACCCTGACACTTTATTTTGACAGTATGAACTAGTTAATATACACTTCAAATATACTACTGCATATCATATTCCTTTTCATTATACAGTCAAAAATGTGTTTGGGGGGAGTGTTAATTCCTGGTGCCTATTATTTTTTCTATCATTACACAGAAACCTGCAGGAATCTCTGAGAACACTAGAGATTCTATATATGACTATTATTTAATATGTTTATACAAGCCATAAATATGGATGGCCTAAAATACAGAGTAACTCAAAAACTCTAATCAAAAGTTACTCTTTGGGCTAGTTCTTAGCCCCATGATCCTTAAGAATTAGAGACAAGGAGGCTGTTAGGAGGAGCACATCATAAATGCTTATCTTGTCTTAAGATTTTCTAGGTGTACAGACACTCTTGGAGACAAGGGACTGGACTTTTGGTCAAGTAAACCCATTATAGTCATGTAGAGAATAACCATCATTAGGGAATTTTCTAGAAAGATTTAGAGTTTGTCAAGTATGTTGATATAATACGAGGATGCTCAAAGGTGCACATCTAATAAAGGAGAGATTAGCAAAGAATATTAGCATCATGGAGAAGGTAACCCAGAGAAATATTGCTATTGGGAATGTACAGCTGCATATGACCTAAACCTTTCCTAAAACCTGCTATCTTATGCTTAATTGACATGGGTAAGTCACCTTAGTAAAACTTAATGTTTCTTAATTTTATTTAGAAACATTAAAAAAAAAGTTTCTAAACTGTCATTTCATATTGGCTAATTCAGCAGCTAAATAATAAATAATTCTAGAAAGCTAAGCTACAAAGAACTGTCTAACCTACTGGGTGGATATAAGCTTATAAAATGAGTCATGTAACCAGATGATGAAGTCACAGATCTTGTAGCCAAGAAACCAATGCAGTATATATAATATTAAGTTTGGAGTACTATAGAAAATATTTGGATGACATACTGCAATAAACAGAGTATGTAGATGTCATAGAAGTATCTGACAATCAAAATAAATGTTGTACCTTTGCAAGCTGGCATTACTCCACTCCATGTGCCATTGCTCGTACAAGTGCGAATTAAGGAGCTATTTGATTCCATTGTATACCCAGGTTGGCACATATATGTAACATTTTGTCCAACAACATAATAATCACCATATCTCATACCATTGGCTGGAACTCCTGGATCTCCACAATTGATAACTGCAAGCAGATAGTTAAAGAACATATTTAAAAACCTGAATGTGATTTATTAATAGATAAAAGAGGAAAAGGTTATGACAAAATTAATAATTTATTATGAAAAAAAAAGGAGAAAAAGTATGATATATCTGTTTG
This sequence comes from Nothoprocta pentlandii, assembly GCA_013398315.1. Lineage (NCBI taxonomy): Eukaryota > Metazoa > Chordata > Aves > Tinamiformes > Tinamidae > Nothoprocta > Nothoprocta pentlandii. Next base: position 37,796 of record VZSG01000890.1, read on the forward strand.
TCCTCTCAACAGAAGATAAGCATATATGTCATCTAAATTAGCTACCAAACGCAACATGTGGAGTTTTATAGCAGTTACATTTTTGAAAAAAAATCAATACACCTGTTCAAAAAATGGACTGTACAGTTTGATCCTGTAAAATTTCAAGACCTGAAAATGTAAAGGAAAACTAGCAAAGAAATTAGCCATATGTTGCTGTCACTGATACCCATAAATGCCTATATCAGTTTAGGATTTCATAGTCAGGAAGGAAGGTATATACTGTATTGTTTACTTTTTCATGTGTTCATCCTGAGAGCAAATAGCCAGGAAAATCTTTGCTATATATCTGCAAAACAGTTCATACAATGACCTAAATCTGTTCCACCTTTACTTAAGTCAGCTTAAGTCAGCTTGAAAATCAGCTTAAATTGTGAATGCCGGGTAGTGGCAGATAATGGTGTCTTGGGGATGAATGCTCAAAACTGAACCGAACTCCTAGCGGAACTCCCAAGCAGAAACCTGCTACGTGTGAACTGCAACAATTATGGACTTGTTGCAAGTTTTGATAATGCTCAATGAAATCTCCAACAGAGACAGATCCAGGCTGATCATGCATTATGCTTCTGCATGCAGACTATTTAGACTACAGGTTTCAGGGCCTAGAAAGAAGATGGTGAAGACCCTGACTGGACAAAAGAACCTGGAAGTTGGAGAACACCTTTGGGAATGGAGAGACTCATTGAATGCTCCAGTAGTTGGGGTTCTTGTCTGGTAACAGCTGAGGCTGGTAAGTGACAGGAGCAGCACAGCAGGAATGGTCACGTCTTTGTGCCTCAACTGCCCATGACAGCAGCGGTCTCCCTGAATTTAACGGGGGAGCTAGCCAGGATGTATGTGAAATAACCTAATAGGGTACAACCTGTTGCAACTAATTCAAAGATCTTTATAGTTTTCAATTAAAAAATAATTAAACAAAATCTCTAGTCTCTAACATATGTTTGCCAGGACTGGAAAAGCAATTGTTCTCATACTTACAATGGATTTAAGATTATACATACATAAGTACATTTAAGGATATAAGTACTGCAATGTAAGTAGAAAAAACTTATTTTATCATCTTAATTTATATCTTAATTTGGGTTTCTACAAATGTGTGAAGTGGCCAACTCTATAAAAATCAATGCATTATTTTAAAATATTTAAAATTTTAAAAGTCTTTTTTTTAACTTAAGCAAATGATGATGGTATGCTTTGTCAAAATGATAAGCACAGTCACTTGTCACATAACTGTAAAATATATATGCTATAAAAAATATGCTATTAAAAGATGAACTAGGAAATGTAGAAAGCAGGAACAGATGGACTTAGAAATAAACTGTTTCTAAACGCCTATTATGAATGTGAGAGAAGCTGAAAAAGCTTCTGTTAGCTGACTAACTAAAGCAAGCATAAGGTTAATGAAGAGGCCAAACAGAAGCTGTTATCCGAGACAGGGGCAACAGTTCTGACCTCAGAGTCACTGTAAAAAGAATTCTCAAGTGTTCATTTCAAGGTTTTTCTTTAACTGCCCTCTGCAAAACTAGAATATACTGGATTACCACTAAGTTTTCACGACAAGGAAAAGCAATTGAATGAATAACATTTAAACATGACATATCATAAGGTATGAACAAGATTAAAAATATACACAAGGAAGAATTAACGTAAGTAGCTCCTATAACCATACAACTGCCTTAAGATGTGACAACAGACGCTGAATTGTATTGTCTTTAAATCAATATATTTTTCATCTTTTAATAGTGCTACAATTTTTAAACATATGTTATGCAAAAAGCTATGAAGCAGATCAGGGAAAAGCTGGAATACTTTTGTTTATTTGCAATCACTACTACTATTTTGTTGTCTTTCAGAGAATAGCAAAGCAAAACAAATTCATTGAGTCTTACTTGTGCAGTTAGGCAAGGATCCAGACCATGTTCCATTGGCAGTGCATTGTCTTACAGATGATCCAGAAAGTACATAGCCTTCCATGCATGAATAAATTACTGAATTAGAGAATGTAGTTCCATCTATACGAAATACTTTTCCATTAGCAGTTGTCCCTGGATTTCCACACTGTACAGCTATAAAGTAAAATGTTAAATAAGTATATAGTTAATAAATAAAGTTTTTTGAAATAGTAATGATAATTTTAAGGTTAACCCAGTTAATATTCCTATTCCCAGTAGTGCTGAGATGGCAGATACTGCTGTAAATACAGGTTTTACTACCTGTAGTAGTTTACCTAGTTTACTACCAGTAGTAAAACCTGTAATTACAGTATGATGTATAAAATAGCTGTTTGTATAAGTTATCATTTGTTTTTACCTTTTTGTATGTAGGAAAAAAAAACAGCTTATGAACTTAATTTAAAAGATCTTCATGAAAGGAAAGCTAATTTAACTACAAACTTCAAACTCTAAGAAAAAAAAAATGCCTCAGAATTATCATTGAAAAAATACTTTCAAAGCACATTTCTTTATCTAATTCAAAGCACTGGATATGTTCAAGCTGTTATTTCATAGTCAGGTGTAAGCCTAATGTTTCCCCTTTCTAAAGCACAGTTTTGAAATCTGAATGTGTTTTGCTTATGTACTTACATATATACATAGCTAATTTATATGACCAAAGCCTGAACAGTATCAACCTCTGTACCATATTCACTCTCTAAAGAGATTCTTAAAATAAAAATTAAAAGTATCTTAAAATATATAAAAAAACCCAACTTCTAATTCATTTTCATCAGAGACAAGAATCAGGGAGGAAGTTTGGTTTGGCTAAAAATATCGCAATGAAGAGAGTAACACACAAACACATACATATATATTTACTTTGTCTCAAGGTTGCAATCACTGACTAGAAAGGATAAGTGAACTAAGCTTTTGAAAATTAAAGGTCTTTCTCAGGTTGATAATACAGTCAACAGCGATATAGCAGGTGGTAAAAAAACCAGGTTCCTAAATTATTTTTTGCCTTTCAAGAAGAAAATTGTTGGAAATTATTTCCTATTTTTGAATCAAAATAATTGTTCTAATTAATGATTCTTTCTAAATATGCTGTTAAATCTTTCTTTTATGGTGATATACTTTACTTGAAATTTGTATACTGATTTATTATAATAAATCTTTTTCAGCATTTCATTTTCTGCTTAAAAATAATCATAAGTCAACAGTATTAATCAGCAAAGAAAAACTGTAAACTGATCATTTATCTGATTATTTATCTAACAAAATGTTGACTGTCATTTCTGTAGAAGTCAGCTTTTTATCTCTGGAATTCGGACAATGTAGTTGCAGTTAAAGATTAATAGCTTCTTAAGAGAAAAAAATCTTTCAAACAAAACTGAGTTCTATAGGTATTATCTACTTTTCTTCTGTCTAGTTATTTAAATAGGTACATACGTTTTGAAGATAACTCAAGATTGAGAAAAAAGTACAATATACTTTTTTTCCTCAAAATGCTAAAAACAGTATTTCTTAGGTAATGGTAATGTAATATTGGTTTTCTGACAAATATATTAAAAAAGTTTTAAAAGTGTGGTCTTGCCTGGCTTACCTTTGCACTCAGGTTGTCTTCCTGTCCAGCTTCCATTTGCCATACATGTTCTTTCTTCTGAACCATGGAGAATATATCCAATGTCACAGCTGAAATGTACTGTGCTTTTAATTTTAAAATTGTTCTCTTCCCTAGAACCATGACCTGGGATACCTGGATCACCACAAGAACCAGCTGTATCTCCTGGAATTTAAAATGAAAATATTAGACTAAGTAGGAAATACGGTTATAATGCTTATTGTTATAATACATTATATTTTTACATTATATATTAGTATACTAATACTATAATACTTGAGATTAGCTATTTTTTTTTAATCACAATGTTTTTAAAGGTCCAGTAAATTCTGACTTTTTAAAAGTTTTTAAATTGGTGAGTAGTAGTAGAAATAAAGAGACTATGGTCTATTGCACTTATTAAGCTAGTACATGTGCCAGCAGTTCTGCAGGTGATACTTACTATACCTTTTATTTCCTTTCACATTAGGCTATGTTTCTATCCTTTCCCACAAATTCAGAGGAAAACAACATGACTGAGCATCTCATGAGCTGGTCTGCACAAATACTGTGCAATAGGTTTGTGAAAGTTGAGTACATGGCCCTGGAACAGCAGCCTGATGATGCATGGGAGAATCACAGAGGACAGGAGGACAGTGGAAGTCTGCTTGGAAAAGCAAACTGGAAAAAAAAATGGGATCTCATACTGCCTGTTCACCTCTTACTGAAGCAGCTGACAAAGCAAGCTTCTTGTAAATGAATCATCACTAGGACTTCTAGGAGCCAATTTTATCCCTAATCATGCTTAAACTGTCCTCTTTCATGAAGGAATGATTAAGCAAGCTGATGCAGTCGCACCTATTGCATTACTAACTTTTATAGTAGGTATATGTAGAAAGTATATGGTCCCATGCATTTTAACACATTTATTATTAGTGAATTATGTCAAGTGCATATAAAAGTTAGCTGAGTGCCATGTTCAAAAGCAGACACTCTCAAGTTTAGATTCTTTTCTGTTTACCCTCATGATTAAGTGACATAGATCATTGAAGTACAATATCAGGCTCCTTTTAAAATAGATAAACCACAAAGAGTTACAGCTTTATAAGACAACTTTCAGCAAGTCAAAGAGCATGGCAAGTTTTCAGTGGCCTTTCAGTGTTCTAATATCCAAGCTACTTGGATGACTTATGATGGTTATGTTTTAAAATGTTTCTGCATACAAGAATTCTGGGCATTATTCTATTCTTCTAATTATTCTATTTTTGTACAGTGTACTATAGAGATTCAGTCTTCAGCAAGAGACTTTCCTGGCACTACAACTAAATAACTTTATTATCTATAAAATTAAAATAGCTATTTTGCTGTGCAAAGTATGAATTGTATATTCCTCTTGTGAATGAAATCATGTGTACTTAACTACTGCCTAATTTTTAATGCAAAAACAATTATTTTAATATTGGAGTGTTTAACCACCAGGTATTTTTTATTGTTATTACAAAAATATATTTTCTGAAAGATTAAAATCACATCAAGAACCAACATTACACAGCATCATAACACAACACGTTTTCATGACCTGATGCATCATAGTGATTTGATTAAGTGGTGTTCACAGTTGGCCACAAACAGCTCTTTATCCACATATGTTAGAAATACGCAGTGGTTATTCAATTTTCATGTAAGGAGGGTATCTAGACCACTTAAATAAGTGCACAACCAGTGTGGCAATTATGAGTTACTGCAAACTGCTGCAACTGACATGCATGTGATAACTGAAACTGTGCTTCCGAATATCAGGAGGTATCAGTGGGACACCACAGTTCTCTCTCTCTTTTTGAGGCATGAAGCAAAGTGCCATGTATCAAAGAGGAAACTGCTTTAGGCATAAGGTGGCAAAATTTGGCTATATTATTTTAACTCAGTTAGTGTTGTCTGAATTCATGTTTTTGTCATTCAAGCATTTTAGGATTTTTTTGTTGTTGTTAATATCACAAAACACATATCCAAGGTTTGTCTATATGTACAAATTGGGTAAATCAATTATCTAATCTAGTTATGAGAAAGTTTCAGATAGTCAGCAAATCCTTTCAAACCTTTGAATGTAATACAAGATATTACTACTATGGAGTATAAACGATATTTATTAATTTTAACTATTTCTGTTTCAAATATGAAAATTTATATTCCTTAACTATAGCTGATGTACTCAGTTTATGCCTGAATGCACCAAAGAGAGAAATAAAAGAAGACAGACAGGAGAAATAAAAGATAATTTGAAGAGAAATAGTCATGTTAATGTTTTAAATATACTTATTTAATTATCATGAATGCTTTAAATATCACAAAGGCAAGTACAAGGTCCTGCTCATGGGGAGGAATAACTCCATGCATGAGTACAGGCTGGGGACTGATCTTCTGCAGAGCAGCTCTGTAGAGTGTCATGGTGGATGACAAGCTGACCATGAGGCAGCAGTGTGCCCTCATGGCCAAGAAGCCCAACAGGATCCTGGGGTGCATTAAGAAGAGCGTCTCCAGTAGGTTGAGGGATGTGATTGTCCCCCTCTACGCTGCCCTAGTGAGGCCACATCTGGAGTCCTGTGTCCAGTTCTGGGCTCCCCAGGACAAAAGGGATGTGAAGCTTCTAGAGAGGGTCCAGCGCAGGGCTACATTGATGATCAGGGGACTGGAACATCTGCCCTATAAGGAAAGGCTGAGGGAGCTGGGCCTGTTCAGCCTGAAGAAGAGAAGACTCAGGAGGGACCCGTATGTAAATACCGTAAGGGAGGACATGAGGAGGATGGGGCTGACATTCTTTCAGTGGTGGCCACTGACAGGACTAGAGGAAATGGCCACAAACTGAAGCATCAAAAGTTTCACAGGAACTAAAGGAATAATTTCTTGACAGTGATGGTGATAGAGCACTGGAACAGAGAGGCTGTGAAATCTCCTTCTCTGCATTTAATCAAAACCCACTTAGACACAATCCTGTGCCACATGCTCTAGGTGACCCTGCATGTGCAGGGGGATTGCACTAGATGATCTTCAAAGGTCCTTTCCAACCTTAATGATCCTTGAAGTTTTAATGTAACACTGGCTTAACAGTATTTTCAGACTTGCATATCAATTAGTATTCACCCGTTACTTTTGCACAGTTGAAACTTAAGATAGAATATGTCCCTTACTTTCTTCCTATTTCTTACTTTTGAAGATATCTGAGTACTTTGAATAGGTCTGAATAAACTCCACCAAAAAAAAAAAAAAAAAAAAAAAAAAAAAAAAAAAAAAAATTATTTGGTGTTTGGCTGTTTGTTTAATCTATGTAATGGAAACAAGATGACAACAACAGCAACAACAACAAAAAACACAGATACTTATTAAGAATGAAAAGAGATAACTTGATTAACTTCTATCAGAATCCATACACAGACCAAAAACAAGACTTAGCCAAGCTTTCCAAATTTTAGTGACATGGATTTCTATTTTATTCTTGATCTGTGTTGTTAAACATATTCTAACTGAAGTCATGGAAGATAATATTTCTAAACTGAAAGGCCTTCA
>VZSG01000890.1:73616-112862 GCA_013398315.1 Nothoprocta pentlandii
TTTCAAAATATCATCTAGAAATCTTTAAAAGAGCAAAAAGATCACTGAAAGATATAGCCATCTCTGATTCTTTAGTGTATGAGGAAATATACTGGTGTATATTCCTGGTACTGGAAAGATAAGGACCACTCAGTAGCTGTTAATTCCTGTCTGAGTCCCAATATCCTTGTTACACTGACAGTAAACAGATCTTATGAAGAGATTGAAGAGATTTTTCTTCTTTTTAAAGGATCCAGTGAGTTTTATCCAACTCTGTAATAAATATTTTAGCTCTTAGAAAATTGTGCCCTTCTTGAGAAAAAGATGACATTGATACTCTACTTCAGAGTAGAGTATCAGACTTTTGTACCAAGACTAATTATTTTATTATACTTATTCTCTACTGCTTTCTGCATTTTCTAAAGTAAAAAATTGTTATATCATTAAATTCAATAATTACACTGAAAATATTCTATAGCTCCTATCCGTAGTATTTTTCTTTCTTCATGTTTTGTATCTTTAGTCATGCTACAAAATTCATATTCAAATTTTTGAAATTGCTATAAATTACAATAGATTTAGCTCAGTCTGAGTAGGGAGTGCTGTTTACCTGCAAAAAAATAGATAATACATAATGATCCAATAAAACAATAATATAAAAATTAGTCTTTGTGTCACCTTCATTCATTCCCTGTTTCATTCATTCCTGTTTCATTCACTCATTAGTCAAATGTGTCACTTTCATTCACTCCCTGTTTGCAAGTAAGTCTGCTTGAATAGTAACACTTTCAAGGTTTTTTCTTTTTTTTTTTTTTGAGGTACCAATTAGAGGTACCTATGAGGTACCAATTAGGTACTCTTCTTAGACTGTTTGCTGCTTCCTTTGAACTTTGTATTAAAGGTTTCAGTTCCGCAACCTTACAGATTTTTATTCTTGACTTGTTGCCACCTCCTCTCTGATTCATCAGAAAGGTTTAAATTGAATTGCATAAGTTCATACAGTAAGAAGGATGGAGATGCGTATATGGAAGTAAAGGATGATTAGGGCAGAAGGGTGAGATTACCATTCAAAAGTTTTGTTCAGCTATTCCTTAAATAATCTTTAAATCTTTAAAGAGAGCACGTGGTCTCTACATTTGGATTTTATTATTATTATTATTATTATTATTATTACATAAGATCAGTATCACTGAGTTCACACTCAGTTCAAAACAACTGGAATTCCTTTCAGTTTGAGTATCTGATGTCACAAAGCATAGCTTATATTATACTTTTCACACAAATAAATATATTTTATATTAAGATATTATGCTATTAAAAAAAATAATATACGTACCTATATATCTTATCCTGAAACCTTTCTTATTTGTGCCATGATCCGCTGACCACCGGAGAAATACCTCATGACTATTGCTAGTTATATTTAAAGAAGATGAATAGTCCCCACTGAGAGAAATGAGCAATGGGCTATGACTGTTTGGTCCTTGACATAAGCAAGAAAATAAAAAATAGGAGTTACAAAGTTTAAAATCACATACAGTAAATTATAGGCATACAGTTAACATACTTTAAAAATATAAAGAATATACCAAGCAAATGGTAAAATAATCACATTAAAATGTGGAAGTTAATATTACATGATATACAATGCAGAATGCATTTTTGTTCTGAAACAAAACTGTTTTTAAACATAACTAATGCAGTACAATCTTGAAGCACAATATAATCCAACAAATCTTTTTAGCACAACAAAACTGAAGATGTGCTTATTTAACTGCTTTTTTACACCTAAATCCATTATGGTATGCATAATCTGATTTGGGAGTGGCAACATAAATGTAATGTGAAAATACACATAAATATAGAAAGTATCATCCAAAGTTGTGCATCCTGTAATTACCATCAAACACCTCAAGTATATCAAATTCCTTTTCTGTCTGGAAGAACTCGAAGAACATGCTGATATTATAACCCTTTTCCACAGTAATGGTCCAAGCACACATCTGCAGATTTGGGTAGCTGTCAGGATAACCAGGGCTCAGAATGATTCCTGTTGAATCCAGACGCATTTCATTGGCTGGACAGAGCACTGTGAAATGGATTAATTGATTAAAATATATATATACATGTCCTCTATTTCTATGTGCCATATGATTTGGTTTGGCTTGCTTTTAAATATCTGCATTGTTCATTTTATTACTATAAATATAGAAAGTCTGACATTTAAGGAACAAAGCTGGTTGAAAAAAAAATCTAAAGTATATACATTAAAATATATGTTCAACCCTCAGAAATTGTTGATCCATGATATTGTTCTTCTTTCATTGTTTAGAAGACTTTCTAGAAGATATATTGGCTTTTTAGGCTGTACTCAAAAACTCAATTATTGCATCATTCAGAAAAAGAACTACCTTTTTTTTTATTATTATTTTTTTTTTAATCAACAGTAGTTCCTGGAGAGGTTCTGCAATGACACTCAACACTGGAGATACTGTATGATGTTTGCTTTTCAGACTCTAAATAAAGAGTAGTCGATCCCTCCTAAAAGCTCGAAGAAAGGACATGTGTACAGTGTACAATGCAGTACTATGCCAGTGGCCTAGAAATAGCAGACATAGTTCAGACTGACATGTTGTTGTTACTAATTAGCCTTGACTGTCAGTAGGACTGACTGGACAGGAAGTACAATTGTGCTAATGCAACTATCTTGCTTTTGGATCCAGAGAAACCTCACACAATGATAACTTATATATATATATATATATATATATATATAAAAATCTGTTTTCAGTCTCCATACAAAGTATAATGCCATTTTACCAGATGAAGGACAGAATTTCTCAAAATCAAAGTCTATCAGTCAAGACATCGGTGTTCTCTTTCTGAAAGTGCTACAGACTTTCAGGCTGATTTTAGGAAACCTTATAAATAGGTCCAGCAGGTGGCTATATGATAAAAGTAGCTTGTGAAAAAATAAAGATAAAAAAAAATAAAATAACAGCCTGGGGTGTATATATATATATATATATTAAACTCCATACTCTTATTTATCCTACAGTTAAGCATAATGGATATATAACTGCATCATATATGTTATGTACACACAAATTACATCTACAGATCACTTTTTTATAGGACATATGCAACATCCTATAAACTTTTTTATAGTAAAAAAGTAAAACTTTTTTTTTACTTTTTAGTTACATTTACTTGTGTTAACGTTGTTAATGTTTAGTTACATTTTGAAGCCTCTGAAATTGGGCACTCTCAATTTCAGACAACCTGATGTTTTCCTCCTCCTAAAACAAGGACAGATTACTTCCCAGATGACTGAATCTAAGGCAGCTGAAGAAGAATCTTAAAGAAATGAACCCTAAAACTCTCAACTTCTTCATAGCTGACAGCCTTTTTCCCAAATTCAACTCTAGGGAAGAAGACAGGGGACATGCTTTACCCTGGTCTCTAAAACACTGTTGGGAAAGGCTGGACCCCACAACATGAGAGTGTCTCCTGCAGGGATGAAAGAAGACATTTGTTCCATCCCTGCTGGCTTGTTCAGCAGACCTTACTTTCATCTCTTTCCTAAGAGTTGTTTTCTTATTTTCAACACCACAGTCTGCAGTTATTCATCTCCCACCTACAGCTGTGCTGGAAAATATAAAACAACTCTAGCTGTATTAATCATTGAAGTTCAAGGAAGGATAGACAATGCTAGCACAATAAATGGCTACTTGTGAAAAAAAAATATATATATATATATATATTTTTCAGCCAAATCAGGTTAAAGGGACACAGAGTATGACGGAGACTTGATTGTCATTTATTTCATTGGGTCTATGCAGTACAATAAACAACAGAACAGAGTGTTTGAAGCAGTGAACCTGTATTTGTACACTGATCTGTTCAGGTTAATGGACCTGATAATTCACAGTTCTGCCCAGAACTAAAGTTGCTATTTACCTCCCACTCTTCTGTACTTGAAGTACTGGATTTAGCTTAATATCTCAGTTTTGTTTTACTTTGTCAAACAGAAGAGGTTCACTTGTACTCTGAGCATTTTCTCTTGAATTGGGAAGTACTTCACTGGAGTATTATCATGAAATTTTTGATAAACTAATTAAAAACAGTTGATATTATCATGTTACTGAAACATCTTTCAAGATATGCTTTTATTTTAGAATGTATTTATTAGTAACCTACACTTTATCCAGGGCTGAAAAAATCTTAACAGAAGGCTAAAAATCTGGTAGTCTGCAAAACTAGTAGTTATATACAACTGAATGAATAGTCAGCCCTCACACACACAGAAACAAAAATAATGTTTTTTTTTTTTTTTTTTCAGAAGCAGTGAAAGAAGTGCTGTCCTACTAAACATAACAATCAAGCTATTATTTTGGCTTCGTACAATTTTCCACATAAGGTGGGACTGGTTTGGCTTCTAAGAATCAAGCTTCTAAGTCATTGGATTTTACAGAGAGAGAAACAGCTCACAGAAAATCAAAGAAAGCAATAAAAATCTTCTTACATTAATAAAACTCAAATAATAGATAAGAATCTGACCATATATTTTAAAATACCAATTTCAAAAATACAAACTTATTGCTGTAAAAAAAACCCCAAAACTTACTCCCCATGTTAGTCTCAATCAATAAAGAAAAAAAAATAGCTTTAACACTTCCTTACTACAAGAGAATAAATGAAGTTCATTAGTCTATTTCCTGGCTGTCAAGACCAAACTGGACCAATGGTGATCCAGACTTTATCAGATGAAAGAAATGCTCATTTTCAGTAGATGAAAGAACTCCTCTCAAACTTTTATATATACATTTATATATACATATATATTTATGTGTGTGTGTGTGCGCACGTACATACGGTATGACAAAATTCTACTCTGGCATAACACATCACATCTCAGCTTAACAAGAACTTGTTTAAACTGTGAGATGGTGGTGGTTGTCCAAACTGTAACCTTGTTTTAACCTTAAAAATGAAGTATTGGCATATTTATTAAGAGTTTGCAAGGAAAGGTAGAAAATATAGACACATGTGCACACATGTACATAAAAACATCATTCTTTAGCATTCACTGAATAAAAATGTAAAATATTTAAATTGCACTTTAAACCAATAATAATTTCATGATCTCATTCTTCCAAATATATGCTATGTTGTAATTCAGCATTTTTAAAAATTTCATATGAATTGTCTGACTGATACATTGTGGAGAAAAAGATAGAAACTTCTACACCTTTCTTTTAGACATGCATTCACTGTAACAAACAGTGATAATATTAATAGTGTCAAAAGGTTTGAAATAATTTTACTGCCATTTTATGTAAAGAGGAAATGAAGGGTAGTTTTCAGTTGGTCTAGAAAAGAGGAGGACAAACCTTGACAAGTAGGTGGTGCTCCATCCATTTGAAGTCTTTCTCCTAGTCGACAGGTCAGAATCTCACTACCAACCAATGTAAAGCCTGGTTGACATTGGTACCTTATTATGTCTCCTGTTGGATAAAAAAGAATACCATTAAGCAGCAATTATCTAGGACTTCTGACTTTGAAAACATTATTGATTAATGAAGTTCTTGCTGACATACATAATGGACAAAATGACCTCTGGCATAAACAACTTAGACTGATCAGTTTAAGCAAATGTTGTGGTAAATGAGCTTTGTCACACAGACTATGCTGCATCTATCACTGACTAACCCCAATATTAGCTGGATAATATGCCTAGCTTTAATGGATGCCAAACAAGCTTGTATCCATAAAGCTTTAAGTGACATAGTTCATTGGACAATCACTGTGGAACCAAATAAGAAGTCAAGATAAAGTCTATAAAATTACATGAATACTTTCTTAAGTTGAAAAGAAAATATAGTTTCTTATTCTGACCATGCCAAATTCATTTATCATGAATTAAATGTATTTCTTATGTTCTTTTTCCCTATAAGACGGTAGGAATTACTGACTTTATCTTGCCTTTTTATTTGGTTCCACAATGATTAACCAATGAATTATATCACTTAAAGCTTCAGTCATAAAAGTAAAAATGACTATAACTCAGTAGTTCTTAACAGCTTAGCTAGAGCAAAAGACAAAAATATAGGTAAAAGAACAGAAAAGAAAAATATAGATGATTTTTTGCCAACAATTATTAGCAAATTTAAGAATAAATTGATGTTTTTGCCATAATGTAAGCAGAAACATGCAGTCTAACATCCCATCCAACATAGACACACAGTGAGACAAAACAGAAAGGCAATATTTCAATATTGAAGGATATGTGGCTAAGTAGTGTTATTAACAAAGCTTCTAAAGTTAGAATGCCATCCCTTCCTTGGATTCTCTTAAATTTGTTGTTACTCCTCATCTCACAAAACCATAATTGAGGTATGAAATATATCATCACCAACAATTTTTTTAATTAAAAATAAATTTATTTTAAAAATTCTAACTAGGAAAGTTTTTATAATAAAAATATTTCATTGTTGTTTCTTCCAAAAATAGTTTAATTTCTTATAGTATTATATAAATAATAATTTTTATTAATATGCATTAAATGTATTCATGTATTAAAATCTTAGCTTTCAAAATAAAATGGCATGTTTTATACTAAGCATTATAGAGAATTTATTTTAAAATGCACTTAATTGGAAACAAGTTACTGAGATGCTTGAAAGTGATAGCTGAAAAAGCTATTACTCTATAGTGAGGAAGAGTGGAGGTAGAGATTATATTTTCAAATATAACAAATTCTAGTCATGATTTGCCTCCTGAAAAACAATAAATTTATGTTCATAGCAGTCATGGTTTTTATTTTTTCTCACATTACCTATTTCAAATTCATCATCCTCAGTCAAAATTTCAGCATTTGGTATATTTGTTGGAGGTTGGCAGACTCGAAGTTGGTAGGCTGCGTAAAGGAAGATAGCACAGTTAATATTTCCATATTTCCACTGTCAGTAGAGTCACACAAATGTAACTGTGTTAATACTCAAGGTAACAAGATAAAAATAAGCAATTATTTTAGAAATTTTAACAGAATAAAAAAGAATGAAAGCATTAGCATAAGTATCAAAAAATGAAAAAGTGGAAGTTGAATTCACCTTAAGTAGCTACTGAATTTTAAAATCAAAATTCCCTTCATTAATAATCGATGAAGTCGTAGAAGCAGTTGCAAATTTTCCAAGTTAAACATTAAAAAAATGCAGGAGTTTGATTTATGCAATTACTTTCCTTGTTTACAAAAGTTATCCTTGATATATTTTTACTCCTGAACTCTTCCTCTCTTGACACCACTCATAAAGAAAACAAGTGTAAAATGACTGTGGAATAAATGTCTGAAAAGGGAGGAACCTAAAGAGAAACGAGGGCCTAACAGAAGTTTTGGTTCTACAGAAGCTTGCTTGGAGTGAGACAAAGATGCCACTTCCAGGATCGTTGGTAGGCACAGACTCTGCTCTTTAATGGTTCCCTAGACACAATCTGCCCTCCTCACAGCTACAAAGAGAAGTAGTGGAGGGTGGAGCGGAGTGAAGACACCGCGGTCAAACTGTTGTATTCCTTGTGCTGGGCTGCTGAAAGAGTGCACAGTAGCTACCCAGCGAGAGATATATGAAAAGATGTTTAGTGCTGAGCCACCAAGAGTGGCAAATCATTCCTATTGATGAACTTTGCTTGAACTTTTCTCATCATAATGCCAAAACACACCTCCATCCCCAAAGTTATCCGCCTCCTAGGTACGACCCCTCCTCCCTGAGGATGCACTCTAGATTTTCAATTGACTGTATCTTTAAATGAATGCAAGAGACTTTTTCACCAATCAATAACAATATTAAGTATGACTATAAGCTCCACCTAAATGTCAGGAAATGTCACTTAAGCTCCACCTAAATGTAAGGAAAAAGGATAAAAGATGAGTTATGGAGGGAAGATGCTGGAAGAAAAGATTCCATTGTAACTTCTGGTTGATGGGCTGATCCCCTTTTCCTCCCCTGAAGTCAGGATGCTGCCTGAGGAAACTCAAGATTGACAGCCTTCTTCCATCTTCTAGGGTGAGTGATGAATGTATATTTGTACATCACAGCTAACTAAAAAATCTCACGTTGTAGTAGAGAATTTCCTGTACTGACATTTGAAACCTGCTTTGCAAATGTTGCATTAGAAAAAAAATTATGCTATTTGTGAACTCAACTACTTGTTTGGAAGGCGATTGGACCCAGAGTCGACAGACTGTTCGTGAATCCAATACTGCTAGAGTCAGGCATATAGCTAACACAGTATTTGATATCTCCTTCCCTCCTTGCCACCACCACTTCCAACTGCAACAAAGATGAAATAGGCCACCAAGTATAATTATTTATGGGCAGAAGCATTTTGAATGAGAAATAGATCAAAAACTTGTAGATAAGATCAGAGAGAAATAAATCCTCTGAAATTAACAAATCAGAAGCTACTTATTATGCTTCAGATTCTCCTAAGATATTATAGTAGTGTCCTGTTGACTTACCACTTTCCTTAGAACTTTCCTTAGGACATCAAAATATTCCTAGCTAATGAATACTCATATATTGATAGAGGCAAATATAGGCACATATATTGATAAAGGCAAAGAGTCAGCCCATTCTTCTCACACTGCAACATGCAATTTAGATAACCAGGCCTACAAGTGAAATTCTGAAAACTCCTGCTCAGTCCTAGTGGAATCTACCCTTCATAAACAAACTGAATGTTGTTCCTGCCGTTTCTTTGTTGTGGACATCTTTTGTTGTTTCTGTAAAATTCCTCTAATCCTCCTGGTTTTTTATCTGTTTGTATCTTGGTCTACCTTCTTTAAGGTAGAACTCTAGTCTGAAAATCTGAGAAAATTTCAGAAAATAGACTGTTTTCTATGTTGCCTGAGTATCTAAGGGCACTCTTGCTGCTGAATTTGTTTCCCTGTAATAAGAGGAATGGAAGAGATTCTTGGTCTAAAATAAGTGAAACAATGCAAAATGTGCTCTAAGTGACCTGAGCGATCTAAGTGGTCTGAGCAGGGAGGCTGGAACTACATGGTCTCCAGAAGTCCCTCCCAACCTCGAACATTCTGTGATTCTGTAATGTGTTAGTACTTAACTTCACTCAAAATAAATTGGAGGCTTGGCCTCCAATCTCACTTTCAAAAAGATTTAACATCAGTTAATAACTATAAAACATAGTTCACTTATATTTTGTCTCTGGAAGAAAAGCACTTTCTTCATACTATTTGAATATCTCACAGAGGCTGAATGCCACACAGAAATACTTAGATTACACAGAATTTTGGAAATGTTGTAAAGACAGTGAGAAGATATGCTCCTGGAATTACAAGGTCCTCTTTTCTTATGAAGAATCCTATGGAAATGCACTTTTTTGTTTGTTTGTTTTGTTTTTATTTTTGTTGTTGTTCTCTTCTTTTGCTTGAGTATTACTAAGTTTAATGTGGTAATGTGGTTAAGAAATTAGTCTGTTTTGGTCACTCATTAGTCATCCAAACATTTACATTACTTTAATGCTAATCATAGCAGGGTGCAGTTCTGGGCTGTCTCCAGTATAAGAGGAACATTGAGCTTCTAGAGAGGGTCCAGTGCAGAGCAACAAAGATGATGATTAAGGGAGTGGAACATCTATTGTACAAGGAAAGACTAAGTGAGCTAGACCTGATTAGACTACAGAAAAGACTGAGAGGAGAGCTGATCAATACGTACAAATACCTGAGGGAAGAAGGTAAAGAGGATGGGGCCAAATTCCTCTCAGTTGCAGCCAGTGACAGGACAAGGCATAATGCTTACAAGTTGAAACATCAGATCTACATGTGCATGTGCATCTGCATGTGAGGAAGAACTTCTTTACTGTGGGGGTGACAGAGCACTGAAACAGGCCCAGAGAGGTTGTGGATTCTCCTTCTCTGGAGGTCTTCAAAACCCACCCGGATGCCACCCTGTGTCACATGCTCTAGGTGTCCCTGCTGGAGGAGGGGGGTTGGACTAGTTGATTTCTAGAGGTCCATTCCAACCTCAACCATTTTGTGATTCAGTGATTCTGTAATTTTTGGAAAAAGTAATAAAGATTTTTTTTTTCTAGTTTTAATTCCAAAAATAGTCAGTATAGACAGTGAAAAAAATTACTTGTCACACTCACCATGATAACTAAGTACAAAAAAGCCACTGGTAGTAAAGTCACTGTGGAACTTGATCAGAATCTGATTGGAAGTGCTGTAGACTGATTCTAATGCAGTGTTGCCACTGAATTGTCCAATCTGAGGAGAAGTTTGGTCTGGTCCATCCCTAAAGAAAAAAAAAAAAGGATTTAAAAAGTTGAACTATGCAAAATTTATATAAAAAATAAGGATATTGAAGAAAATGTTCTCAGAGAAGAGGGATTATGAGTTTGTCCAAGCAGCATGCGTTTTTTATTCAAAGTAGTCATTTTTCTGCATGTTACTCTGAAATCTTAAATTATCTAAAATCAGACAAAACAGCTTAAGGGCTGCAACTCTTCTGAAATACAGTAGTAGACTGAAGTATAAGAATGACTTGCTTACATAGACACCAAAAATTATTAGAATCCTATATTCTCCATTTTACCTTTTGGAAGTAATCTTTTTTTTTTTTTTTTTTTCTAAAAAAAATTGTAGTGGCCTTATTATGATTGGGTTTGTGATACTGCTTCCTCACATTGCTATGAACTCTCCTCATGTTTACACATGAAAGCTTTTAAATATGGATATTAGGAAGAAATAAACCTCATATCGTTCATCTTCCCTATCTTTTGGATTTCGTTATTACTAGAAAAAATAATACATAAATAACATTATACCTTAAAAGATGTTGGCTGAATATTGGCTTTACTAAAAATAAAAATGCAGATTCTCTACTAAGTGTAAGATTCTACTTGAAATCTATTTAAGAATCTGCTTTAAATTATATTTGTGAATACAGATTTTACTTATAATTTTTATTTTAACGATTTTATTTTCAGAAAGTTTCAACTGAAAGTGTTTTTATTTAACTTCACAATTAAAGAAGTTGCATGAAGACAATGTCTCTGTTTTCCTTTTATTGATGTTGAAGAACATCGTAATAAAACTACTTATTATCACTGTTTTCTTAAGCGTAGTTACTTCTTTTCGTTGGTAACAATCTATTTTATCTCATTGTAATTTTCTTGATTAATAAACTGGTAAGACACACTGTTATTGTTTTCAGATGCTTAAAACAATAGCTAGGTAATGTCATATCCAGTGAAAACTAGAGAATAATGCATTGGGAAAGAGGGAATATTGCAAATTACTCACTGTCACTAGACAAAACAACAAATGTCAAGGGAGAAATTGCAAAGATATTCTCTCTAATCCCTATTTTGTTACACTGTGTCACAAGAAGATTAAATAAATGCCAATAGTGTTTTCTTACCAGACAGTTATGAAATCATATATTGGCTCTGTTTGGAGAACTGTGAAATTGATGTAGATTCCATTCCCAGGTGGTACTCTTACAAGCCAGAAGCAGTCTTGAAAGTTTGGATACTCATCAGGGTATCCTGGAGAATATATGGTGCCATTCATTGCTGTTATATTTCCTCCACAGAGAGCTATAAAAAAAGACATTAGTTTTCAAAAGCACTAAATGCTTTTTGCACTCTTAGACTACCTGAAATCTATACTTTAAAACACATCTACTACACTGTAACTAGATCATGTAAAACATCATCACTGCTTGGAAAAGAAAGATTTTACTGTTTCGCAGTCAGACATCCACTTCTGACAAATAGCTCAAATCTGTTCATTTTGTTTTGCTTTGCTTTTAAGAGTAATTCTAATAGTATAAAGACTATCTGAAATGCATCTAAAGTGCATTAGACACTGAGTCAGCTCAGCGACCACACAAGCGCAGGCCATAAGATACTTTGTTATATCTTTGTTTAAATTCCACCTCCAAATTAGANAAAAAAAAAAAAAAAAAAAAAAAAAAAAAAAAAAACCAAAAAACTAAACAAAACATAGGATTTACTGCCATTATTGTCACATGAAGGTATCCAACCAGAATTATCAGGTAGGAGAAGAGATATGTATTTCCCAAGAGACATAGTAGTAGATAAAGACTTTCTTTCTGAAACTCTTTAAGTGTGGTCATTTTAAACCTCATCCAGTGCAAGAATGAACATAAAGGTTTTGGACATTGATTACTGTGCATTTCAGGCAAACCACTAACTCATATTCTGTGATTTTCTCTACAGGTGTTTCAGATGTATGTTGAATTAAAGTATTTTTCCTTTTTTACCATCCTACTCAAATATAAAAAATAATGTAAAATAATGTAAAAAGTTAATATACTTTCAGATCTTTCATAAATATCAAAACATACATAGAAACTACTTCAGATAGCATTGTAGTATAGTTCTATTTAATACAATCTTTGATTTTTTATTTTTTATTTTTTACTGATAAGACAGAACATAAGCATGGTCACTTACAGTTGGGAAAATCAAGTACTGAATCCATTTTTCCTGACTCAGTACAGAACTTTAAATCTAGAGCACTACCTTAATCAAAAAGGCAGCTCCATATTCCAGAATTTCAGAGTAATGTTTCAGATGTTAAAACCTTTCAGAAATATATTTACTCTGATCTCAGTCTTCAAGGACTTCGTATTTCTATGAAGATTCCATGAAAATTTTGCCTTCTCCATAAAAAAAACCCAAACAAACAAACAAACAAACAAAAAACCCTGCATACCTCCTATGCAAAGACTACTTGATAAAGGAAGAGTCTCTTTAAATTCAAAAGCAGAAACAAATTAACTGTTTTTAGGAAGAGTTACAGATGAAGGGTTCTTGTGGTCATTTAGTACATACCCTCACATCTAGGCAGGGGATGATTCCAGTTACGGCTGATGCCATGAAGACAAGTCAAAGCTGAATTTCCAATTAAGGTGTATCCAGGAAAACATTCAAATGAAATAGTTTGTCCCACAGTAAAGTCATTCCCAATAACAAAACCATTACGAAATGGCCGAGGATCAGGACAGCTTTGTAGCTGATAGGCTGAAATAAATTATAATAATTGGAAAATAACATCAATAAAGTGCAAATTTTGATTATATTTTCAAGAATATATATTTTTATTGGAGGAAAAGAAGAATTTCACAGATATTTCATATCTCTTAAGTTCCATCACAGCAGCAAATAAAATCATTGGTCCTATACCAACAGAAATATAGCAAAACATTTCAGCAGCAATTCTGGAAATGCCCATAAAAATTATTTCAGGATTCCAAATTTCATAGAGGAATCACTATAAAAGTTTAAATAAACTTATGTCTCTTATACTTTCAAAGTATACAGACACAGAAAATAAAATACAGCCTAAAGACTTTTGGAACAGAGTCCCTTTCAAGATGAAAATAAAACCAGCTTCTTAAATTTATCTTTTAATTATAGTTACTACAGCATATAAATACAGTATAATCCATTACAGGAGAAAAGAGAGTAGAAAAAGAATAGACTTCTTGTGTTCATAAGTCTTCAAAAATATAGGCATTTGATTAGCTCTTGAGGACTGCAAATTGCTTCCAAGTGCAATACAGCTTCATTAAAATTGAGCCAGGCACTAAAAACTGAAAAGGCTACGGAGGAGTTCCTAAACCAGAAGCATGTGGGAAAACTTATGTGAAGACTTCAGGAAAACTGATGTGGAGTCATGAGAGTGATGAGGCGACATGCATCACCGTATCTCCAAAAAAAGGTAGCAGGAAAACAAACAGTAGTTTCTCAATGCACAGGGAAGGCAATCTGCTCACTTGCAATGCAAGTGGACTTGTGCATGTAGTACAAAGGAACAAAATGTAAACAAAAATAAGTATTTTTATATCAATGTCTAAAATATACTATGTGGAAACTAGAATGTTTTAACCAGTCAACTACCGTGATGTGAAAAGCATCTCTCGGAGCCACTGCTCTGTGCCAGGGCTGCAGTGCTGCCAGGCGACTTTACAAGAATGACAGGGTAGGGATTTCCAGGTGGACAGCAACACTATGTGTAAAGAACTATATGAACTTTTATATCAGAAAGATATTAGCAAGATATCAGAAAGATATATTAGAAAGATATTATCAGAAAGATATTAGAAAAAAAAAGGCAAAAGAGAGCACAGTCGAATACTTATAGGTAAAAAAATAAAGTGCTAGCAATATAACTGTACTATTAGCTACAACTTCATAATATAGCAAACTAGAGTGAACAGGAAATGTTAAATAAGATTAGAAAAGCTGAAAATATGGGACAGGAAATAATAATGTGCAACCTAGATACCCACATATGGACCTCATCGTCCTGACATGAAGAAATCAAATTGTTAATATAGCAAATAATGAGGGAAATATAAAAATGAGGTAATGCAGACTGGAATCTGTTCATTAATGAGGTATTAAATGATCAAGTGAAAACATGAACTATAATTCAAAATAAAAAGCTATGAGTGTGGTCCTAAAAGTGACTTAATAAGACAGCTAGGGAAGTTGCCATAGAGAAAAGATTGGGATTTTGGTCTGCCTTTTCTAAGTCTAATAATAAACAGCAGGTCAAATATAAACAGAAAATTAAGAGGGTAGAAATATAAATTGAAAAATTAGAAGGTCTTGGAGAGATTCCCAGACAAGAAACAATGTTTGCAACGGACAGATCTTAGGGTACTAGAAGCAAATACAAAAATGTATTAGACTAAATAGATAGGGCAAAAGACCATGAGCAGATGGCATTCATCCAGTACTTCTGACCTAAGGTGTATATCCTATCATTTTAGGCTCTGTGTTAGGTTAGAGTTTTGTCAATGTAAATATCATCTGTAATCAAAGTTTTAGAAGGGATCCTTGAAATTACAGATCAATGAGTCAGACTTCCATTACTGGTAATAAGGCAGAGTCTACAGTAGAGAATAATATCACTGAGCGCGTGGATAAACATGGTGTCTTGGGCAAGAGATAGAGCTCTATAATAGGGAACCTTTCATCACTAACTCTGTTGTTTTATATAGATGTCAATGAAGACATATACAAAGGCAATCTATACACAAATATACAAAGGCAAGGACAAAGGCATATATACATATACATATACATGTGTACATATACATTATATATATATATACACATATATACACACACACACACATATATACATATACATGAAATACATGTATGTACGTATATGTATATATACATATATGTATATACATGAAATATACAAAGGCAAGGACACAATACATTTCCAAAATATTTTTTGACACGATACTACAGAAAGGCTATTAAAAATGTGAGCTGCCATAGAACTGAAGAAAAAGTTCTTTAAAAGAATGAAAGTTGGTTAAAGTAAAATATAGGTTGAGAAGTCATCAGCAGATTTCTCAACGAATTGTTACTGAGCAGTTTTGCTCAAAATCTTCATCAGTAACCTAAGAGATTAAGCAGTGTAATTTCCAAGTCTGAAGATGATGCTAAGCTCTTATGGGCAGTAAAATGCTGTCAGTGAGGAATTCCAAGAGGATCTCACAAAATTAGGTCTGCAGAAATAGGTCTGCCAGATGAGCTTCGACATAGATAAATAAAATTTAATCTCTAGCATAAATCATCCATACCTTTGCATGGTTGACCACAGAACTGACAGTTTTTTTCCTGACACTTCAGAAAAGATATTTCAGAGTCATTAGTTCACTTTTCTGAAACTGATGCAATGTGCAAAGGTAGACAAAGAGGCAAAAAAAAAAAAAAATGCTGCATGTGATCAGAAAACAAATACTGGAATCAATATGAATAGGTGTAATTTTACTGATATATAAAACCTTGGTGTGTCTGCATTGTGAGTACTGTGTACATTTCTGGTCTCTGAATCACAAGATAGTGGACTTGATCACTAAAGTGAACAAAGGATGAAAATAGATGGAAGCAGCTGCTTTCCAAGGAGATACAAAAAAAACTTGGACCTCTACAGTTCAGAGGGCAGAAGACTCAGGGGAATATGACTTTTGTGGAGTTTGTTCTACAAATTTGTTGCCTCAGCAGTTTTTGCAGACAGAGAGTACCAGCAAGCTGACAGAAAAAAAAGAAGGCTTAGTCAAATTCAGGGACAAGTACACATAGGGAGTGAAAAAAGGCTTGGGAAGTGCTCTACACTCAAATATTTTTACCAATACAACCAATGTGGATGCTAGGGGAGTACAACCATAATGGAATATAGAAATTTGTTAGATATCTTCTAGCTAACTAGCTAACTTTGTTCCTAAATGATTTTCCTGTTGCCACTAGGAGCCCATGCTGAGCTAGAAAGAACATTAGTCTAACAAAAAAAAAATACATTCAAATGTATATATACATATGTAAATATATACATTCATTTAAGAAAGGGGGAAAAGAAGACTGACTGCAATTTTACTTCTGATATTTTTCTCAGAATATTTCACAAATAAAAGGTGCTATCATGAACTACAGGTTCTTTCATGAACTATGGAGAAAGTAAGTGAGAAAGTAAGGTTTGAATATAAGCAACTTTCATACATCTCGGTGTATTCCAAGCCATGCCTTCCTATTACAGAACTGAGGACAAATATATTATAGAAAACCTGCAAAATCTGAACAGTACACATAAGGTGTATGTTTTTCTAAGAATCAGTTATCTTAGGTGGTTATAAATACTGAGAGAATTTTTTTTGGAATTCTTTGCTTACAAACAACAGCATCTCCAAAATGGTCACTATTATTATTAATAATAGCAGTTATATGCATGTTTTTTTCTTTACAGTCTTTCACTGCTCTTCTTATCAGTAGATTGTAAATGGCCCTTACCCCAACCAATTAGATTGTATCCCAAATAAGAACTGAGTAACATCTTACCAGGCAGTTAAGGTCATAAATTGATTTTAACTATGAAAGCTCACACTTTTACGGGGGCTCATTTCCAGAATGCTATATAGAGTTCAAGTCAATTTGCACTTGCTACTATTGAAAGTTTAACAGAAGATGGCTATAAAGTAAAATCTCTCAAAATCATCCTCTGGTGCTATTCATATCATGAAAACAGGCACAGCTTAAAAACTTCATTTGAACTTTCCCTGTGAACAATGTTGATTTAATTTCTCTGAAATGAATCCGCAACTACATGAACAGAACTATGATTTAGCAGTCTTTGCCAGCTCAGTAGGACCAAACTGATTTGAATGAAAAAATAACTTTTAGGGGGAACTGATTTCTAGGTCAGGATAATCTAGGCTGAGATTTCTAGGTTGGGATAATTCTGGAATAGTCTATTCTGATCCAGTGTTCTAAAACAATATTTAGATCTTTCCCTTGATAGAATCCAACACATAAAATTGTGATTCCTTACAATGATCAGATAATGGCGATGTTTATTTTGTAAACCCACACAACTCAACTCCAATAAAATTCAAATATGAGAAATTATCTGTTCATTTAGATTTCTACTGTTTTTTAAATGATCACATTTTTTCCCTTTCTAAATTGCATACATATCTCTGAACAGTCCCCACATATAACACTTTGAATAAACAAGAACTTTTATTTTATGATTTTCTTTCAGGAAAGATAAAAAAAAAAAAAAAACTGACTTTAAGAGTTATCTTGTTCTCACATAAGAATATCAAATCTCTCACCCTGGTACACAATATGAAATCCTTGTTTGTTCTGTGAATAATCGCTGTGAAAGTACAAACTTGTTTCATGAGTTGTGCTGAACAGAGAGGCGGGTAACTGAGGACCACTTAGTCTCCCAATAACAGTGCTAGTTTCTGTAGATCCACTCCTTACTTCTAAATAATCATGTATGGTCTCTGTTGAAAAATTCACAAATTGCAAATGAACACCTGAAAAACAATGAACAAATAAAAGCCATTGGTATCAATATCAGGAAGGAAAATAAGGTGTATATATTTTATATGCTAATGATATAAAAAAATTAAACAGAAAAATTGAATGGAAATTCATGTGTTATGCTCCAAGATAGATTCCCAAGGATTCAATGACAGACACTTTCCTTATTTATTACTAATTTTAAGGGGCAAGTGAGATAGCAATGTGAATGCTGAGATACTAACTTGATGTAAGGCACTGAACTGTAAGTTATTGTTAATTAAATGGTACTTTTTAGCAAAAATTGTTTTTCGGGTATTTTGACCATCTTTAACTGCTGAATGTAGGACACATTCAATTTAATTAAAACTTTCCTGTTTTCAACTGCAAACAACAGTCTTCTTTCCATTAAAAGAAAAAAATGCTTCTTGTGCCACAAAGGAGATAACAACTGAGTGACTGTCTTAACCTAGAGACAGTGGCATTTCAGTGGTACATAAACTGTCATCTATCTGTTCATATACAGATGTGAATATATTTTTATAAATATGTATGTATACACATGCATATATAAAGCAAATTGTAAATATACATATATACACACATATATATGCATATATACACTATATATATGGATATTATATAATGACAATGAGGCAAATTGTACATACGATAGGGATTATGCATATATAAATACATATTATTTGGGGCTCTGAAGTAATGACATTATCTAACCATCATTCATTCTTTCACTAGAAATTAGACATGCTGTTCATTTATTTAATTCCTCTCACACTCTGGCATATATTATCCTTGTCAACAGAAATTTCTGATTATTTGACTCAGGAAATTACTTTCTTAGGAATAGAAAAGGAGCATGCTATCTAGTAGCAAGTTATCTCTCCTAACCAGATGATGGGTTATAATTATTACTTGACAGGAGAAAGAGGAAATGTTCATCAGCAGAGAAGATAGAGGGTCCTCTAAATATTTTATTAAGATTAAAAAAAAAAAGAGATTTTTTATTTATCTCAAGTGCACTAGTGCTACTATGGAATGATAATGCAGCACTTTCATTAAAAAGGTGATTGAGCACTGCTGATATTTCTGGCAAAGATAATAAACAGAATTTCACATAACATTGAAAGGAAAACATATAATGTCAAATTAATTATTGAAAAGTCATAAATAATTTTGTAATTATTAAAAAAATCATGCCATTCAACCAGCATGTAAAGAAGGAACCCAAGCACACATGCTCCTACATATGAACCAGAAGTTTTTTTTAAAAAAGGGGGAAACTGCAGCTTTGAATAAAGATTTTGCAATGGTGTATACATGGGAAACTTACAGAAAATCAATGAGTGTCCAGTGTGTTATCAGGTCATAAAGTACAGGTAAAAAGTTAGAAGTGATTATGACAAAGAAATGGGTGCAGTAGACTTAAGAAAAAGCATAAAAATCAGATGACATGATAATTATCAATGTGGAAGGTAACATAGTATGGCCATAGATGTAGAAATAGTCAAAGTAAAGTTTTAGGACTATATACAACTTGTCTGTTGCAGTCAGAAAAATCAGAGCGGCTACAAGTTAACAGAAAACTTGAATTACTGAAGTACAGATGAACTATATTTTTTCTCATTAAAACTTAATATTTAGGGACAATTAGTAATTGTTTCTTAAAGTATATGGTCAGAGATCCCCAAGAAAAGAAAAGCATGTCTCTGCTTGTTCAGAATCTGGCTTATATGTTTTTGTCAAAAAGCTGCCTCACAACAGTAACCATAATGGACTGAAATGCATCTGGCTGCGTTTCTGCTGAAGAGGACCTGCTACACATAGCTGAATTGATTTGATGTCAGTGACACTTTCACTTTGAGTGAGAGGATTGAACACTTCGATAGGGAGGCTTTCAGAGATTCCTCCAAGAACATTTCTGTACTCTGATATTTACCTCAGAATTGCAAAGAAACTTAATGATAAATAACTGAATTCTTAAATGTATCTTTATCCTGTCTGTAGTGAGAACATCTGTGGAAGATCTGTAGAGGAGCTGGGTGACTGGTAGAGTATGCGACAGCTGCCCCAGAGGGTGCTTCCTACACCATACTCAAAACACTTCTAGCTTGGACAGGCATATTCTGTTTTGACAGCAATGCCTAGTTACTTTGCAGTCAGTAGCTACCCAAGGTTATCACAGCTGAGATACTACCACTGTTCTGGTAGATTTAATATGCCTTTAGGATATAGTAATTTGAGTCGTGCCTGGCTGTCACAGAATATCACAGAATCACAGAATATTCAAGGTTGGAAGGGACCTCTAGAGATCACCTAGTCCAACCTTCCCGCTCAAGCAGGCACACATAGAGCATGTGGCACAGGGTAGCATCCAGGCAGGTTTTGAAGGCCTCCAGAGAAGGAGACTCTGAATGCAGAGGTGTCCAAACTCTGCATTCAACAGTCTCCCATCGATTAGCCCTGCATGCAGCTGGTTCCTGTGGTTTCCTCCACAGTTAGAAGTGAAAGTCCTGTCTTAAATCTACGTTGTTTAAACCCTCATGAACATGAGCATCTCTCTGCATCAATATTCAACCCTCTTTCTTACCTTGCAGTCACACTGTTTTAAACTGATACTCTCTTGGGTTAAAATACTTTTGGTAGCTATTTACTTTTGCTGATTTTTTAACCTTGCTAAAAGAAATCAAGTCTGTTTAGCTAGAAAATTATGCTTTACTTTAATTTAGCAATTTTATCTTTATCAGAAAATTGCACTATGCCTTCAATTAAAAAAACAAAAAAACAACAACAACAAAAAAACAGGGTTTTCTTTCTTTTCCAATATGGATAAACTCTTTAAATGATTTAAAACTGTGTCGACCAGGAATAATATCTACAATATTTTAAAATCTACATTCAGTGTTTGAAGCTAAAAAAGAAGTAAAATGAATCTGCTAAAGAGCACATACCAAAACCAATAGGCAGTCTTATTGTCCATGTACAATCTAAACTGCTGGGATAGTTGCCAGGAAATCCAGGGCTAAGGATCACTCCACTGAAGTCTGACATGGCACCACCACATTGTGCTGCAAAAACAACATTTTTTAAAGGAATAAAAATGAGCTAAAGCTCAATCCAGAAATCTAGGACCATTTTGTAATTAATTCTATAATTATATCAATGCTTATGTTTTAAAAATATATGTAATAATTCTTTGATCAGTATATATTTTTAATGAATTAATTTACAAGTACTGTAAAAATGCTTTTGTTTTCATGCTCCTAAAAAGAGAACAGATGTTCATTCTACACTCTGTCTGCGTGAAACATTGTTGCAATCAGGTAAGTGGTACCTATCAGCTTATAGTCACATTAACACAATTAGTCACGGGCTTATAATGGAGTATCTAAGTAACATAAAGCAATAAACATTCAAACATTCTGTTCCTTGAACATTTCAAGAGGCCTTTAAAACACTGTATTTATATCTTCCCCTGATTTAAAAAGGAAAAAAAAAAAAAGAAAAGAATAAATAGACTTAGAAAAGGTACATGGATAACTATTTCCAAAAATGTGAACAGTTTGTGGAACTGGAATTTGCTTTCTATTTTATCAGGCATGAGGTTGTTCACCTAAGTAAATGCCACTTCAGTGTTAGATTTGAAAACATCTTATAAAAGATCAAGATGTTAATTATGGTAAGTAAGATTTTTTAAACTTAAAATCTTTTTTTATTATTATTTTTATTTAACAGTTGCTATATCCTTTTGAAATACAATTAAAAATCATTAATTGAAGGAAGGCAGGCAAGACACGGCAAGGCAAAGAGAGCTCAGCATCTCACACAAGGTGTTTAACACTTCATTGAATTAAGAATAGGATTACTCATGACAGTCATGGAGATACAATAACTGTCTCAAAAAAAAAAAAAAAAAGCCAAGTATAAAATCTCTAACAGGATCTGCAGCTTCTTGTTTTCTTCAAAAACATTCAGATTATGGGAAACATCACCACCACTAATGTCATTTCTAGTCAGTCAAAAGAAGATACAGACAGATTTTTACACCCCTCACAGTTATTCTTCATGTAAAAGCAATATATTTGAATGAATTGTAGATATTTCAGCTGGGCTTATGGCAGCTCCCTAGGGCTTTCTCCAATAATACCAACATAGTCATTTATAGAGTTTAATTTTAGAAATAAAATGTGTTGTTAAATAAGTAGATATGCCTTCCATGAAAACTTCAGAGCTAAGAATGTAATGTTCCATCTATTTTAGTATTTAATATAGTGGCTACCCCTCTGCTATGAAAAAGACTCATAAATAAATTAGCTATGTTTGTAAGGGTCTCTAGAGGTCACAAGGCCTTTGTATAGGAGATTCTAATTGGAATCTATTTCATTTATTCTTCTGACTGGGCACTTCAAAGAATCTTTGCTCAAATAAGACTCCACTTTGAGAATTTTCAGCTTAATCTGGCCATATTCACTTTTGATTAAGTCCTTTCAAATATATCTGCTCTTTCCCCTACACATATCTCTTATTTTTGAGTTGACATGACTTGATCATTCCAAAATATTTCCGTAAATTTATGTATGATGAACATACCTAGACATATTGGAACTGGATAATTCCATCTTCTTACTGGTCCAGGCATACAAGTGATGTGTGAATGTCCCTAAAATGACACAATATTTAGTAATATATATAATAAAAATGTGAATATGTGCTGCATCATTAATAGCTCAATAAAATGTTTAGTGATAATACAGAACAGAATCAAAATATATATAAAATAAGTAATAAATTATAACATCTATACAGTATATCTGTGGTTTGTATCATACTCTTCAGTGCAACAGGGAAGATGGTGCAATCTATGCATTTATATGATCTATGTACCAGTGCTCTTTACATCTTCTTTATTTCAAGCCTAAGAGCTAAACTTCCATAGTCACTGTCAGAACCGCAATCACAGAATATTTTGCATTTATCCTTGAATTTATCCTTGCAATGCTAAAGACTGAAAGCAGGAGTAGGAACTATATTGAAGGGAAAACAGGGATATAGCTTCCACACCTGCAAGCATAATCATGCTAGAGAACTGCAAGCACCATTTAAAACTGGAAACTGGCTCACCTGTAGAGAATAACCCTGATCACACTGGAAGGAAACCACATCTCCAACCATGTACCTGTCTCCAATTTTGATTCCATTGCTTGGGGTCTGTGGTTCAGGACAAGAATCCAGACCTATAGCTGTGAAAAATTGAGAAGATTATCTAAGAAGGAATTAGACAATTTAAGGAATAAATCATCTGTTTTTGCATTCACATTACTTCTGTGCATATTGTCTATGGGCACATTCTATTGATATATTTTAGGAAGTTCCTGAGCACCAGCAGTTTGTCTGTGGACAAGAAAGATACATACTATGTTGGAATAGAGCAGGAAACTTTCTCTGCTGAGCAAAGGAAGGGAAAAGAAACAAATGGAGAGGTAGCAAATACTTCCCAGCAACTTCCGGTCTAATATTTTTCTGTCTTCTGACTCAGACCCACATAGTTCCAACTTCAGTCTCACTTCAAGCCACTGCCTAATTCGAACCAGGAGCATAGTCCTCTCTCAGGTTGTTACACAATGTGAAGGAGAATATTGGCCAAACACCCCACCAAACACAAAACTCAGTAAAACAGCTATAGGACTGCCCACTTGCATTGAGTTCTTCTCAGGTCTACCTCTGTTTTTTCATTCCTTTACATGCAAACAGAAAATTTACATCTAAATCTGCCATTTTTAACATAGTATTTACGAAGTTTTGACACAGATATTTCTAATTCCTGATCATCATAGAAATTAGTTTGGCAAGAGACTATATGTTTCTTTTCATGCTCATCAGAAGGATAAATGAAAAAAAAAATCTTCACTGCATCTATATAGGAAGATCCAGGAACATAAGATTATGTGTA
Organism: Nothoprocta pentlandii; assembly: GCA_013398315.1. Taxonomy (NCBI): domain Eukaryota; kingdom Metazoa; phylum Chordata; class Aves; order Tinamiformes; family Tinamidae; genus Nothoprocta; species Nothoprocta pentlandii. The sequence continues at coordinate 97,444 of VZSG01000890.1, forward strand.
ACATTAAGCATAAGAAGTCCTCTTACTCTGCTTCCATGCTGTAAGAACTGCACCCAAATTATGTGAGGCCAGAATTAATAAGCAATTAAATATATACCTACATATGGTAACAGGAACATGTGGAATTAAGTAATGGAGCTAAATCACCTTGTTATTAGCTTATGCATGTTTGAAAATTTGCTAATGTAACTGTGCATTTAATTTAAGAATCTCATTAAATAAAACTTACTATTTAAAGAACCTTTTACAAAGATGTATTTTTATAATATATGAAAGCTGATAGCTTATCTCAAGGATTTATAAAGCATATATACTATTATGCATGTTATAAGGTGAATTTTGTAGATTACTTGCAATTTTCACTAGCCCTACTTTCTAGCAATATTATACTGTGAAAACACAAAAAAAATCTGTTTTGAATATTTGGCTATTTTCAAATTAAATATTAGATATTTCAGTTAATAATTGCTGTCCATAAAAATATTTTAGACATACAAAATTTTGTATAAAACTATGTTAATAAATAATATATATTGACTAAAATCATTGGAATCTAGTCTTCTGTGTATTCATGCAAGTAAATCTCAAAGCAATAATATGTCCCACTATAAAATATAATTCTGATTGTTAACAATTAATTATACAGCCTAGTGAGAAAATTACTGCACCTTAATCCTCAGTAAGCACTTTTTGGCAAAAATAATCACAAAATATACTAAATTTGTCTTCAGTGAAAGCTTGATTCTTAAAACATTCATGTTATAGAAAATGAACTTGTCAATGAATATGTCATTGTCTGTAGTCGATTATTTGGCACTCATCTATTTAAAAACACATAATAAATAACATTTAGACAGTTGTGAATGAAATTATTGGTGCCATTGACTTCAAAAGATGATGATTTTCAAGTGTTCATTGTAAATTAAGAATAGCACTGGAAGCAGATCACATAAAGTCACAGTTACCCTTGCAGTTCATCTCATTTCCAGTCTCATAACCATTTTGAGTTTAAAAACGAAATACCTTATCACACACACACACACACACACACACAAAAAAAAAAAAAAAAAAAAAAAAAAAAAAAAAAAAAAAAAAAAAAAAAAAAAAAAAAAAAAAAAGATAAACGGGAATATTATGACAGTGAGAAAGAGTTAAGTGAACCCAAAATGAGGACTACTAGAAGACCATATCATAAGCATATCTCGTCTCAGAGGCTTTTGGCCTTACTGCCGCAGTACGAGCTAGGCATAGATGAAGTTGAAGGTAAAAAATTTAGATGAGTTCTTTATAATATTTTCAGCAATAAAGAATCTAGTTGCATAAGTACTTTCCAAAGTTGGTATATATGGTATTAAATTTCTCTCCCTAAAGACAGAGGTGTGGAATCTGCAGAAGTGTATGGCAAAAGTACATCAGGATTTGGCTTATATAGATGAGTGCTTATACATACATGAGTGCCTTTAAGGAGCTATGACTCTTCAGTTTCCAATTACTGAACCTTCAGCTGAAATATGAGCATGTGAATACTCATCTTTTCTGTGCCCATGCAAAATGAAATGAGGTAGTTTAAATATCTGTCTCAGAAATGGTAACTTGGCTCACACTGTGTCACAGATATTCATTCTATTATATTCTCACCTCACTTAATCAAGCGTTTGGCAAAAAAAAAAATGCACTTTGAATGTTGCAAATGACTTACAAGAAATCGAAGCATAATATGGGTCTTCTCAGTTGAGTTAGAAGTTAGAAAAGTTGGAAGAACTTTTGTCTCCCAGATTACTGTAATAGTAATTCTGGGGAAATCATAAATGTATCTACAAATTGCATTCTGTTGATTACTGACTACTGTTAGTGCATGATTAATTCCTTGAATCACATTTTATTATCTTAATAAAATGTTTGAGATTTTGAAAATTTGACAAACAATTGCATTAGAAAAAAAAAGAAACTGAAAAGATTAATTGAATGTTTTCATTAATTTAAAACATTGTTTATGTCCCTTCTCTTTTAAAATACATTTTTAACAAACACACAAACAAAAACAAAACAAACAAAACAACAAAAACAAAACAAAACAAAAACAAACAAAAAAACACAAAATCCAGAACTGTATGAAAGCAAAAAAAAGATAAGGAATTTTGATGCTATTATCCCCTTCCCCAGTAGTTCCTGTAACTCTAAGTTTGGAAAATCTACAAATGAAATCTCGAATAATACAAGATTTGGCCACATAAGTCTTAAAGTAACATCTTATTAAGTCTTAAAGTAACATCTTAATTTTTAAATCTGTTGCCCTAATATTATAGATTTTTTTTATTATTATTTATGTATTTATATTAAAATTATACATTTTCATGCATACATTTCCAACGGTTGCATTTTAAAATGAGCAGAATAAACATCTCTTTTAGTAATTTTAAATAGATATTTAATATTATAGAAATTACATAAGAGACAATCAGACAGGAGTTCAAGAAACTTCACAGGAAGTATTATTCAAACACCACAGTCAATTACCTAATTAGTAAAGCAATGCATATAGAAAAATGGGAATAAATCTAAGATCTACAATGGCTTAAAATATATAAATATCATTTATCTATTTAACAAAGCTTTATGTGGTGCTGTTTGTTGTGGTACTTCAGCTGATTATATAGATTTTCCTATTTAAGATGATTAGAATATATATGAGTTTATTATACTATTTAACTAATACTAATACCATATATTATAAGTTTATTAGAATACATTCTCTAGATGTTATGAAGCAATAAATTAAAAATTCAACATAAAAAAGAAAATATGATAGGAAAAAAGACTATTTATATGACCACTACTCAGCTCTAGAATACAAATATTTAATTGCTTTATAACTAGGCACCATTTACCTGGCATTGAATGAAGAAAAATAAAGCCCATTTTGTTTGTTTGTTTTTATGAAAAAGCACATTTGGATTTCTTAATAGTGAAAATGATGAAGCAGGCTGCACGATGTGAAAAATCAAAAAATCTTAATCCTTATTAACAAAGGATAAAAAGAGGTACCAGAGATGAAACAGAATGAAAACTTCATATAGAAAATCCTTGTTGAGATGATGAGAAAATAAGACATTTAGAAAGAGGGTCACATTTTTCTCAGAATTTGTGAGATAAACTTTGAAGATGCATTCTTCAAAGTGCAGTGTAGTGAACAAAAATGTCTCTGCCTAACTCACTTCCAATTTGTTTAATTTAAATATTTAACTCAAGAGGCTCAGACGAAATACAATAAATGTGTGAAATATTGGTATTAAAATGCAGTTACTATGTTAATTTACTAACCATGCCTGAAAGTATAAACACAGCTTTTATAGGTGGAAATATCCAGAAGTTTGAGATGAGAAGTAAGGAGAACTGATTTCGAAATCACTGAATTCTAATCAATGCTTTTCACGTGAAATCTCAGTAGAAACCCAGTACTTTGATATTGTGAGATCTGGAATCCTGACTATCAAACATCTTGACTAAGCTCTCTGTTCACTTCAGAAAGCTACCAGAAAGAGTAAAAATTTCAGCAGATACAGCAGGGACAATTTCCCGTCTCTATTCCTAGCAAAGGCAGAAAAGGATGGTTCTTTACCTAAACTTCCTCTATCAAATTCACAATTTGGCCAAGTGCAGAATTCTTCATACTCTTTGCAAAAGAAACAGCTTCAGCTACGTTAGAAGAACTCATGAAACTCTCCTCCAATCTTCAGTGAATAGATGCTCTGTCTCCAGTACTAACAACACAGTTAAGGAGAACAGAAGGATCTGTGAAGAATCTGGTGCTTAGGACTCAACAGCCACACTATATGCTAACCTAAAGGAGTTTTTTTTTTTATAAGTTTGAGGCAAGTGCCATAGGCTGATGGTCTGTTTGCTGTGGTTTGATGTGTGTATTTCAGCTTCAACTTCCATGGGAGGAGTCCATATTGTATACTCTAAAAGCATGTTTTTATTCTATAATATGAGGCACAAAATAAGCAAGAATGCCTATGCTAATACCTTCTTTTTTTTCCCATGCTTATGTGTCTTGTCATGTTACTTGTCTCCCAAAGCTTTTTGCTCTTAAAATCTATATTCATTTCCAATAATGATATCAATTCTCCTTTTTTTTCAGTTTAACTTCCTTTTCCTCAAGTTCCTTTTCAATTTAAGTTTTAGGTAGTTTTGCATTTTCCCTAGTGCATTCTAAATTGTTTATATCAACTACATATCTCCATCATTTACAAAGCAGATTGAGTTATTAATCAGTCCTGTAAAAAAAAAGTAGCTTACTGAGCTATTGGTTGACTGGATAACTACTGGAATATCAGTATCATTTCCTAAATCAAACACACTGTATTCTACAAATATGTATAGAAAACATCTTACATATGTAAAAAAAAAAAAAAGTATTCACACATATATGTTGTATATACCCATGCACACATATGCATATATATATATCTACAGCACTTGAGGTAGACCAACAATTTCCACAATATACTATGATTTTTTTTTTTATATTTATTATAGATGAAACTTGTATATGAGCATTCCACTATACACTTCGATTAATTTGGATACAAATGCATTTTTCTTTCATTGGTTAAGTTTCATTTTCTTTTCTTTTTGTAACTTTCTACACTTTTCACTCTAATCTATATTTCCAAGAAATAGCAGGATAACTTTAAACTAGTGCTTAGTGCTCTAGTGATCATGTAGACATTTTTCAAGGCTTTGTTCTTCAGCTGGCTGATCAGGCAACTAGAGCATGGTATTTGCATACTGTAAAACTGACAAGAAATAACCATGAAATAATTATGCAGCTCAGACACCTGAACAAATATGAATAGAGGGAATTGCACAGCTGAGGAAAAAAAAAAATCTGTAATAAAGTATCAGTGACTGTCAGAATTCCTGTCAATGAAGTATGTTTATAGTTATAGACTTTTCTGTTGAAAATAATAATAATAAATAGTATTTTTATTAATAAAAATTATTTCAATTTACTGAGTTCTGTTGTGCTTTTATCACAAAAAAAAATTATTCAGTTTGTTAAGAAAATAAAAATACCTAATATTTCCAGCTTGTTCATTCCTACTTTCTTTGAGAGTAATCTCATGTCTTATGCATATTTAAAATATGATATCGTGTATAGATTATACAAGCATATTTCACTATATTTTGGTACCAGGATTGTCATTAGAATATATCAGCATCTACTTCTGGCTGCAGTATGTTCAGAAAATCTTTAAAGACGGCAAAAAGAAATTAGAGACCAAAGCGAACTAAAGTTATCAATCCTTTCAATACAGCTTTCAGGCCTAATCTTGCTAGCTTGAAATTAAATGAGAATTTTATTAATGACTTAAAGTGACAATATTCAGCAGTAGGACTTAATATTCCTCTTCCATCTCACTAAAGTTCACCTGTAGCCTGCAAACAGAAAGCTCTCCTAGTTAATTGGACATTTCTACATTACCTGTGTACTCAAGATGAAAGCCAGCAGCTGAAACACTAATGTCAGACTGAAAGTTTAGGTACAAATTGTTTGACGTGCTGTTGAGAAGTGGAGGTATGGTTGTCCCTAAAAAGAGAAAATATTACTGAAATGCACAGAAACTGAAATACACACATAAATGTGCATTTCACATTAGGTCTATATGTAAAAAAGAGAAAGAATGAGAGTAAGACAGAGTGAGAGAGAAAGAGAAGTCATGTAACTAATTACATGACATTTTGTCATCTTGGATGGTGAATTATCTATTTCTATCTGTCCTTGTAAGAATCTTGTTATATTTTCAGTGTACCACAACATCAGATGATGAACTATGAGCATTCAGGGAAGAAGAGTCTAAGTAAATTTATAACACATGCTTTCATCAAAAAAAGGAGAAATAAATCAAAAGCATGAATCTAGTCTGACTTTAAAAGTTCCATGCAAATATACCAAGTTACTTTGAGCTTATTATGTCGGGCTATTGCCAGAAATGCAATGAATTCCTTATATGTGGTTTATGGTTTCAGCAAATTGTTAATGAGAAATTTTGAATGGCAAGACAGCAATCTTAAATAGTTATGTTCTGTACCTATGAATGTAAAGGGGGAAAAAAAATAAAAAGACAAGTAGAACTGTCTTGATTACCTACAATAAGGAATGCATCCGTTAGTCATAGATAATGTCATGAATCATATCTGTTAGTAGTCTATGTTTCTGGACTCTGCTATAAGAGCAAATGAATCTTGCTACTAATAAAAGATGATGTCCAGAATATTATGTCTGTAATTTGGAAACCTCAGAATGCTATTTTTTTCTTTTTCTCTTGTTAATGAAAATCTACTGGAAGATGACTGTTCACTAAAATTCTATTACTACAATATAACCTGTTATTAATAATGTGAGAAACATTTTGAAACATTTATTGTAAAAGCTTAGTCACCTGAATAACTTCCAAGCCTTGGAGCATTGTTGTCCGCACCATCGTAAAAGTCTAAAGAATCCCAGTTGTGTTCTGTGGCAAAACTCACCACTTGCACCTATCAAGAAAAATGTCAGGTAAAGAACATAAACTTCTTTTTCACTATACACAGTACAAAGACTGTAAATTGTAACCTCTGTTACTTTCAATCACAAAAAAAAAAATGGGTTTTGTTTTTGTTTTGTTCTGTTTTTTTTTTCTGTAACTTTCAAATAGAATGGAAAATAAGCATTGTGAATAAAATTGCATTCTAACTTTTTAAAGAAAAATTAATTGCCATTTCAGACTTTTAAATTCCACGAGCCTTAGGCACAACTACATATCACTTCTGAAATGAGTCACAGAATCACAAGAATCATCTGGGTATAGAATATGGTTCCCTAATTTGGAGGACATTGAGTGAAAAACAAGAGACAAGATCATCANTGCAATGAATTCCTTATATGTGGTTTATGGTTTCAGCAAATTGTTAATGAGAAATTTTGAATGGCAAGACAGCAATCTTAAATAGTTATGTTCTGTACCTATGAATGTAAAGGGGGAAAAAAAATAAAAAGACAAGTAGAACTGTCTTGATTACCTACAATAAGGAATGCATCCGTTAGTCATAGATAATGTCATGAATCATATCTGTTAGTAGTCTATGTTTCTGGACTCTGCTATAAGAGCAAATGAATCTTGCTACTAATAAAAGATGATGTCCAGAATATTATGTCTGTAATTTGGAAACCTCAGAATGCTATTTTTTTCTTTTTCTCTTGTTAATGAAAATCTACTGGAAGATGACTGTTCACTAAAATTCTATTACTACAATATAACCTGTTATTAATAATGTGAGAAACATTTTGAAACATTTATTGTAAAAGCTTAGTCACCTGAATAACTTCCAAGCCTTGGAGCATTGTTGTCCGCACCATCGTAAAAGTCTAAAGAATCCCAGTTGTGTTCTGTGGCAAAACTCACCACTTGCACCTATCAAGAAAAATGTCAGGTAAAGAACATAAACTTCTTTTTCACTATACACAGTACAAAGACTGTAAATTGTAACCTCTGTTACTTTCAATCACAAAAAAAAAAATGGGTTTTGTTTTTGTTTTGTTCTGTTTTTTTTTTCTGTAACTTTCAAATAGAATGGAAAATAAGCATTGTGAATAAAATTGCATTCTAACTTTTTAAAGAAAAATTAATTGCCATTTCAGACTTTTAAATTCCACGAGCCTTAGGCACAACTACATATCACTTCTGAAATGAGTCACAGAATCACAAGAATCATCTGGGTATAGAATATGGTTCCCTAATTTGGAGGACATTGAGTGAAAAACAAGAGACAAGATCATCAATTACTGCATTTTTTTTCTCACTAGTTTATCCCTGGCTATAGCAGTATGATTTAACTTCATTTATCTTGTCTTGTTCACTCCTGCCTTTTGGTAAGAGCAACTTCCTGGTGACCTTCATCATTGACTCTCCTTCTGAGGAGAAACTATCACTTCTGCTGCAAGCAGAAGGCAGAATATTCACTTTATCTCTTCCGAAGGTGACAGCATCCTTCCTTATATGAAGAAACTGAAAGTTGGAAGCAGATATTGTGCAAGAGGGAGTATAATTTTTTTGTGGTGTAATGACAGCACTCACTACAATTCAGAGGAATACTAGTTCCACTGTCCCTGTCCACTTTACTCTTTTGGAAGGTATGGAATTTTTTTCTTAGTAAAGCAGTTGTTTAACAAAAAATGTTTGAAGATCTACAGAAGCGAGGATGAATCTCAAGCCACCCTTTCATATGAACACCTTTGCCACTGGGTTAGGGGACCGTGTTTCTTTTGCTCTCATTTATTACTTTTTCTTCGAAATGGAAATACTTCAACAGAAGAAGTGACTGTTGCAGATACAATATTAAAGATACAATTCTAGGTGGAGTTAGACCTTCTAACTGAAGGAAATGCTGAGTTCAGCCCCCCGTTTCGTAGACAGGACTTATCACTTTGCTTTCAATGGAAAGTAATTGGTCAGATTCAACAGGCAGAGGATGACTTTTTTTAAAATGTTGGTGTGTTTCAGTTGCTTGGAGAAGGCTGAATCCGACATGTTGGAGAACATCAAAACCTCTCTGTTTATTTTTTTTTTTTTGATTCACAAAGAGCATAGGTGAAAGTTATGTGCTGTTACTATGTCAGGAATATTTCTGAAAATAAACATAATTGAAAATGCAGGTACTCAAGTCTCTTTCGGAGCAAATTTGGAAATAACCCATACTTTTTATGTATATTCAGGGCTAGACATGTCTACTACTTTTAGATTAGGCACAAAACACTTAATTTTAAATACCTATTTTTAGTTCAAGTTAAACTAGTCTCCTTAAACTCCTTGTACAATCAGTAAAGAGAAAGAAATAATTTCTGGCAGTGATCTGGAGCAACAGGAATATGCATATATTCCTTTAAAAAAGAGAAAAGTATCTCCACTACTTTGAAGGAATAAATATTAATCTGATAAAATCCATGTATTTTACACTTTTTCATATTTTGACGTATATAGAATATTAACTACCAAAGTATCTTGAATAACCACATTTACACTCTCAGGTTGGATAAAATCAAGCTCAGTTCTTAAAATGGTTGGTAAAAATAGTATGATGAGTTACTATGACTTACTGATCTTATAGCAGGTGTGCTCAGTTTATAGTATCAAGGATTTTTATCGTACTCAAAGCTAGCCTTGAAATCAGGCAGGCTTCAGAGGACCAGGACAATAATCATGCTTCATGAATGTCCTTTTTCATCAGCAATATGCAAGGTTCTGCATATTGAATTATACCCATATGCATGCCCATAAAAATTCCTTGTTATTACATTTGTACAAGTATGAATAAATGATCCACAATGGAAAGAAAGGCTGTTTTACAGTAGTCCACCTAGCTGGAAAGGCACTGTACAACAAGAAGTAAAAAGAGTAAATATATTTTTTTATTATGACTCTGGACCAAAACATTATCATGTAGGTTAGACCCTTAAAATCAGAGTTAGCAGTTTGGTCACCTACTGCACAATAAAAGAAAACACTTCTAAAATGCAAATACGTGTGCTTAAGTCAGAACAGCAATTAATGTCTAGCTTAGATACTCTGATCTATCCTTCTACTGTTTAATTTTCATTACTGATGGTATAAAAAATGTGAAGAAATAATAAACCTAACTTAGTCAACTGTTAAGATTGAGTAGTGTTCCCAGAATCAATCTCAAAACTTATTTATCTTATTAAATACTTCTATTGTTTAACGGAAAATAATGGTTTGGAAAATGGAACTTAAAAGTTCTACTGCATATGGCCTTCGGGTGGATTTGTGATGATTTCTTCTATGAATAAATTCTACTTTTTTATGTTTTCTTAAATATTTTTAAACAAGAAATTAACATGTTTAACATTTAAAGCAAAAATGTGTGTATTTTTTTTCAATATGGGTATATAGAAGCCAACTATTAAAACCTTTCTTGACACTGTAAAACACCTTGAAGACACTGTAAAATACTTTAAAGTCTCTGTGATGTAAAAATTAAAAAGACAGCTTTAATAATCTATCCACGAAGTGTTTTTGTTTGCTTTTTATTTCCAAGACAGCTATGTTTAGAGTAGAAATAATCTCTTCAATTTTAATCTATTCTTAATCTTCATTCTTAATCTACTCTATTCTTAATCTATTCTTAATCTACATTTCAGTAAACTAGAATTCTGTCAGCATTTAAATGACCCATTCACACCTTATGTTCAAACATATTGAAATATTTTTAAGTCACGTCAAACATTTATAACTGTATAATAAATGACAGAAAAGGTTTCTTGGAAAGCATGCATAGCGTGCTTATCAAAACAGTGCATTTAACTCCACTCTGTTGAAAAGAAAATTATTCATTTTGGGGGGAAGGAATAAACATAGAAGCTCCTCTCTGTTGATCTTGTCAGATTCTTTCATCAGGAGAAACAGTTTTGAGCATGAAAATGACAGCAAAGAGATAGTATGCTTACTTGAATTCCAGCTCCCTCTGGTACTGTGATCTTCCAAACACAATTCAGATTGTTGTCATAAGGCTCAGGGTAACCAGGAGACAAAATGGTCCCTTTGCGCTTTGTTAAAATTCCACCACAGGGCACTGAAAGATAATGTGCAAGGCAAGAAGAGAAGTATGAAGCCTCAGATGTAAGAGAAGTTATTATAAAAGCTTACATAGTTTCATCATACTATTGCTGAAAACTTTTGCAAATTTATGCTGCTTTTAAAAACATATGTTTACCTCAGGAAAACAAAATCTTATATCTTAGAAAATTTTGTTTCAAATAACCAAAAAAAGATTAAGAAAAAAAATAAATTCTGACATTTTTTCTGCTTAATATATTTCCCTATCTCCCCTTGACCTTTAGGAAAGTATAATCTATCCTATTGGGTCCTAGTAATCTGATGAATATATATTATTGTTAACTGTTAAGAAGGAAATTTGAACAATTACTTGTTGTATTAGTATAAAAGACAAAAAAAAAAAAAAAGGCAAAAGATTTTTTTTTTTTTAATATTTCTACTTTGTTGTTGTTTAAGTGAATAATAGTTTCAAGACCTTGGTTATTCTCTTTGCTTTTGTGAGTTCAGGTTCATTACAGACTATGGATCAATCATATTACAAAGAAATTGGTAAATGCTTGCATGACTGCACTCATGATATCCATATCTATGGATTAATAGAAATCTTATGCATGAAATATGATAGACACATTTGGTACCATTAGGTTTCTTTTCTGAATGTTCAACTTGAACATTCAGAAATGGATTATTTCTACACAACACTGCCAAGTTCTAAATTGATCAGATACAAATATGAGGATTCATAAAACAAGTAGAGAAGTGCAACTCCTCCAGTTGCTAGAGGAGTATTCATAGTAATGAATACTGTAGCTAAGTTTTATATAATATATAATTAATAGAATCTGTCTAGAACTACATGGATAAACTAAAGGCCACTGTGTCTTAAATTCTTTAAATAAGTACTCATAAAAGGATGACCAGACAGAATGACTGATGCCCTCTATCTGTTAAAAAAAAACATTCAAGCATTCACTATAGTTAAGGCAATTTAGTACAGGTCTGTATCACTTCAATTACTAAACTGATTTATTTTAAAGAAATTTTCACTTCATATATATTTTGTCATCTTCATTGGCACAATGATTTTCAGGCATAACAAATAATTTTGGCCTGTAACCCTTTCTCAATTCAACTGCTCTAGAGCCGGGTAGTTTAATATACCAATAAAATATTGTAGTCAATGACCAAAATATTTATGTCAACGTTCTGTTGAATTGTTACATCCAAAACCCAAAAGGTATATATTACATAGGGATAAATAGTACACTGATTACACTGATGAAATTGCTTATCTATTTTATCTGTTTATCTAAATTGTTGTCTCTTGTTTGTCCTGCGAACTGAGTTCTTCAGATGACTTCGTCTTCAGATTGTATTTAATGAATTAAGTTTGCACAGAATTAATATATAATGCAGTTAATACTGTTACAGACATTAAAGGTGAAAAACATGGTGATGTAAAAGCATCCCTGGAAATGCTAGCCAGTTTGGATTAATTTATACGCATTTCTTTTTCCTATATTAAGAGGAAAACAAGCACATTAAACTCCATTAAAGCATAATATGTAAATCAAAACATATAATGTTCCATATCTGTCCTTGATGTAAACCTGAGGAAGAAGAGAGAAAGTACTAACAGAATTTTATGTATTTACTCTAGGGTTGGTCAGCCCAGTGAGCTACATTTCAAAAGAATGCAAATCAGTTTATTAATGCCAATAGACACACTATAATATAAGAATATAATTTTGAGAATTTAATCTTGTGTGATTAAAAGTAGATAGAATGTATTTTCTGCTCTGGAAAATTACTGCTTTTTATGACACAGAATCACAGAATACTCAAGGTTGAAAGAGACCTCTAGAGATCATCTAGTCCAACCTTCCTGCTCAAGCAGGCACACCTAGAGCACGTAGCACAGGATGGCATCCAGGTGGGTTTTTCTATATCCCTTCTTCATCTTCTTTATTTTTATATAACTGCTTTTCAATTTCATGCTTACAGAATATTTTTATATTATTGATTTTATTATATTATACATAAAATATATATTATATATATTATATATACTATATAATATATATTTTTATATTCTCTATTTATATTTATATGCCTAGAGCACGTGGCACAAAGTGCCATCCAGGCAGGTTTTGAAGACCTCCAAAGAAGGAGACTCAACAATCTCCCTGGGCAGCCTGTTCCACTGCTCTGTCACCCTCACAATAAAGAAGTTCTTCCTCACCTGGAGATGGAACTGCCTGTGTTTCAACTTATGCCCATTTCTTCTTGTCCTATCGCTGGCCACCAATGAGAGGAGCTTGTCCCCTTCCCTGCATTCTCCCTTCATGATCTTATACATGTTAATCATATCCCCTCTCAGCCTTCTCTTCTCCAGAGAAAACAGGCCCAGCTCACTCAGTCTCTCCTCATTCGAGAGATGTTCCAGTCCCTTAATCATCTTAGTTGCTCTTCTCTGGACCCTCTCTAGGAGCTCCATATCCCTCTTATAGTGGGGAGCCCAGAACTGCACAAAGTACTCCAGGTGCGGCCTCACCAGACCTGAGGAGAGGGGCAGAATCACCTCCCTTGACCTGTTGGCAACACTCCTCCTGATGCAGCCCAGGATCCCATTGGCCTTCTTGGTCATGAGGGCACACTGCTGACTCATGGTTAACTTGGTGTCAACCAGGATTCCCAGGTCCCTCTCTGCGGAGCTTCTTTCCAGCAGGTTGACCCCTAATCTGTACTGGTGCCTGGGGTTATTCCTCCCCAGGTGCAGGACCCTGCACTTGTCTTTATTGAACCTTATGAGGTTCCTCTCTGCTCAACTCTCCAGCCTGTCCAGATCCCTCTGGATGGCAGCACAGCCCTCCGGAGTGTCGGCCACTCCACCCAGCTTGGTGTCGTCTGCAAACTTGCTCAGGGTGCACTCCGTGCCCTCGCCCTTCATAATAATTTGCAATATCTTGTCAAAGATTTGAAGGGTGAGAGCATTTTAGTCTTGCAGGCAGAGAGCACTGCTTCTGAGACTTGATTAAGGGACAACCAGGGCTTGTCACTGATGTTAATGCAAAAGAAGCTAACGTATAATTTATAGCAGCGGGGTACCTTCGTGAAACTAGTGAAATGTCATAGCAACGTTAGAATAGAAAGAGGAATAACATCTTAACCTTGAATGAAGATGAAAGGGAATAGAAACAAGCAGGAACAAAATAATACTGTATGGATGACAAAGAGAGAACACATTCAAGCAGAGGTAATGATCTGTACTTTAGGCAGTAATTAGTTCTACAAAAAAAAAGATTTAAGAACTCACCAACACATGTAGGGAGAGAATCATTCCACTGTGCCAATGCATTTGGTACAGTATCACATCTAATTGCTGTTGACCCATGGAGGATATATCCTGGATTGCACTCAAAAAGAACCAGTGAACCAACTGCAAATTCATTACCAATTCTTTTTCCAAATCTTGGTTCGGGCACAGAGCTGCACTGTGTAGCACTTGTTCTTGGAACAGCTGCAAAGATATGATTAATTTTGGATTCCTAATTTTATATTTGGTGGAGGAATACAGGTTTTGAAACAAAAATATTGAAAATCTTTAGAAGTATCATTCTATTACTTGCCAGTTCAGAATATCTGCATAATCTCTAAATGAATGTTCAGAATAGGGATTGTGTACTTTTTATGTTCTTCTAACCTTCTAACACATGGTTTCCAAGTAATATTTATGTGTCAGATAGATATTTATATTTATTCCTGTGGATTTCTGAATATGGACTTTGCCTGTCAGATCAGGATTCAAATTTAATGGAAGAATGAGTTACAGTTGCAAGTATTAGTGCATAATCTTTTCCATGTCTGATCCATAAAAAAGCAAATAATGCAAATCAAGAGAAGTATCTTAATAACAGAAAGCTCACTGATTCGCCCACAGGTAATTCTATTTCCAGATATTCATATTTAAATGGAAAGATATGCCAGTTTAGCAGCCAGATGGATCAAACACCAGTCAGCCAGGCTAACAAAGCCAGAAACATCTGTTTTGTAAAACTGTCATCTTAAATTTGAAATCACTCCCATGCTTCTTAAGTATCTGATTTAATCTTTAAAATATGGATAAAAGAATGGTGCTGAAATATTTTAAAACCTGCAGAAATAGAAACCTGCAGAAATAAAACCTGCAGAAATATATCAACAGGCTACAGTCATTATCACCAGCATGCTACTTTTCTCTGTATTCTGTATTCCTTTCTGATTTGGTTTGTAAATAGAAAAATTAACTTATACATATTTTCAGACTGTCTCACCTTGATAAACAAAATGAAATCCTTTAGCTGTTACTGGTCCAACTGAAGTAAATCTAACCGTGATCTGGTTACCTGAGCTCAGTGGAAGGGATTCACCTACTCAAACAAAGCAAAAAAAAAAAGCTATCATAACCCGTTTCTAGTAAAATGCACTAAAAATGCCTATCAGTATTTTTGCAAATATAAGATAATCAAAAATATATTCCGTTTAGTAACTTTGAGATATACATATGATATATTCTACTTATTCTAGAAGAGGGAGACTGAAACCCATCTCAGTTATTAGAAAGCAGGTTTTCCTCCTTTTCAAAAATAACTGAAAAGATCTCCTGAAGACAACATGCACGTAATATATGAAAGTTAACCTTGCTATAAACATACTTTAATTTCCATATAAACATGTAATGTCCATTTCAGATTGTTTATTAAATAAAAAAGTCATAAGAGCACAAAGTAAGACATTCCAAATAGTATAATTATTAAAGAAGAA